>RWGY01000031.1:1918899-2090097 GCA_007726485.1 Eragrostis curvula | reverse complement strand
CAAGCTTACTCTTGAATCTCCTTTCAGAGTTACGTTAGCCCCCATCAAGAGCCGAGCTTGAATTTTATCTTGCAAATCATACCAGGTACATGCTACCTGCTGTCATCATACTAGTTTCTCAGTTCCTCCCGACGGGCCCCACAAGTCTACTGTTTTACTGTTTTACTGTAGTTCTGTAGCAACTGTTCAGGGCCGTCCGATCTTTCAGCGCTCCGTCGGATCGCGGCCACGCAAGGATCCACTCGAAGCGTCCAGCCACCTCTTCCGCTCGACCGCACGCCTCTCACTCCCGACCCGTCCCCCACCTGCTCTACCCTCCTCTCTGGCCGTACGGTTTACTCCCCTTCGCCGCCGGCTGCCTACCCGCCCGGCTTCCTCGTCTGCCGCAGCACCACGGTGTCGGCGAGCGGCCGCCTTAGCCCAGGCCTCCTCGGTCTGGCGGCCTCAAGCACCGCTGCTGCAGACCACCACCGCCGGCCGCCTGCCTTCGATTGCCGTAAACCGACCACCACCGCCGCCGTACTTCGTCTGGATTGCTCCGCAGCTCCTCTACATGGCTACCCTAGCTCCTGCTCCAATTCCGAGGCCGGCGACGACCCGAGGTGCATCCGTGAGCGCTCGCCTCACCTCCTCACGGACGCCGATGCAGCCGATGGCGGCGCCCACGTAGCCTCCCCGAGGCGCAACCGCTCCTGCTCCCTCCTCCAGCGCATCCACCCCGTATTCTCCTCGGCTCAATGGTGCGGCACATGGAAATGGTCGAGCCCCCAAACGGAAGATGAGGTCGAGCCCCCAAACGGAAGAAACTTCTGAATGAAATGGTATGAACATTTCTGAGTGACCTGCTTTACGGATCCTGTCTCCTAGCTTAACAGCCTCCTATCTCTCTTATGATTGTGCTGTTTGTTGAATGAACTTGGAGGCGATAGCAGATTATTATTGCAGGTTGCTCTGTTATGTCGAATGGGGTAGTAGATGGCTTATTCTTCTCTGCCTGTTAACTGTTTTGATTGAAACATTTTTCTGGTACAATCACAGAATACATGGCCGTGTACAAAGTTTCCATTGGAAATCCATACCTATCAGGTGGTCAAACACTATGGAGCTATTGATTCGGTGGAGTGATGTGATTGTCCAAATTGCTTTTGGGCATACCAATGCTAATGACTTGGATGTTGTAACAAGGTCCCGATGATAGACATCATAACAAAATTTGAACTCTTGAATTCTTTACCTCAGCGTTGGTTCTGCAAACCCTGCAGGTATAATGTTTGCTGAAAATTTTAATTTATTTACAGCTGTGCCATGCCTGACAGTTCAATTAGCATTTTGACAGCAAAAGATAGCAAATAAAATGTTTAGCATTCAAATTTTACACTGGCAGGCAACCTGTTTGGAAAAGAACCAATGGAACTTAACTCCAATGATATTTTTGTATCACAAACCTGTCGATGTGGTATGTGCCGCATATAGGACCAGTGGTTGCTGCCACATGGCTTCTACTGAAAAAGAAAAATGCCTTACTTTCAACATTTAACTCCTATTTTGATTGTATACTTTGAATATCTGGTTGCAAAATGAAGATTCCAAAAAACTCAGCCTAACCATTCAAGTAGAATTAAGTATGTGCGCATCCACATGAACCTGTGCTTACATCAGTTATATCTCAAAACGATTTTTTGGTTGTGCTAAATAGTTGTATAGTGCATTTTGGCCACAGAGCTATAGCCATGTCCAGTATTTTACATGGTCAATTCTACATTGCATTCATGTGGGTAACGTCACTAGAAGCTATTTGTGTTTTGATTGAGAATAATCCCCATTAACATGCAAATAGCACCCGCAATGTTGTATAGACTGAAATATTTGGTGATCTAGCTTGATGCTAAGTTTTGTTTTGAAAGCTTATTCAGATATATTTTCATCCTAATTATCTCGATTGTACTATTCTTTATTTAACTTTTATTGCATCCATACTATTATGCATTTTGCCTCCTCTCTACATCTCTTATTATATATTTAGATTTACATGAATAACGCTCATCTCCAACTATAGCAGTATATCATTTTTGTTTCTTCATCTACTCTAATAGAACACGCCAAGGCTTGCATACTGTTGCAGCCTTCATATATTCACATCAATGGATTGGCTTGCTGGACCAACATTACAAATGTTGTCAAATTTTCCAGATGTTCTCTGCTATAAGGTTTGATGCTTGCCTTCCTCCCCCCCCCCCCCCCCCCCCTCCTTCACAGTTTCCTTACAAATTTACCGTTCATTTTGTTAATTTAAAGCCAAACTTCCATACATAAAGATTTATGATCAGAAAAGAATAATTAGTATCCTGTTTTTCATCTTCAAAATAAGATGTCAATAAAATCTATGGTCAGTTTAAGTGCATGTGCTCTGAGCTTTCAGATTCAGTGACAGAACTGTTTACAACCTCAATTATTTGCATGTCCTGGACCGTTCTTTCTGATTTCGTCCATTACAAGTTGACGTGAATATACCACCACATGCAGAACCATTCTTCATAAGTTAATGACATACTCATCCAAAGTAAGATCACAAAATGCAACTTTGGTAGACATGCAGTTTGCTGCCTGCCTCTCTTTATGCAGTGTAACCATAGATTTTTTTTCCCTCCATTGCTTCAGGACTCATGAAAAAGGCGTACATTTATCATGTACATTTTTCAGCTTACAATATACCTTTAGCTATACAATGAACCATACCCAGCTCCTACTAAAAAGCTGAGTAGCAGTCCACATTTTATTTTGTTGAATCTCTCTTATAAGAATCCTAAATGGAGATTATTGCATATTTCAAGTTATTGAATAACATTTTGGTTGTCAAATTACTGTACTTACACTTTTTGCAAAATACAAAGATCCGAGATAGCCAACCAAAGCGAAATATTCATAACTCCGTGGAGATGTAGATTCTTGCATTCTAATTCTGATAATTGTTGCACAACATTTTTCTAACAGTCTTCTTCTGGCTGGTCCCTTTTCGTACCTTCAAAGTATTTTTAATTCTACTCTTCATTCATATGATTAATGCTTTTTCAGGTGCGTAAATTGCTGAAGATGGGCAGCACGATGTTGAAGACCCTGCATATTTGTTGTGTGCTTCACAACCATATCATGTACTTACTAGGTACTCATTTCTACCCGCGGCAACGCGCGGGGTATTTGCTAGTTTTAGATTTATAGAAGTCCAGAGTCTTCAGCCAAGAACAGTGAACTCAAACAATCATTCAGAACAACAAATGCATTACCTATGATATAGCCATATATTGATGCTTAAACTGAACTGATCGTTTCATATTCTTGTCCCAAGGGAACAATGAGACAGATCGCGGGAACATAGTCAGTAATCAGTTTTCTGCAACCAAAATATTTGAATGCATTTTCAGTGAAGGATTGACAACTCGCAGGCTTGTAGGCCATGGGCTTGTGTTGCTTGCCCTGCTGTAATGTTCAGAGAAGAAAACCGAAACAGAAATTTTCCATTTCGCATGTTTTTCTTTGTAATTTCACATGTTTAGGAAACAAGGTTGACAAGAAGGTCGCTAACGCTTGATCAGCAGCAGTCTGCAGATGACGCCAAAACAAAAACACACACACATATACACAGTTTCTCAGCAACTTATTGATTGCGGAACATGTCCATGAGGCCACAGCACTCCGATGCGAAGGCGCATCGGCCGTAGTACTTTCAGACGAGCAAAGGCGGCACGCGAGGTGTCACCTCATGCATCTTGTTTCTTTGAGCTTAACGTTGGCCTTATCTTGAGGTGGAACGAACAAGGCTACCTGTAGCGTTCCGCCTCCCCGAGCGCCGGGCCCGTATATCTGGCAACTCTCTCGGAATCAAGACTTCCTTCACAGATCAATACATGTCTTTTCTGCGCACTTTGTCTTCACTCATGCGCACTCGGGAAAGACTTCACGATCGGTTACCCATCCTGAAATTGCTCCAGGCCAAGCACGCTTAACCTCGGAGTTCTTTCGAGATGAGCTTCTGGAAAAAAAATTGTAACTTGTTGACATGAGTATTCTATCAATCCTATTAAGCCTTAGGCTGGGATGTCACATACTCACCCCCGTAGAATACCGACGTCCTCGGTCGGTCAACTCTAATCTAGGAACATCCTCTCTTGACCACGTCCGTGCGTCCAGTGCCATGCTGTGTGACCATTCGGGACTCACACCATCTATGCGTCCTATGCCTGCGCAACTGCGCCCACACGCGCCTGTGAAACCGCAAGGATCGGCTCTGATACCACTGTAGCGTCCCGCCTCTCCGAGGCCAGGCCCGCACACCTGGCAACTCTTTAGGAATCAAGACTTCCCTCACAGACCAACACGTTTTTTCCGCGCATTTTGTCCTTACTCGTGCGCACCTCCGGTCGGTCGCCCATCCTGAAATTGCTCTAGGCCAAACACGTTTAACCTCGGAGTTCTTTTAAGATGAGTTTTTGAAAAGAAATTACAACTTATTAACATGAATATTCTATCAATCCTATTAAATCTTAAGCTGGGATGTCACACTAGCCACCGGGGCAATCCATCTGGTTATCTTTGAACAAGGCTAGCCTCATCGCGCTCGTTCTCTTGTACCAGCAGCGGAAGAGGGCACCATCACCAAGCTAGCCTAGGCCTGTGTACTTCTTCCACGAACGGTGAGCACTTGGCTTTCGCACCGCGCTCCCCTTGGAACTGCGGTGCAGCTATATCACCTCACAATGAGCAAGGGCCGTGATAGGCAGGCGTCAAGTAGCGTTAAATTGAACCATGCCCGGCGGTACGGGTAGGCGGACGTGCAAGGATGACGGGAACACCGAGCTGATTCTAGCATGGCCAGCACGCGAGCATGGCGTCACGCTCAATGTTATCATGTCCAATTGCAGAACTCTTCACATCTGGTAAAAAACCTATTCCTAATACCTCTCAGACCTACCAATAGAGACAACAAGTGTCACATGTTTCGGAAAGCATGTGTATAGCATCTTCTAAAGTTCTAATTCAAGAATCATATATATAGAGCTCTTAGATTTCCATAATACTCTCAAGTCTCAACTGATGCTTAACATTTGTCAGTTCATTTTTTTTTTTTTTTGCTTCCCCATCTGTTTAGTAAGCACATGGCTCTAACTAGTGCCAAGTTCAGGTGTCTCACTAAATAGAGAAATAAGTACTTGTGATCTATATTGTGCTCAGTGCGTGTTTCTATGGTGGGTGGAAAACATCAAACACAAACTGAAAATCGTCCAGTCATTTTAGATGCATATAGAGCCAAGAGAAATGACCGTATGCATATATTATTTTTTGCTCCGGCCATTTTAGGTGTAATGTAATGAGCCTCCTGAGTCTTCAATCAAGAACCAAAAACTGAAACATTCATTTAAAATAACCATAACTTCTAACACACCCATATGCTTCTTATTCTTAAATTATGAATCATTTCATTCTTGAACAAGGGAATGACACGAGACAGACTGGGGATTAGTAGCAAGTAGTTCTGTGCCAGGTGGTCCGCAGCCAAAATATTGTAATGCATTTTCCGTGATCGGTTCGTGACTCACAATCTTGTTGACGGTCAACTTGTACTGCTAGTCCTGCAGTCGTAATTAGAGAACATATTATGTAAAGTTCAGTCAAGAAGACTGCAATGGAACTTGACATGTTCAGACAACAAAACTGAATTGAAGGATTCAGTGACGCTCTATCAGCAATCTGCCGCAAGAGAGTGCACAACATTAGCATGGGAACGGTTTTCCAGTCATGGTCGACTTCTGAAATGTTCAAGTAGGACTTCTGAAATGTTCAAGTAGGACTTCTGAAATAATGTTCTCTAAAATGTTCACAAGTAGGACTTCTGATGATAAGTCGAACACACTGTGTATTTCAGTTTCTGTAGTTAAATATTCCAACAAATATTGCCAGCCAGTGTATGAATAGTATCCGCGCTTGACTGCACTGCATTCAACATACCCAGCTAAAAAAAATGCATGTGTACACATATCAACTAGCTAGTTGAACTAAAAACGTAACCATCACTTTCTTTTTAAATTAGGTTTGCACAGCATCCCTTCGCTCCATACAGTTGCAACAAAAATCAACAGTTCAAGCTACATATAGTTCCAGTGACTCCGAATCCTAGAAATCACTGACTATCATCAGAGCGATGTGATAGTGGGTATGTCCATATATATACATGTAGTGGCCAATTGGCCAGTCACTCCTTTTAATTGCACGTCCGTTGTTGCTTCCATTTCGCATTACGTACGTGGTGGTGCTCTTTCAGCAAATAGCATAGTTAATTTTGATGTTTAATTCGTCTTCAAGCTGTCAACTTGTCTTCAGTGCGGCATGGGTACATTTGAAAACTGTACACGCACATTATTTCAGAATTGGGTGTGAAGATTTTTTTTGCTTGTACAAATGTCAACATGCTTTAACAGTACAAAGTGTTTTAACTTTTACCAAATCATTACTGAATTATTATAGTCTTCCATAGAAAAGGTTGCATTTCGGTCATTCATGAAGTAGTAGTAGCTTTGCAGATTCAGATACGGTGCTTACATGTTCCTGTATTTTTGAAGTGGCCGAACAATCAGAAGCAGAAACATAGTATAAATGTTTGTCTTTCCATGCTATCAAGATGATTTCCTTTTCGGTTCAAGAAGAATTACCACTGGCCGATTCTGCTTATGCATTAGTATTGAGATCCTCAAGGTGTTTAGAGAGGTTATAGAGAATATTACAATGAAAAGATGTTTCAGCGATCCTCATACAATTCAGAGCTATGTACTATTCCAGAATTTTTTTTTTAGAAATCCTTGTGATTTACATGGGATGAAAAATGATGGCACATAGACCTCTAGCTTGATCGACGTGTGTTTGGGACGGGTTGCCGGTCAACGCTACTAGGAGTAGGAGTGGGGACACGCCTGCTCCTCATCGCAAGACTCTGCCCTCCTCCATCGCCGCATTATCTCTGGCTTTCAAATGCGGCGTGCTGCAGGTTTTCGTGCCACCAGGAGAATGCCTAGCTCGGGAGCTCTACCAGGTCGCTCCATCAAGATGTTCACATGAGGAGAACGCCGCCGCGCCACCAGGGGCTGCTAGCAGAGGAACTGACCATCGGTACTCCGCCTCCTGCATGTTCCAGTATTGTTAGAGTGGCCGAACCATCAGAAGCAAAAACATAGTATAAATGTTTGTCTTTCCATGCTATCATGCGTGAGATGATTTCCTTTTGGGTTCAAGAAGAATTACCACTGGCCAATGCTTATTCATTAGTATTGAGATCCTCAAGGTGTTTCAGAGAGGTTATAGAGAATATTACGCGAAAGGGCTCCTAGGTGAGTTGGTTAGGTGGCCTGAGTAGCACTTTTCAGGTCCTGCGTTCGATTCCTCGTGGGAACGAATTTCAGGCTGGGGTTAAAAAAATCCCCTCGCCCTTCCTTTTGCAAAGCATAGGTCAAGGCCCGGCCGAGGTCGGGGTTTCGTGGCTCTTGTGACGTAAGAGCACAGGTTAAGGCCCGGCCCAGTCGCTCGCACGGTTACGGCCCCCCTGTGTAAACATGGGGAGGGGGGTTCGAGGGTTTTCTGGGTCTGCGTGAGAGATCTTCCTCTTATAAAGAAAGCCCAGGGGCGGCTTGTCCCCCGCAAGTCCAGTTTTTTTTTTATAGAGAATATTACAATGAAAAGATGTTTCAGAGACCCTCATGCCTAACATGCAGGGCTATGTACTCTTCCAGAAAAAAAAAGAAATCCTTGTGATTTACATGGGATGAAAAATGATGGCACATAGACCTAGCTTGATTGACGTGTGTTTGGGACGTGTTGCCGGTCAACTCTACTAGGAGTTGGGACACGCCTGCTCCTCACCGCAAGATTCTGCCCTCCATCGCCGCATTATCTCTGGGTTTCACAAGCCGCATGCTGCAGGTTTTCGTGCCACCAGGAGAATGCCAAGCTCGGGAGCACCACCAGGTTGCTCCATCAAATAGGAACTGACCATTGGTACTCCGCCGCCTGCTCTGCGCCCGATCACCCTGGCTGAAGCTCCTCCGTTGGGACCGTGCTGCCCCTTCCCTCCCCCTGGATGCATGAGCACCTGGTTTTTGCTGAATGGCTCGAGCGCACTGGCTCATGACGGTTCCATTCAAGAAGGAACAGTCCCGGTGCCTCTAAATCCTAGAACTAAGTTGCCACGCTGTCCAAGCTCTTAGTGTGAAGGTAGATGACTGCCATAGAACAGGTATAGAATATGAGAGCATATGGTGTGGCTGATGCGTGCATATATGGTGGCCAAACGCACATGTCCTATCAGGTCCCAAATGTTTTGCTCCCTCTCTCTCTCACAGAGAAATTGGATCGGAGATGCAGATGCCTGTGTTTTCAGTTCATTGAAAAGATCGGCTTCCTTGGCGCTCTGGCCGTGCTCAACAAGAAACAGCACTAGATCTCAGAACGCCTCTCAAGAAGCTTAACCCGTTTTTATGTTCACCATGGCCGGCCACTACCTCCATAGACATGGAGCCGAGCTCCAGGAAGCAACAATGGCGGCGCCCTCTTGTCTTTTCATTTTCTTGTGCGCTCAACGGGGCAGCAGACACAACAGAGAACCGTTATTTGGGCTATTGCATGTTGATATGTGGGCTGAGGTGCTGAGCTGTGATACAGTCGCATGGCATATAGTACGAACACTACACCACAACACAAATTTAGCAACCCACATGAGTCGGTAAAAATAGACTATTTCTGACCTACTATAAGTCGGTAAAAGTTACCAACTCTCGATGAGTCGGTAAAAGAAGACAACCGTCATCCATGGCCCTTTTCAAAAGAAAAAAAAACTACTATTTCGTGAACCTAGGGCTCAATTGCTGGGTTCCTCTATCCACAGATCGAGCTATTCGCTCGAGGTCCATGCCGTGAATCCATGCATCAATCTGCGCAGCACTGGGACGAGATCTCTGTGGCTTGCAGCTCCTCAATTGGGGCGCCGTGCAGTCCCCTTCCTCCGCCTAGACGCGCGAGTACCTGTTTTGCACTTTATTTTGTACTGCACTGGCTCATGAAAGTTCCGTTCACGAAGCAACATTCCCGGGGCCTCCAAATCCTATAACTAAGTTACCACTATCCAGCCTCTTTGCGAGGTACATGACTACAATGGATGAGGTCTAAAAAATGAAAGCATATGGTGGCTGGTGAGTGCATATCTACCTAATTCTATATTCCTATAGATGACTGTACATTTATATTTCCTAGAGATGTACATGCAGACACGTTGTGCCTCTCCCAGTCTGACGTGTCCTCCTCTCCTGTAAAAAATTTAAACTACAGTTCAGCTTCAGCCCCATCTCCTCAGTCATCTGATCCTCCTGGCCATGAATACAACCATGACCCAGAATAAATGATCAATACCACGTACGCGGTGTCTAGCTGTTGAATGAGAAATACAAAACTAAAGAAGACTTTTCTTGTGACACTACACACGAGCACCATTTTCGGTCTCACACTTATAACGACAAATTGTCAACAGGCTTAAACAAAAATACTCAACAATACTTGAGCCACGTTCAACCGCGCGCACGACCCACTTTTGCCCACTGAAATTTACCTTTGTAAGGTTTCGAGGAATAGCTCCGCATAATCTTCTGCCAAAGTTAAACAACATGCTAGTTAATGACGTTCCAAACGGAGAAAAAATTAGAGTATGATACTGTTTATGAAATTGACTAGATGAACAAAAAATATCGTTTGGTGCAGATGGATCTGCTGCAGCCCTTCTCGCCGCACTGTGACCGGGCTTCATGTGCTCCCGGTTTTTCTTGCCGCCGGGAGGCTGACCGGCTCGGGTCGTCCCGAGCTCCACTAGATGGGATGCGTCTCTCCATTGAATTGCTTGCTTGAGGACCATGCCCTCGATCGACGCAACCAGTAGTCGAGTACGCACCGCGCCTCCCGGTCCAGCAACCGTGATTTGCCCATCAGGAGTCTGTGGCGTCCTATGTGCCTAACCTCCCTGGCTGCGGATCCTTTGTTGGGGAAGGTGCATGCAGCCCCTTCCCTCCATCTCGATGTGCGAGGACCTCTTTTACGCCTTTTCTTTCTTTTGCATGGACTCATGAAAGCACCGTTCATGAAACAACATTCCCGGTGCTTCTAAATCCTACAACTAAGTGCTCACTGTCCAAGCTTTTTGTGAGGTAGATGACTACCACGGAATGGATTTAGAAAACGCGCGCATATTGTTGCTGGTCAGAGCTTTATATATACGGACGCAATAGATATGTGCGCTCTCAATTCCCAAATGCATATCTCCTTTCAGGTTCCACAAGTGGCACGAATGCATGTGAGACACTCGCAAAAAAAAAAAAAAAAGCATGGAGACGCCGTGAGCGAGTGCTCCTTTGGCTACTAAATATATGCATGCTCCTGTGAGTTCGACATAGCCACTTTATTTTCCTGCATGTTCAGTCTTTGTTTATTAGCTGTCACAGTACGAAGTGCTTTTGAAGTTTACCAAGCATCAGAACTAAATTATGACAACCTTTTAAAGAAAAGGTTGTATTTCAGTTTTTCATAAATTAGATAGGTGTTTGTTTTGCAGACCAAATAAGTATTGTGCCATCAACCATGAAGGGAAGCTCAAATGTAGAAGATCAATTCCTGTAAATATTAAGCATTTTCAAAGTGATGTTGAAATATCAATGATTTGATCTTCTACAAATTTTCGGGAGCAAGAAGATAGTAAAAATGTTTGTCTTTGCAACCTGTCAAACGTGAGGTCATTTGTTTTTGTCAAACAAAACTAGCACTGGTCAATATTGTTTACACATTAGCATTGATATCTTTAAGATCAAGCCAATTATTAATTGTAGTGGGATGGAAGACCAGATCTTATAATTCAATTATTTTATTGTTGCATGCACAAAACAATGAGCTTTTGTTCTTACTATAGCCTGTTTCTTATGCACATTGAAAACCACAGCCTTTATATGTAGAGAATATTAGAACGAAAAGAAGTTTCAGAGACTTTCATGCTTGACATGTTCGAACTCTATCTACTTTACAAAATTTCAAAATCGTTGCGGCTTACAAGGGGTGAAAAATGATGGCGCATATGTACACCAGTTCGAACAGTATGTACAAGTGAGCTCTTGATTAGTGCGGAGCGTACATAAAAGCAGCTGTGTTAGCAGAAAAGCGCTAGTTGGATATATACCGTGGAATATCAGAACCAAATTTTTTTTTTGCTTACGTGGAGTATGGTCTGGTATCTTATTTCTTCTTCTGCTTAATGCATGGGCAGAGCACCTGCCGGTTTTTTGTCTTCAACACCCCCCCCCCCCCCCCCCCCCACCCCCCCCTCAAAAAAAAAAAAAAAAGGAAACCGAAACATAAATTTCCATTTCGCATGTTTTTATTTGTAATTTCACATGTTTAGGAAACAAGGTTGACAAGAAGGTCGCTAACTTCTCAGGAGCTGATTGATTGCGGAACATGTCCATGAGACCACAGAACTCCGATGCGAAGGCGTATCAGCCGTGGAACCTTCAGAAGAGCAAAGGCGGCATGCGAGGTGTCTCAGTTGTCTTGAGTCGGAACGAACAAGGCTAACCACCTGGGCCGACCATCTTGATTTCTTTGAACAAGGCTAGCCTCATCGCGCTCGTTCTCTCAGCGCCAGCGACGTGCTGACGATGGTTGTGCGTTCTCTTGCTGCGGCGGGGGAAGAGGGCACCATGACCCGCTAGGCTAGGCCTGTGTGCTTGTTCCACGGACGGTAAGCAATGCCTGTCGCATTGCACTCTCCTTGGGACTGCGTTGCAGCCATAGAGCCTCACGGTGAGCAAGGGCCGCGATAGGCAGGCATCAAGTGGCGTCAAACTGACGGAACCATGTGCGGCGAAGCAGGTACCCAGACTGTGCAAGGCCAGCAGGGACATTGGGCCGATTCTAGCATGGCCACCGAGTGAACATGGTGTCACGCTCCATGTTATCATACCTAACTGCAGCTTTCATCACATTTGGTGAACAACATATTACTAATACCTCTCACGCCCACCAATGGAGACAACAAGTGTCACAGGTTTCGGAAAACGTATGTAGCATCTTCTAAAGTTCTAATTCAAGTATCATACATATAGAGCTCTTGGATTTCCACAACACTCAACTGATGGTTAACATTGCCAGTTTTTTTTTTTCTTCCCCATTTGTTTAGTGAGTACATGGCTTTAACTAGTGCCAGGTTCATGTGTGTCACTAAATAGACAAATAAGTACTTGTGATCTCTTGTACTTAGTATGTATTGCTATGGTGGGTGGAAAACATTAAATGCAAACTGAAAACTCGTGCAGTTATTTTAGATGCATATAGAGCCTAGAGAAATCATACCGTATGCATATACTATTTTTTTCTTCCGCTCATTTTAGGTGTATAAATGTCCAGAGTCTTCAACCAAGAACCAAAAATTGAAACATTCATTTATAACAACCACCACCTCTAACACAGTCATATGCTTCTTAATTAAACTGCCATGTCATTCTTGAACAAGGGAATGACGAGATAGACTGGGGATTAGTAGCAAGTCCTGTGCCAGGTGGTCTGCAGCCGAAATATTGCAGCATTTTCCATGGCCGGATCGTGACTTGCAATGTTGTCGACGTTTGACTTGTGCTGCTAGTCCTGTAGTGTTAATCAGAGAACATATTATGTAAAGTTCAGACAATAAGGCTGAAATGGAATTTGACATGTTCAGACAACAAAACTGAATTGAAGGATTCAGTGACGTTCTATCAGCAATCTGACTCAGGAGGGTGCACAACATTAGCATTGGATCAGTTTTCCAGTCATGTTCGACCGATTGTGCAAGCGCAATGATTAATTGAGAACTTACAAAGTTACAATACAACATCAGTACCGCAATAGCAGTTCAAATTCCTATGTTTTCCGAGCAGCTGAGTGCCGAGATTACTAGTGTTCAGGTGGGCCATGCATGGCCGCTCCAGCCGGCTTAGAGCATCTCCACTAAGGCCCATACTTGAGCCTCTATTCTATTTTTAGAGGCTTGAGCTAAAAAATTAACTCCAGCAAGGACCGTATTTGGGCTTTCATTTTGCATGCCCTCTTAAACTGCATCTCCATGCCCCCATTCCTAAGGTTTTCCAATCCTCCCTCTCATTCATGGGTCCCACCGTTTTTTTTTTCACACAATAAGGTCTTGGGCCACTTTACTGCTGGAGTTGAAGTCAAATTTTGAATCCTTATTTTTGCATGCCGGCTTGAAAAACGAAAGTAAAAGCCTTGATTTAAGATCCATTGCTGAAGATGCTCTTACTATTGTCTCAATGCCCATGGGCAGTGCAAGTAGGATGCGTCCCGAATGGAGACCAAGGGTGTAGTGGAGCGGGCAACGTTCAGACTTGTGCTGCTGCATGATTGACTGTCTGCACTGAGCTGGTGTATATATATATATATATATATATATATATATATATATATATATATATATATATATATATATATATATATATATATATATATATATATATATATATATATATATATATATATATATATATATATATATATATATATATATATATATATATATATTATTTAGAGCCCAGCGCTCTGAATATTATTCAGCGCGTTGACCAGCTTGTTCCAGCCCAACCAACTCAGCACGCAGTCGTTTATCTCACCCCGCGGTAGTATATGGCATCACACAAACTGATGGTATATGAATTCACTGCGAGTAGTTTAGCAAAATGACCAGTATAAAAATGACCGTGTCCTCGCAGTGAATTCTTGTACAAGGTGGCGGAGCAGCTCCTCACCCACGAATCCTGTGCAGATCCGGACGTCTTCAACGCCGGCTACATGGGTGACCACTCCGTCGTCAGATCCAACGAGGGGCCACATCAGGGGACGGGTGAGCACGGGCGTTGACCAGTGCACGATCTGATCTCAAGGACCGCATCAACCTCGCCATGCTTCAGGTTAGGAGTAAAATTCCTTTTTTTTTTCCTCTTTCCTGCTTGTCGCGCGACATGGATTTGGTTCTTGCTTTGAAGATCTGAGCCTTCTCCCAGCAGATTTGAATTTTCGTGTTGGGTTCTTTTTTATTTTACCAAAAATCATTCCTTTTTTCCCTTCCCTACCGGATTCTGATTCCTGAGAGGGTTTCGATTTCTTTTGTCACTGCAGCTCACGGATCCTACGCGAGGCGACAACGGGGACACGGATGCTCGTGCGAGGCGAGGCGGCGGAACATGCGGCAACTGCGCGAGGCTGCAGGGTTGAAGCTTGCCGGACCATGCGGCGACCGTGCGAGGCTGCACGACGGCTCGGCTCCTGGTGCGAGGCGCGGCGGCCGCGGCTGCTTCGAGCATTTTTTTAATTTATTTTCTTTTGATTTTTGGTTGATTCCAATGTTTGATGGGGCAAGCAAATACTTCGGTGTTCCAGATCTCGCTGCTTGATTTCTGCCCCCATTTTATTTTTAGATTTGACTGTCCAGCATGTGGATTTGATGCTCGGAGATGTATGAGTATTCTTTTTCTGCTATCGCAAGATGGGATACCTGCAGCCTGCTAAGTATGCTTCAAAGGGGATTTTTTTGGTTTATTTTACATTTTTGTTGGTCGGTGGATGAAAGCTAGCAGAAGCCTTGCGTGTCCATGAGATTATCCACTCTCATCTTCTTAAAAGAAAAAGAAAATTCTGTTATAAATCTATGGTGTTATGAATGTGATCTTTTTCCCTTTTTGATGCTCGGTAGGGAAAGCTAAGAAGGAGGTATATATGCCTTTGGTTGGGAGAGTATATTGGGAGCGAAATGATTGGATGCAACAATATAGCTTGAAATGAATTTTCTTTCTTTCTCTGAGAATTATTTGTTTCTTTCTTCTGCAGATTTGAGGATTGAGATTGTATATGACACTGGTATATCTATAGGTTAGAGATCATATCTTAGTGATAGTATGCTAGTATATTAGAACATTTAAGATAGTATATGCATGTATACAACTCTGTAATTTGGAGTATACAACACATTTTTGTGCAGTGGAATGCATGTATACTACAATTGTGTAGTGAAATGCCTATATACAATAATGTAGTTTGGAGTATACAACTGGTTTGTTTTTGTAGTTTGGAGTGAAATGCCTATATCCTCATCGTTGGATCTGATTTTCCGGTTATTTATTTCCTTTTTCCCCCTTGTATGTAGACCTTACGAGCTGCGTCGTCAAGCTGCCGCAAGTTCTCGTCTCCTTGCTGTTTCTTTCTTGCCCTGTACGAGTTGCTAGAAGCGGCATTGCTGCATGCGACGGAATGCCGATTTTTTTTTGTTATTTATTTTTTTATGGTCTGTGGAGGAAAGCTGATGCTTGAGCTTATCCAGGTGCACGAAGCTGTAGCTAGCAGCAGCGTTGCTGTGTCCATGAGCTTATCCATTCCATCTTAAAAAAAAAAAAAATCTCTTGCAGGTCTTGTGTTTGTATAGGTGATTTTTTTTTTATCCTTTTCTGATGCTCGGTAGAGAATGCTAGCATGAGGCTAGCACGGATGGTCAAAGGGGAAAAGCCAATGCATCAAAGCCGAGGTACTACGGCAAGCGGATGAGGCTCTCCTTTTTTTTTACTGTGAAGAGTATATATTATGCTCTCGAATTGTACATGTATTTTGTAGTATACCAAAATTGCTCAAATGGTATATCATTATGTTTTGGAGTGCATATACGGTTGAAAAAACCGAGCTATATCACTATGTATTCAAATTGCCCAAAGAGTATGTCACTATGTTTATCATTGTATATGGTTCATAACGGTATATCTATATACTCTGGAATGTATTCATGAACATATGACTACATTCATAGATGTATTTTGTCTTTGGCCTAAGAGTATATCATTGGAATCGTAAGAGTTTATCGTGCTTGTCCGAGGAGTATATCAAAGCATTCACGAGTCTATGGTATATTGCGCTTGGCTGAAGAGTATATCCCTCATATCGTAATTTCCTCGGGAGTAAACAATCATGAAGATAGATATCCGTATATTAAAATCTGACCAAAACAATGTTTTTATTAACAACCCTATAAAGATTCAAATTTGAATGAAGAGTATATCAATGCATTCACAAGTGTATATGGGTACCAGTGTCGAACGGTCTAAAAATGTCGACATCATGACACATCTGACACACCTGACACCGAAAGTGACATCTCACATGGGTGGCCTTCTATCTCCACGATAGGCTACCTTGAAAGTGTGTATATATGACCCGATGACCTAAGATATACTACTCTGACATCTCACAATGATGTAGGTTGGAGTATACGGCTAGTTTTTCTTGTCTTTTTTATGCTTGGAAGAAAAAGGTTGATGTCAAGTAGTGAAATGCCCCCTGCACCTTGCACCTCGTCACGGTAGTATCCGATCGGCAGACGAGTAGTATGTATGAAATGATACCCCCTCCCTACCCTACACAAATTGCCCCCCTGCACCTTGCACCTGGCCAGGGTAGTATACGGCTGGCAGACGAGTAGTATTTATGAAATCACACCCCCCTACCCCACACCAATGCCCCCTCCCCCTGCACGTTGCACCTGGTCAGGGTAGTATCTGGTCGGCAGACGAGTAGTATTTATGAAATCACACCCCCTACCCCACACAAATGTCCCCTTGCACCTTGCACCTGGTCAGGGTAGTATCTGGCCGTCAGACGAGTAGTATTTATGAAATCACGCCCCCTACCCCACACAAATGCCCCCCCTGCACCTTGTACCTGGTTAGGGTAGTATGCAGCCGGCAGACGAGTAGTATGTATGAAATGATACCCCCCTCCCCTACCGCACACAAATTGCCCCCCGTACCTTGCACGTGGTCAGGGTAGTTCCCGGCCGGCGGACGAGTAATATTTATGAAATCACACCCCCTACCCAACACAAATGTCCCCTTGCACCTTGCACTTGATCAGGGTAGTATCCGGTTGACAGACGAGTAGTATTTATGAAATCACACCCCATACCCCACACCAATGCGCCCCCCCCCCCCCCCCCCCACACACACACGCCCCCTGCATATTATTCCTAGTTAGGGTAGTATCCGGTCATATGACAAGTTGTATATCTATGTACCACAAGTCGTATATTTATACTATACTAAAAAAATCTACAGTTCAAAGTTGATAAAAAATATATCTACGATTCAAATTTGTCTGATGGTATATCAATGTATTCACAATAGTATATTGGACTCTAGTGGAACATGTCGACATCCTCACCTGACACTAAAAGTGACACATCTAACAACGAAAGTGACATCTCACATGGATGGCATTCTGATCCCCACGATATACTATCTCTAAAGTGCAGATATACTACCCGATGACCAAATATATACTACTTTGACGCAAGGCTGGCAGAGCTGGTCAGTGGGCTAGCCAGCGCGCTGCGCGCCGATTAGCGCTGCCGTGTATATATATATATATATATATATATATATATATATATATATATATATATATATATATATATATATATATATATATATATATACGGCAGCGCTAATCGGCGCGCAGCGCGCTGGCTAGCCCACTGACCAGCTCTGCCAGCCTTGCGTCAAAGTAGTATATATATATATATATATATATATATATATAGTGTATATGTATTCTTGGTCTCCATTCGGTAAACACACGATTTTACGGAAGCTAAATACATGCTTGGTGCACCTAGTGTTCTTTTTTCTTTTTCTATTCAGTAAACACACGATTTTCACTAGTGCCGACATGTCACTACAGAGAATAGTGCATGCGATGTCTTGTACCATTCAATATGCAGCGTGTTTGCCTCGCTGCTTTGCAGCAGCTGCTTTGCAGCAGCTACAGTGTTCGCAGTTATTTCTTCAACAGCAGCTATAATATTTTCAGTTATTTTTCTGCAGCTGCAGCGAAACGAACATGCTGATGTATCACTACAGTGGGTGGAAAACATGAAATGAAAATAGTTCATGTCATTCTTGTCCAAGTGAACAATGAGACAGATTCAGGATTAGTAGCAAGTGCAGTATCAGGTAGCCTGCCGTCTCACTTCCAAAACATGTTGCACTCTCCCAAGATTTCAAACCCTTTTGATACTATCTCCAACGAGAAAGCCCAAAATCGGAGACCAAAACAGCTGAATGGGTGGTCGTGCGGCTGAACGGGCACCTGCCAAACTTGCCCATCTCCAATGGGAGAGCAAAAATCGGATTTGCCGCCACCGCTTCGAGCTCGGGCAGCCGCTCCCGTGCCGCCGCTGCCGCGCGCGTCCCCCGTCGCCGCTCCTCTAGCCGAATCGAATCTCCATCAAATCGAATCAAAGGACACGAGTTGCATCCAAAGAAGCCAAATCAAATCGGATCAAATCAAAACACCATGGTAGAAGCCGGTCCTCAAGAGTTGTTCTTGGATGAAAAAGGAAAAAAAATGGTGGACAAGGGGCCGCTATGGCCGGAATCGGACGGATCTGGTCCTTGAACATGACGTCGTGCTCGAATCGGTGGGGAGGATGGGGCCACGCCGCCCCGCCGTCCCCTGCTCCACCGCCCCTGTGCCGCGTCGCCGTCCCCTGCTCCACCCGCCCCCGCATCGCGTTGCCAGGAGAAGCTCAAGGAGCTGGAGGCGGCGGTCGCGGCTCGGCGCGAGCACCTGCTCCGTGCTTGGATGCCGCGGGACGGCGGAGGAGAGGCTCGGCGAATGGGGAGGAGTGGAGATGGTGGCGCGTCGAAGGATGGCACGGAGGAGGGGAGCTGGCGCGAGGTCGGCGACGATGGCTGTGGCTGCGAACGAGTGGGTCGTGGCGCCGATGGGACGAGTCCAAGAATGGATAGCTGCTTTGGGTCATCTGTTGAAGAGGTGTTTTTGCAGTTTTACAACCTATTTTGGCTAGTAGGTAGTAGATGGGTCTCCCGTTGGAGACAATCTGAAATGCGAGGCAGCCCTCTGGCACCGTGCGCCATGATCTGCTTTTCTTTGTCATGTTGCCGGAAGAGATGCAGTGCTAATGCAGCGTTGCACCAGCGCAAAGGCCATCTACCGGGCTCCACTATGCCAGAAAAGTTGATTAGAGACGCAGTTTTTTTGCGTCTGAAAATTCTCGTCTCTAATGAAGATATCAAAGACGCGTCTCGCTAGATCGCGTCTCTGATGATGCCTCATCCGAGACGCGATTTGACGTAACACGTCTCCGATGTGCCTAAATGGAGATGCGTTTTGCCAATACGCGTCTCTGATGTGATTCATTAGAGACGCGGTTTACTAAAACGCGTCTGTAACGATAAATCAGAAAAACAAAAAAAGGAAACAATATACACGTTTTATCCATTATATACATACAAATACACAAGCTTTGTCCATTAAATATACATTTGTCCAGAATCAATATACATTACATGTGTTGCTTTTACCGAGTAACAGGAAGATATGCACATACAAGTAGTTATAGCTGCTTACAACCATTATTTTATGAGAGGTAGATAAATAACTGTTACTAAGAACAAGTAAAAAAAGAAAGAAATGAAGTGAGTTCAACATCCATTTTATGAGCAGCACATATGAACCTTTTTTGGCTTGCAGGAAGCAAAATGGCTACAACATGAAAGCACTACAGCAAGCCCTAGGCACATGCATACAGGAAATGAACCTGAATTTTTTTTTTCGTTCTAACACCGGACTCCAAATGTAGAAGAATTCAGAGGTTTGCACAGAACAAAGTAATGAGCTGCTATAGAAATTGATGCAATGGTTAAACAGGGGAAAGCTCAGCCGCTAGTTATAACTCGCAGAACCAAGTACGCAAGCAGCTAACTGAAACTTGGAACAGAACTACACACTAACTGACAGTGAGATGAAATCAGAAGCTTCCGGTACAACACATTAATATGAGGAACACATCACAACAGGATGCAGCTGAAACAGCAAGCACTAGGCACAAACAGAAAATCAACATGGAGTCACATATAAGCACGTGTTACATAAGAACATAAATGAAACCTAACTTCATAGTAAGGAGGTATTATTATATTACCATACAATTGTTCAGCTTCCAAGCCATAAAAAAGAAAAAAGAACATGCCTGCAAAGAAAAAAGAACAGGCAACTGGAGCTAGTTAATTTACAGAGAAAGGATAGAGCTAGTTGATAGCCAAAACAGAACTAATAAAAAGATAATGCTTGCATGCTAAAAGAGCTACTGGACAAGCACATCAGTAAATTAGTATGCGACAAGGCAAAATTTGAATAAGTAAATTTGCTACAGGAACAAAGCAATTAGTAATGATTAAGAAAAAAAGATTTACTAGTAACTGACAAGAGTGGAGCAAAACAACTAGTTGAGTAACAGAAACTGCTACTATGGCAGACAAACACTAATGATACAAGGAAAAGGAAAAACTAAATCAGGTCTGCATGTGAGAGTCAAATGGTCAAAGATTTCTACAGTACGTGACAAGGAGAAAACTAAGCTGCTGCTAGTTTTAGAAAACATAAGCAAGAGGATTAGGACTAGTGCTAACAATAGTATCACCCTTACTAGATTCTTGCAGCTTAGCCTTACCTGCAAACTCATTTTTTCCTTGCTTATACAGAATAGCAGTGGCTCTAAGAATCAACAGCTATTTCAAAAAACATAAACCTGCACGAGTTCAGATATACTAGATGTCATGAGCAAAGTTTAGATGTCAATGTTAAGATATACTAGATGTCACTACTCTTAGAAATATGACTACTAGCTGAATTAACTGAAGGTGTCCCTATAAATATACTGCCACACTATAGAAAGCTAACAAATTAAATAAGTGGTTTGCACTTTGCAGACCAGCAAAGAAATTTAACTAGTATCAGTGTCAAGGTTACTAGGTTACTAGGCAAGATAAATAACAGGTGAGCTAGCTAGCAGGCAAAATTAGGAAAAAAGAAATTAACAAGCTAGACTCTAGATGCAAAATCAGAGAACATTTTGCTATTGGACCATGCTTAAGTGAACCTGCATAACGAAAGTCAAACAAAGCTTTGTTGCTGCTGCTGGACGCAATGAACAAGAGCAGTTCGGGTTTTAATGGAAGTACGGGAGCAAATACTAAACATTAGCTAAGAGATTATCTGTGCAGAAGATATACATGTAGGCACTAAAATATGTGAATGGTGTCATGGCATATTTTAGGTTACTACTATAAAAACAAGTGCCAACCCAAGTAACTACAAGTATTCTGATTTCCTTTTCTAATTGCCAGGGTGGCTCATAACCTTTATTCAACAGAAAGTTGTATTCGGTCCCAGCACAATCAAATAGATGAAACCACCAAATTCTTGGTTCTGACAGTGGTCTCCAAATGTAAAAGAATTCAGAATTTGTCTTATGTATTAAGTTATCATAAAGAAAAAGCATTTGAAGAGCATCTGGGGGAGCTAGTCAGTCTCATATTAACACTTTATATGTTACACTTTCAGATAATTAAATAAATTTTGGTCTCCTCTGTTATTGGCACTATCTGGAGGAGCTAATCAGTCCCCTATTCTATTGAGGATAAAAGGACCAAGAAGGATGGTTTATTTCAGAGCATGCTTTTATCTCAGATGATGCAATCAAATGATCATATTGTGAAATAAATTAAATGCAGGAAATCCTGGCTACGGAAATGCTTGTTGAAAACAAGGAATTGGTTCAGTCTGCTCTGGTGCATTGAGGCATTTCATCAAACATCTTACAGGGATGCACATAACAAGGAATGAACTTACCACTGACAGATACTATAAAGCTATGGCTATCTGTTCCTTGCTAGCATTTTGGACCAAAAAACAGTGTATACAGATACACAACTAATGCTTGAACTGATCCAAAACAGTGCATACCATGGCTTGCCTTCTGAATCTGAATCGCATCCCCAAAGAGCAGAGCCCGTGCTTGATTATTTCAGACACCTGCGCAGACCCAAAAACAGAACCAACCAGGTGATTGAATCGAGCTCCTGGAGCAGCACTGCAGACAGAATAGGTATGCTTTAGGGAAACAATATCAATCAGCTCAGAACACACGAAAGCAGAGAGGAACAAGAGGAAACAGCAGTGAATAGGCCCAGAGCGGCCTGCAGATTCATGGCAGAGGAGTGGCGCACAGCCTGCAGCAGGAGGGGGCGCGTGGCCAGCAACGAGAAGTGGCGTAGGGCCAGAGCGGCAGCAGCGCACACGAGGATAGAAGAAAAAATTCGGGTCCGATCAGTTGGTTCGAGACGCGGCTTTAGGAAAACGCGTCTCTCGTAGATTACCCTTAGTAGCGTAGATGCGTTTTGATTGATACGGGTCTCTGACCTGACCTGTATAAACATGTTAGAGACGCGTTTTAACAACACACGTCTGAAATATAGGATTACAGACGCGTTTTAAATACACGTCTCTAAAATGTTGTCTTGATTGCGGAACATGTCCATGAGGCCACAGCACTCCGATGCGAAGGCTTATCGGCCGCAGAACCTTCAGAAGAGCAAAGGCGGCATGCGAGGTGTCGCCCCATCCATCTTGTTTTCTTTGAGCCTAACGTTAGTCTCGGTTGTCTTGTGTCAACGAACAAGGCTAACTACCCAGGCCAACCATCTTGATTTGTTTGAACAAGTCTAGCCTCATCGCTCTCGTTCTCTCAGCGCCAGCGATGTGCTAACGATGGTTGTGCGTTCTCTTGCTTCGGCGGCGGAAGGGGGCACCATGACCAGCGAGGCTAGGCCTGTGTGCTTGTTCCACTGACAGTAAGCAATGCCTCTCGCACTGCACTCTCCTTGGGACTGCGTTTCAGTCATAGCACCTCACGGTGAGAAAGAACTACCAGAAAATCGAAATTTGCTGAGTGTCCGAAATTTTGCCGAGTGTTTTGTTTGGGCACTCGGCAAACAACATCTTTGCCAAGTGCAAAAAAAAAAAAAAAACACTCGGCAAAGATAGTCTTGACAAGAAAATCATCGGTGCGAACATGGTTACAATTGCATTCATGGTTACACAGACAGCCGGACACTACCGGAAATGTTAAACTGACGGTGCAAAGAGTGGCAACGATAACCTTAAGGGCCGCGATAGGCAGGCGCCAAGCGGTGTTAAACTGACGGTGCCAAGTGCGACGGTGCAGGTAGGCAGACCTGGCAAGGCAGTTAGGGAGATCGGGCCAAATCTAGCATGGCCACTGCGAAAGCATGGCTCCTCGCTCGCTATTATCTTTTCTGACTGCAGTATTCCTCACATTCGGTGAACATCCTATTCCCAAAACCTCTCATACCCACCAATGGAGACAACAAGTGTCACATGTTTTGGAAAGCATGTGTATAGCATCTTTTAAAGTTCCAATTCAAGTATCATATATCTATGGAGCCCTTGGATTTTCATAATGCTCTCAACTCGTGTTCAACATTGTCAGTTCGTTTTTTCTCCCCTTTCGTTCAGTAAGCACATGGCTTCCTTTATAGTGCCAAGTTCACTTGTGTCACTAAATAGAGAAATAAGTACTTGTGATATCTTGTACTCAGTACATATTGCTATGGTGGGTGGAAAACATCAAACACAAACTGAAAACTCGTGCAGTCATTTTAGATGCATATATATAGAGCCTAGAGAAATGGTACCGCATGTATATACTATTTTTTTCTCTGGTCATTTTAGGTGTATAGATGTCCAGAGTCTTCAGCCAAGAACCAAAAACTGAAACATTCATTTCAAACAACCATCACCTCTAACACAGTCATATGTTCCTTTAACTGCATGAATCATGTCATTCTTGGACAAGGGAATGACGAGACAGTCTGGGGATTAGTAGCAAGTTCTGTGCCAGGTGGTCTGCAGCCAAAATATTGTATTGCATTTTCCGTGACCGGATCGTGAGTCGCAATTTTGTCGACGTTCGACTTGTGCTGCTAGTCCTGCAGTCGTAATCAGAGAACATATTATGTAAAGTTCAGACAAGAACGCTAAAATGGAACTTGATATGTTCAGACAACAAAAATGAATTGAAAGATTCAATTACGTTCTATCAGCAATCTGCCTCAAGAGGGTGCACAACATTAGCATGGGATCGGTTTTCCAGTCATGGTCGACTGGTTGTGCAAGTGCAATGCATGATTAATTGAGAACTTACAATGCAGCTTCAGTAGCGCAATAGCAGTTCAAATTCTGATGTTTTTCAAGCTACCGAGTGCCGAGATTACTAGTGTTAAAGTGGGCCATGCATGGCCGCTCCGGCCGGCTTATTATTGTTTCAGTGCCCATGGCCTCTGCGAGCAGGAGGCGTCTCCAATGGAGACAAAGGGTAGTGGAGTGAGCAACGTTCAGACCTGAGCTGCTGTATGATTGACTGTCTACACTAAGCTGGAGTCTGCTGTGTAATATTTAGTTTAATGTTAGTTGTTATAAGTTTGAAGCTGGATTCTGCCGTGTGTTTGACTATCTACATTTTACTTCTGAATCGTTGTTCCAGTTATACTGAGACAGGGGTCACGATCCCTGTGAAAGCAGAGTTTTCATTGTTTTGAACAAGTAAAGATAAAGGTCACTAGGACATACTGCTGCTCAATTGCCACCAACCAGTCTGCAAATGCTTAAAATCGTAACGATGCATTTTGTTACGGGGCACAATGTTGTCAAGCAAAAACTGTCTAAGAAAATTTCAGCGGCATGTCAAGTTGTTGTGGTGACCAACCAATTCCCGATACCTCTCACACCCAACAATGGAGATCGAATGATGTAGCTAGAGGCACGTGCTTCTGAAAGCAGATGCATAACAACCTTCTATAAAGTTCTATTTCAACTATCTTATATATAGAGCTTTCGGAGTTCTATAATGCTCTCATATTTCTAAAGAGCTCAAATTAAACCGCATATTGGTGACGCCCTCATAAATACATGCCTGTTGCACTTAGTGTTTCTTTTTCTGTTCACTAAACGCACGAATTTCACTAGTGCCTATAGTACACCTGTCACTATAGAGAGAATAGTGCATGTGATGTCTTCCGCCACAGTGTGCCATGCTCTGCTTTTCTTTGTCATGTTGCCGGAAGATCCAGCTCCAGTGCCAATGCTGCAGCCATCTATGGGGCTCGCTCTGGCAAGGAGCGCAATCAGGCTCGCAGTTCCGAGCACGACGCAGCAGCAGGACGACGCGCGCGAAAGCATGGTCGGAGACGTCCTTGCCAATCGAGGACACAGGGAGAGAGAGAGAGAGTGGCAAGAACTGCAGGGCATCTCAAAGGACGGCATCTCGTCTGCACCGGCGGGGAGATTGCACTTTTATCCGGTCGAATTGTGGGCTCCTCGACTTGTCTCATGTTTCTCAAGAGCTCGGATTGAACTACATCGGTGACGCCCCCATAAATACACGCCATGTGCAATTAGCGTTCGTCGTTTTTTTTTTGTTCAGTAAACATGGACTTCCACAGTTCCACTATCGCCCGGTACATGTGTCATTATAGAGAGAATAGTACATGTGATGTCTTGTACCGTTCAATCCGTATGGATATAGTGGGTGGAAAAAATCAAATGAAAAATGAAAATAGTTCATGTAATTCTTGTCCAAGTGAACAAGGAGACAGATTCGGGATTAATTAGTAGCAAGAGCAGTGCCAGGTGGCCTGCAGTCTCAGCTCCGAAAGATGATGCACTCTTGACTCTCAGCACCTAGTTTTGAAACCCATTTTTGAAATTCGAGGCAACCCTCGATCTGGCACCGTGCGCCATGGCCTGGTTTTTCTTGTCACGTTGCCGGAGGAGCTGCAGCGCCAATGCAGCGCGCGTCGCGCCGGTGCAAAGGCCAGCCACCGGGGTCGCTCTGGCATGGAGCGCAAGCTGGCGGACAGCACCGAGCACGTCGCAGCAGCATGATCGGAGACGTCCTTTGCCAATCGAGGACACGGGCAAGAACAAGGCTTGCGAGCACGCGGATCGACCGCACCGGAGCATGGCGCGGCGGTGCTCGACGGCACGCACTGCGTCAGCGGGGCTTCGATCGACCGCCGTGTTTGTGGCAGCGGAACGTGGCGCACGGCGGCGGGGTTTGACGACGCGCCGAGCGTCAAGGAATCTGGGGAGCTCGTCGTCACGTCCTTGCTCAACGGCTCGCGATGTCAGGGCATGTCTCGTGGAGCACGCACTACGGGAAACCGGTAATATGCCGAGTGCTTTATGCTTTGCCGAGCGCATTCCATCGGGCACTCGACAAACAAGCTATTTGCCGAGTGCCAAAGGCAAGACTCTCGGCAAAGATTGGACACACGGTACAAAACCTGTTTGCCGAGTGCCAGTTGGCAGGGCACTCGGCAAACAAGCGATTTGTTGAGTGTCGAGCATGGGGCACTCGGCAAACAACTCAAAGCACTCGGCACACCTTTTGGCCCTCGGCAAACTGCAGCACATGCCGCGCACGCGCGACGCCCGTTAGAACCCTGTCCGACGCCGTCAATGTTTACCGAGAGCCGGGAGGAAGGGCACTCGGCAAACAACTCTTGTGCTGAGTGCCCTGTTGTGACTCTCGGCAAACAATTTTTTTTTTCATTTTCGGCCACAAATTTTGTCCTGCCGTCGATGTATGTGTGAATGTTACTTCATGTTGAAATTTGGTATTTTTTCCGATCCGTTTGTTATATTTAAGTAATTTATTTCTTTTAAAGTATTTATTGAAGATAATTCAAATTTGAACTACAAGTGATTTAAATATTGAAATGTAGTGACTCAAAAAATGATATTCATGTTCCTGAGTCCAATGTGAGGCCGTAATCATGAAATGAACAGAAAACAATCGCATCTTGTACATAAAATATGAACTTAAATATGGGGTGAAATAGTATTTTATTTTTATAAAATTCAAACAAAATCTGAAAATTGCGAGACTCACTCTGATATCATGAAATCATAAGTGCAAGTGATAGTAAATCATAGAAAAAGTTTCACAAAAGTTGTTACGTATGTTGCTTACAAACCGGAGCTTCCCGGAAGAAGATCCATAGAGTTATGAAGTGTTCGTTTAGATTTCAAATCAAAATGGCGGTCACAAAATCGTTTCACTCCAAAACTTTTTTGGTAGGTCATAGAACATAGAACATGTATCATGACAAAGTTTGGTAATTTTTTGAATTTGTTAGGATTTTATAATTTTTTTAACCTCAGATGGAAAATGTTTTCCGAGTGCGGGCCCAGGGCACTCGGCAAACATATGTCTGCCGTGGGTCATGGCTTTGCCGAGTGCTCTAGATCGGGCACTCGGCAAAGTTTTGGAATATGACTTGGTGTGGGGCGCGGTTCTCTCTTTCTTCATTATCTTCTTCTTCCAAATATCGCTGCCGCCATCCTCTCTACGCCGCGCCGCCGCCAATCGCCCTCCCCCGTGCCCTCCCTCTTGCCGCCGCCATCCCGCGTGCCCTCCCTCTCCCCGCCGCCGTCCTGCGCGCCCTCCCCGTGCCGCCGCCCTCCACTACCTCCTCCCCCGGGCCACGCCTTCCACCGCGCCGCCGCCCTCCACCGCCACGTCCCCCGCGCCGCCGTCCACCACCGCCGCCTACGAGATCCACCCTGGCCTGCCATCGTCCTCCCCCCGGCATCCCTCCTCGGCCCCAGCAGGGGGCCCCCGACGCCGCTACCTGCCTCCCCCGACGCCGGCTCCTCCCGGCGCCCCTCCTCGGCCCCAGCAGGGGGCCTCCGACGCCCGTCCCCGCCCCCCAACCATGGTGCCGCCCCTGCCTGGGCCGGCGCCCCGACCATCGACGCAGCAGCGCATCCCGCGCCCGTCCACCATGCTGCCCCGACGTCCACGTCCAGGTGAGTTCACGGTGCTCTTGTTCTTTTTTTTTCCTGTTTTTCTCATGTGTAGTGGTCAATTGATGAAATGAAACGTGTTAGTGTAGTTCAAAATTGATGAAACAATTTTGTTTTACTAATGTTAGGTTAAGTTGTTCCTACATTAAGCACCATCTGTTGTTGCTAAGTCAAAAACAATATGAGTAATTGTTGATGCTTTATCATGATTATTGTGTGTGTTGATTCGACCAAGTGACCATGCTATGGGATGCGGTTGAAAATTGGATGTGGTTATTGGAATTGGGTGTGGTATCCGGCCATCGTGCCGTTGATTTGTTGGATGTGATTGCCGGACATCGTGCCGTTATTTTCTTGCAGGTTTTGGGAACCTCACCGTACAGGGGAGGTGCTGTCGAAATTTTGAATTGACGGCTTTATGTTTCGTTCTTTGCAGGATAGGAGAGGCTTTTCCACCGTCTTCCACTCGTCACTTTGCAGGACAGCAAGGTGAGACATAAAAGATCCCCCCGCCCTTTTCCATTTCTGTTTGTAGGTAACGCGTAACCTAGTTAGGCATCTCTCGTTCGAAATAGGTACAGTTGGAGATATGCCCGAGGGTTGCATATCTATGACCGTATCTATTTTGAATTGTCCACGTTTCTTGGGCAGCCCGAGGATGCGTAGATGGGGCTAGTTTCCATTGTCTATTCCAGTTTGAGATAGAGTTTCGGCCGCGCCTCCCTGTTGTTCTCTGGATACACAATCTCCCTCCCAGGACGTGTATTCGGAGAACATCGGGAAGGTCCTTGCAAATTTCTGTCTCGGACCGGAGTAGGCCTTGGAAACTAGCCCCATCTACGCATCGTCGGGTGGGATTAGGACCTATCTTCACCTATTAGACATTGTAGGCATCATGTAGATGATAATGAATTTTAAATTGCTCGCTCATATGATAGAGGATGTATGACCGTGAGTGGATGCACACGCGCTGCCCAAGGAAGGGTATTGAAACAAGTGAAGAAGTAAGTAACTTTAACTGTTAAGTAATTTGCTATGTTTAAAATCTCAATAGAATCTAATCATTGTCTTGATCACTTGGGCAGGGGCTGGGAGACGATCGTTCCAGGTGACCAGAATCGTCTTCCGGCCGGCATCCTCGGCCCTTTGTGCAGGAAACTCTTTCCTGGCATGGTGCCACTGCGCAACACGGGGGGGGGGGGGGGGGGGGGGGAGGGGGGGGGAGGGGGGGGTAGGAGGGAGGAGCCGGCCTTGACGTGGGACCACTACAAACGCGTCGCCAATGTCCCAGATGCTTCAGGGAGAGACTTTGGCACCATGGAGGACCGGGTGGTGGGAGAGCTGTGGGTAAGTCTTCTTTGCCTTGAATTGCTTAATACATCGCATTCATTGGATATTCTTCAAATAATGAAAGTATACATCGCGTCTATGTGCAGGATTTCTTCAGGGTCGAGCCGGAATAGAGGGACCGAGCGGTGCGTGCGGCGTACAAGGCATGTCCTAAACTCATTACTGACATGCTTTACGAGGCGCGCGTCCAGGCTGTGAGGACCTTCTACGGTCGAAAACTGGGTAGGAAGATGGAGAAAAAGGAGGCTCGAACCATATGGCTAACTGAAGAACAATACATGGAGGTAATTTGACATTCTCATGTTTTATATACTTGATTAAGTACGCTTAATTTGATCTTCTCATAGTTTCACAATAACTAACATCTAACTTGGTCAAATGATGTGTAGGTGATTCCGTGGTGGTGCGCCGCTCATAGGGACTGCTAGGAATACTTTGTGAAGAGGTGGTGCGACCCCGAGTGGCAGAAGATGCACGAAGCTTACCGGGAGCGGCGTTTGAAGATGCCTGGTCCAGCACACCATTAAGGCAACCGTACCCTTGACGAGTACACGGCTAGATGGGTACGTGAATTCATTTCGTTGTTTGTAACGCTCAATTTTGCATAATTTCTAATCATCTTTCTGTTTTCTTTCCAGTCGCGGCCAACCCTGCTCCCTGTTGAAGGCTTGGGCTATGGCCCACAAGGGTAAGGTGACGTCGATCGATGTCTACTACAACCCGGAGGACCCGCCCGAGGCGTACAGCAACGCCACCGTTCACAGTCGCCTCAGTCAATACACCGAGATGGCTAGGGAGGTGCACGGGCCAGAGTGGGACCCGAGCACCGAGGACCTTGATGGAGAGATCATCATGAGGGTGGGTGGAGGTAAGAAGCATGGCCGGTACTGGATTGCAGACAGCACACTGGACACCGCCTCTACTCCCATTCTCTCTCAGATCCGAGCAAGGAGTTCGTCCTCAGCCCCGCCCATACGCCCACGGCAGAGCGCTGCACAGATTCAGTTTGACCAAGTCCAGGTTAATTTTGTTCTATTCGTCGTTTCGGTTAATTTGACATATATTTATTTTGCATTCACTACAAGGTTTTGGGTCTAATGCCACCAAAAATTTTGTCACACCATGATTTTGGTTGCAATACATAGGGGTTATTACAGCAATGGTCGATTTTGGTTGCGATAGGAGGAGATGTTGCCACGAATTGTGTAGTGTTGCAATTTTAATTTCGGCGGTTGCAATAAGTAGGATATATCGCAACACAAAAATATGTGTTGTATTTAGGGCATTGTAATTGCAACTTTTTTTCTAATGGTTGCAATAATAGGGAATATTGCAACAAAGATTAAATGTTGTGATTAGTTCAGTCGTGCGTTGCAAAAGAGTCTATGTAGTGGCAACAGAAAAATAAATTGTTGCAAAAAGACGCTGAGATATAGCAACGCAAACCTTATCATTGCAATAAGTCTTAGATATAGCAACAAAAAACAGGATCGTTGCTACTACCCAGGTACTATTGCAACAACATTGAATAGTTGCTGTTTAATAGTTGCAATAGGCCACTTTGTGGACTGTGACTCTAGTCGTGGCCTAAAATCGGGCTCAAAATAATCCTACCCGATGTGGGTCACGGCCCAACCCAACTTCACCGTCTGCCAGTCGATCAGCTCCTTTGTATTGGATCGCATGTCCCTAATCATCTTGGCCCTTTTATGTTATTTTTCTAATTACTCAAAACCCAGCAGTACATGGATCGATGCTAAACAAAGTCCAATCAATGAGGCCTAAACAATTGGATCGCATCATCTTGGCCTTTTTTTATTAGTTTTCTATTTACTCAAAGGCCCAGCCGTACGTGAACCAATTCTATACAAAGTCCGATCAATGAGGGCCTAAACAAAGTCCGTTTCCACATCGACCAGCTAATTCGACCAAAAAGCATAAAAATAGTTCTAATTCCTGGAAAAATTATATCCCACAAGGGATCGAACCTGAGATCTATTCAAACTAGTGTACGCACCATGCCACTGAGTTACCCATTAAGTTGTGTCATTGCCGCTTGTGACATTTTTTATTTTAAATTAACTTACAAATTCCAAATATTGGAGTAACGCTATTGGAAAATCGAACCAGCAACCTGTTTAAACAAAGCCAACATCCTTTGGTGGCAAAAAAAAAGCAATAATCCTTACCGCTTCGCCAATGTTTTCAGATGTGTTAGCTCAAAACATTTTGTTTTCTTTGTCAAAAAGACAACATAGCTTTCCCTGAGATCCAATCGACCACCATCACTGCCGCCCAAATCCAATCGATCCGGTTGACCTCCGTCAGCATGGCTGCCGCCGCCGCCGCCGCCATCCAGCTGTGACGCAACTAGACTACTATTGTTAAACAATTTTTCGATAAGCAGCATGTTCATTTTCTCGGATGAGCAACTTGGGAAATCAATCAGAGTGGGACGCTTATTACTGAAATAACACAGGAAACAATTACAGATATCAAGATGACTTATCGACTGCATCTTCGAGAGGCGAAGCTGCTGCCAGGCAGAGCTAATGTGAGAAACGGAATGGCTGCAAGGGGGAGCTGATGTGGTAGCACGATGTAACCTACGGCTGATCGAGGGATCGGTGACACAAAGGGAGCGACGGCGCCGGAAGGAGCAGCGGCGCCGGATGAGGAAGATTTCTTTCACATGAACGCATTTTCACGGTACGTTTTCAATACTACGTGTTCATTAACATAAAATGTTTTCAACATCTCTAAGAGTACGTTTTATTATATAAAAAAATGACTTTTTGTTATTCAAATCGAATCTTTTTTTAGGGTAACATGGATCAAAAAAATTAAAAAAAATTCACAAAAAATGGACAAGTTTATGAAAGCTATATTTTTTACACCAAATTTGAGTAGCAAAATGATCATACTCTGTGTTTAACAAAAAAAACAAACGAGAAGTGATTTTTCCTTTTTTTTATCTCCAAAAATACATCGAATTTTGAAGTGAATTTTGGTGTGGTACTTTTCCAAGGCAACACCAACCTTTCCAAATTTTGGTGAATTTTTTTCAATTTTTTTTAATTGGAACGTGTTCAAATATAAGTAAACTAAATATGAGTTATGAGCTTTCGAGTCAAATATGAACCAATGTGAACTTACACATGGGTAGGAGTTCTAAAAAAATTATATTTCTATGGGTATATGTGTATAATCTGTGCATGTACACAAAGTTACATTCAAAAAAATCCATTCCATTGGAGATTTACAAAAAAGCGAAGTGGATGTTGAATAGTGACTATTGGAGAGTTAATGGATGATCGCAAAATTGAACTGCACCATTATAATTCATATGCATCCAACCGATAGAGGACATTTTTTTTAGATTATAGAAAATAGCAACGTATTTGGACTTCGTATGCGAAATCTCTACAAGTCTGAAATTGAAAATAAGAATCAAGATAAAAAAAAGGGATCCTGACCCAAGAACACAACTCATCTGACGCCTACAGGTGGGGCCCGCATGGCAGTATCCTGTCTCGCCGACTGACGGGGCCCGCCTCCCCCTCCTGGCCGCCGCTACTCCAACACACAGGCCCAAAGGGAATTCCCGTACTACACGTCCACAGCCCCGTTCCCCCCTCACACATAACCGCTCGTCGATTTCCAACTCTGGAACCCAATCTCCGCCGCCATCTCGCTCCTCCGCACAGTCCCCCGCCCCGCAGATCTGCACGTAGCCGTGCCCACCTCCGGTGGCTCTCTTGTTCGATCACGTCGCACCAAAGAGGCAAGTTCCTCGGTGGCCGGATCCACGGTGGCTGGATTCACAGCCGTGGTACCTGCTGTCCCCGCTCTCTGGCTCAACCGCCGCCGCTGGCCCTCGATGGGATCCTCTACGAGCTCACGCACGCGACGGGCCAGCATCGTCTCCACGCGGACCACGCCCGATGGGGACCGGGCCCAGGGCGTCCACGACGATGAGTTTCCAACGCATCTGCTCCTCGATCCATCTTCTCTACTTTGATCAGGTTCGTGAATATGTGGAGTACTGTTAATTGCTGATATTTCTCCAAGTTGTGCGTGCATCTGCATAGAGTTTATTTTGGAGAATCCATCTGCAGAAGGTCTAATTTTGGATTTTTATTTAGTAGATGCAGGACGGCAGGAGCAGCTATAATTCAGATTGCTTTTGGAAGTGCTAAGAACAATTGGCGCATATGCTTGCACTCCGCCTCACTAATCTTTGCATGGGGATTGCTTTAAGAGGTTTTTTGGTAAGAACGGCTGCTGGATGCTTAATTTTCTAATTAGTGCTTGTATCTGCTGAAGTCGACCACTAGGACTTGAGGGTTGGACCTATAGCAGGGTTGTTTTGTTATCTGTAACTGAAACTAGTGCTCCTTATGTTTGTATCTGTAACTAAAAATTCTCTGCACTCTTAAACTTCTGCTCAATATTTTTGGAGGGGATATACTGGTATAAGCGCGAGTGGTAAAAACTTCTGCTCATATTGTTTTCTATGTTGTCTCATAAAGTGGAATGCTATTGATGTTTTGATTGCTTTGAGCTGCTGTTTAATGGACAGATTGATGTAATGGTTTAAATGCAGATTTAGGAAAATGGAAGTTCCAGGAGATTTTCCATGCATGTTTGGCTTGTTAGTTTTAGTCGATTCTTGAGGTCACTTGTTACAATAGATACTGACCGAAAATAAGACTGAACACAGTCAATTCTTTCTGTTAACCAACAGAACAAGCCTAATGATGTGTCGATTCCTGATTGGCCTAAATTATTGACTGAAACCAAAACAAAAAATAGTTAGACTGCTAATCAAGTTATATGATACTTATGAAAAAAATACACCATTTGATGGAGCTTTTTTACGTCATCAAATCTGAGTCCGATGGGTAAAAAAGGGAAGCAGGAAAGGGCCAAATAGTTTTACACTAAAGGGTTGAAATTGCTGGGCAGAAGGAAAAGAGGCTCCTAGCTAAAATTGTCTCGCCCTGCTTCAAAACTACAGGGCGCGTGCTACAGCTTTGACCTAACGGCCTCTGTTTGCTTTATATTAGACTAGTAATGTTTAGAGGATACAATGTACCTAGGCTGATCGCTATTGGAAAATTAATCTGAGCCAATCTCAAGTATTATTATTGCCAGATGCTTAAAAGATTTAGGACACATAATTTTCTGGTTCCCTCTTACTACATTGCCTGAGCTTTTTTAGCAAACATATATAATTTATCAACAGTCATACAAGGAGAACATAATGTCATTATTGCTATTTTAGTTTTTTTACCCATGAATGCGTACCATGGAATTATATGTTAGGCTGTTATATGTACTGTTCATTGCTATCTGATAGTATGCCTATTTTTATTTCGGGTCAGGTTACTTGAGAAGATATTTTACTTTGTGTGATTGAGGTTTCATCTCTCCTGTTTGGGTAGTGATTTCAGGATATTAGTATTGATAAGAATGATTCTCTAACAATCAAGCATGATGCCTACTCTCCCATAAGCATTTATCTTGGATTTCGCCCATAGAGTTTAAGTTGCCCTGCCATATTTATAGTTTTCATACTAATGTTGTTTAAGAATTTGTAGTAATTTAGTGTTTCATAAAATATTCTTATGATGATGACTTCTGACATGTAATTTATTTATTTCTCAGGTGTGAAAAAATCAAGATTTTGGAAGACACGTTAAAGATCATGACTCGTGGGAATGATCGAGATTATACATGCTTATATGAATAATATATGTTTTCTAGAGATATATTATTGGGAGTGATGGATGAATAGACAAGAGTTGCTACTTTCATATGTTCACTTGTGTTAGTTAACGAAGACTCCAGTTTACAACGTGTAGATGTTGACTAGTGTTAGTTAAAGGAGGCTCCAGTTTACAATAATTAGTTATTCATGTGATCCCTATTTGAGTGGGTTGTAAGAGTGAATGATGGATTGATTTTATTCATAATATATATGTGTTGAATTAATTTATGTTATGGAATAATTCTGATTTAATATAATAGTCGCGGTAACCATAAATTCACCGTTTCTATTCGGTATGATTTCACTATTGCCACATCGTTTGAGCGTATTTCCACAACCATTAACTGTTGCAACATGTGGTTGTTACAATGTTGTACATATTTCGTTGCTATACTGTTTAAGGATATAGCAACGGTTTTCTACTTCGATGCCATATCGTTTAGGCATATAGCAACGACGATATATACTTCGTTGCGATATCCTTTGTGCTTATAGCAACGACATATGTTGTTGTGATATCTATGGAGGATAGAGCGACGATATATACTTCGCTGCGATATCCTTTGTGCTTATAGCAACGACATATATCGTGGTAATATATGGTATTGCTACAAAACTCTGGCGTTGCGAAATTACTTGATAGCAACAACCATACATGGTTGCAATAACCACTATAGCAATGACGCATGTTGTTGCAAATACAATTCTTGCAACCCTAGTGCTTGTTGCGAATGCAACCCATTGCCATACCACACGTCGTTGCAACATAGCATAGTAATGGCAATGACTCAAAAAGGTGATGCAATACTCTATTGCAACAATCACTCTTGCAACACCTCCCAACGACCTAATTTAGTTGCAATTGCGCAATATTGCAACCAAAACACCCATATTGCAACACTTTTCAGCCGTGGCGCTAGGGTATTTTTCTTGTAGTGATTGTAACATTGGGATGACATATTGTAGGCCCAGCTATGGGAGGAGATGGAGGCGAAGCTGCGGGAACAGCAGGCGGAGTACAATGCGAGGCTGCAGGAATAGCAGGCGAGGTACGATGTGAGGCTGCAGGAAGAGCGGGCAATGTACGCTGCGAGGATGCAGGAGGAGGTGCAGCGGCAAATGCAGACGATGTTTCACCAATGGCACAATAGTGGGATGCAACCGCCGCCACTACCTCTTGCTCCTGTCGTCGGCACTTCGAGTCTGAGTCAAGGCACTCCGGTGAGTCTATCTAAATCCTTGCAGTTTCATTTCTCACTTTCAAGTATGATATCGAATGTTCCAGCTTGTATGCTTCTATCTGAAATCTTGTGTTAATCATATAATATCTTCTTCTTGCAGAATATATCCGCGGGATCCAACAATCAGCCGGTTTCCCCTCCCAATGTTTGGTCGCCGTTTCATCCTTATCGGCCTCTGATGTAGCTTATAGTTGTATTTCATGAACCAACTAGTTGTGCTTGCTTACATTTGATGAACTTGTGCTTGTGGTTGTCGACGACCTGGATTTGAACTATTTGGACCATTTCTATGTATTTGTGAAGATTTCTATGTGTTTGTGATGATTTAAATGCCTGTTATGATGATGGTGGTGATGTATATGTGTGTATGATGATGGTGAGCATATATATATATATATATATATATATATATATATATATATATATATATATATATATATATATATAGGGCAGCGCTAATTCACACCCTGGGTGTGATATAATAAATCACACCCCAGCCCACCTAGTAGACAACTCACCGAGCCACCCATCCATGCATGCACCAGCTGCAATTGTAACGAATTAATTGCCATGCAGACAACTACCGCACCATGCATGCGCTCAGGCGTATAAGGAAATGCTAATTACCGCTACTAATTGCCGTAATTGATATCCTTGTTTAATTCAGTCGGTTGGCAACGTCAAATTTTACCTGGACCAAATGATTCGGATTGTTGCCATACTTCTATGTTTACCGTTTGCTTCCAGGAAGGAAATAACAGGACCATAAAATAGGTGTCGGATCACAGAAACTACTGAAACAAAATCATAAAATTTATATATGCTGTCCGTAGAAACCATGCCCCCAGCTCATAATTTTGTGCATCAGATTTACACTTGTAAAAAATATCTGAGAATTGTGTCATGCAGCCATGCCATGAAATAAAATTTCATGCTCATTTTCCCTTTTTGTAGTAACACCAGTAGCTAGTGCATCAAAAGGATTTTGCACTTGCAGTGAACATTTATGATGTGCCAACACATGGATTTTGCTACTAAGACATAACCGGATTGTAAAAGATGAGCATAATATATTCTTAGGCAACAAATAATACGTGTTCCTTTGACCATAAAGTTGAACTGTCTGAATCCCTACACTCTTGACTTTCATTTGACTGGATTTTATGATTACCCCAAATGTGAATTTATGGCTGCAACTAATAACTTTTTATACTGATATTGTTGATGCATCTTCCCTTCTACAACTTGTCCTTAGATGGCCATGCATTCTGCAAGTTGAATTCTAGTCCTATTATTTCAGACTGAAAAGTATATTTTACTATTTTAATGATCAAACTATAAAATAGAGTTAATCAAAATTTCCGTAAACATAGAAACTTATTACATTTTGCAACATTGGTCTACGACTATTGAAGCATAGCTTAGTGCCATCAAAGTGCGACAATTTTGATGAATCGATGACTACTCTATAAGTTGCATATGGCATCAGACGTGGGGACTATGCAGTCGAGATGAAACATGGTAGCTAGCCATAGACAGCAAACACACTAAGGACCCTATGTCTCAAACATATAGAATCATGCATTTTGTCACTATGAAGTTCGTCCGTACAAAATCCCATAGAGTTGAAAGTAAATAGTGCTTATAATGTGTCTCCCAAATACTGGAAAAACAATCAGAGGGCAAGATAAAATTCCTCATTGCTGCTGCGAGAGGTATATGCTATCTAGATTGCAAAATTGACTAGGAAAAAGAAATATAAGTTTTTTAGGACTAGCATATTATTCGATCATAAAAGAAAGAAGTTTTTGCTTATAAGGGAATAGATATACTATTACGAGACTCAACATGCAAGATAAGAAGTTTTGCTACTAAGACATAATTCGGTCATAAAAGACGAACCATGGATCATAATATTTTCTTTTTTGTGCAACAATATTTGTCCCGTTGGTGTATGTCCATAGACTAAGAACCTGAAAACCATCACATCTGAATCGCCTACACTACTGATGATTTTCATTTTATTGAATATTTGTGATTACACACACCAGTTTTTATGATTGTAAATAAGAACATTTTATACTCATATCAATTATGCATAATCCCTTCTCCAACTTGTGCCGTAGGTGCCCACCTCAATATGAGAGGTTGAATTCTAGTCCCACATTTGCAGGCATGAAATAAATTTTATTGATCATTTTATTTTTCTTTCTCAACAGCCGTATTCCTGCTCTTTCAGTACATCGATGAACAAAACTTTTTTGCCATTTGATTATTTTGTTATTTATGACTGAAACATGCAAGATACAGAGTTTTTACTACTAAGACAAAAGTAGGTCGTAAAAGAAGAACCATGAAGCATAATATTTTCCTGCAAACAGATTATTTATTTGTGCCTTTCACCACAATAACTGTTTGTGTCCATAATGAACTAGTTAAGCAGCCGTGGAGCATCACAACTTGCTATGCGAAACCATACAATCTTTATTTCCTTCGGTTGAATATTGTTTAATTACACAAAATGTAATTTTTATGGTCACAACTGATAACATTTTACACTCATATATACGTTTTATGCTCAAATCCTTTGATAGTAATTTTTTTGTTATTTCAGTTTACCTGGTAGGCAACCTGGCATTAACCCTGGATTTGCTCTATGTAAGAACCATTTTCCCGTAGGGAAATAATATGATCATAAAATGGGTGTGAGATCACAAATTCTACACAAGCGAAATCAGAAAATTTACTATGACGTCGACACAAACCAGCGCCCATGATTGTAATATCCTGCGACAAAAGAAGTTTACACTTGCATTATATTATTTTAACACCCATGATTGTAATACCATATACCCTTGTTCCCTGGGCTGCGTCAATTTCATTTATACCATATTAATACCATGTCCCCTGCATAGTCAATTCAATCTTCATGCACGCGCATGTGTGGAGAATAGGAAATTTAGTTTCCTTTGGCAATCAATCTTGAGAATACCATCTTAATCGAATCACAACAGGTCAACAATCCCAAATCAACGGAACAAAATTAGAGGAAATGATTAGTATATATTTTTTGCTATGCTGAACGTGGTTTTTATACTTCTACAAGTGTCGACAGCAAAATATATCCAATCATAAAAACTGAGTAAATTTTGCAATTTCAATAATTATGATATACAATGGAGTACATGATTGCGATGACAGGCAACAAGTATTTTGCGAGTCAGCTGACCATATCTTTACACTTGGGAGTCCAAATTTCAACTAAATACTTGAACACCAATAATCAGGAAATTGTATACTACAGAATTGAGGATTAGGCAGCCCTGAGGGACAAAATCAAACATTGATCCGTCATGCTTTCATCAACGGTGGCTTCTAGTACTGGCGACAAGTGCAGATGCAATTGGCAGCCATGCGAGATACATGGACATGCCGCCGAATCAACGAAGTGCTCATTCCAATAGATCTCCAGGCTGCCTTTCTCAATTTCTCCCCTCCACGCTGTTGTACACAAAATCCAAAAATGTATCAGAAATTTCTCAACGGTTGAAGTCGGCACCTGCATGGCATGTCCTGCTTCACAAGAACACCACCGTAGTGCTCCCCATTCTCCTCCAGACTGCCTCAAAAAAATCCAAGAAACGATCAGATAGGAAATGGAGAACGGCGGTGTGGAAAATGGCCACGGCAGTCTTAATTACCTAGTGCTTCTTCGTGCTACCGTCGCCGTGCGCTCCGAGCGTATCACCGGCCACCAGATCTTCTTCGCGTATTATGGTCTTGGTTGAGGAGAGAGAATATGAGATGGCAACATCATCATTTCAGAAATACTCCCTCCGTTCGCCTATGACCGGCGCATTTGGTTCTGGCACAAAGACCAAGAGATTTTTTTAAGTGCCGCAACAAACGCTGGGATCAATCTAAATTCTTGGGCATGGATTAATCAGCGCTCCGGACGTTCCGGGTGCCTGGGGACGTCCCTATCAGGGACCCCACACGTCAGCGAGTTAACTGGGTGAAGAAAAGAAGAACGGAGGCAGCGTGCGAAGAGAGAGAATAGAGGTGCGTTGCCTCCTGCGTTTCCTGTACTCTGGCCACGAGGCTCCACCTAATTAATCTCATGCAAACCAACAGCCGCTGCGGAGAGACCGAGGCGTCAGAGGCAAATACGCCGGTAATACACGAATTTTTCCCTGGGCTAAATGCGCCGGTCATAGGCGAACGGAGGGAGTAAACCTCACGCATTTGAGGAGAGAGGGGAGGGAGTTAAATAATGGTACGGTTTGCACGGAATTGGAATGTATTAAGCAGCCATAATTTCATTTCCCTAATCAATGCTTGTATCAATGGAGCACGTTGATTAGTGGTTAATGTCGACGGGCTGCATGCATGGCTAGGTGATTGAGACCGGGTCGGTTTGCACCAAATGTGGCTGGGGAGTGAAATATTATTTCACACCTAGGGAGTGATATAGGATAGCTCTATATATATATATATATATATATATATATATATATATATATATATATATATATATATATATATATATATATATATATATATATATATATATATATATATATATATATATATATGATTTGGTGTGATTTTGGTCCAGGTTGTAGTGATTTTAAATATTTTATTGCATTCTGTCGAATTTGTTTGCCGAGTGCCTCAAAATTTTGCCGAGTGCCAAAACTGAGGCACTCGGCAAATGAGCCATGTTTTACAGAGTGCTGGAGCCCGGCACTCGGCAAACTGACCATTGTTTGCCGAGTGCCAGGGCCCAGGCACTGGGCAAACAGCGGGCCTGGCACTCGGCAAACAGCTGGGCATTTGCCGAGTGCCTGACACGTGGCACGCGGCAAACACTCTTGACGGCCGTTTCCCATCGTCACGTTACTTTATTTTGCCGAGTACCTTCTTGATACTCGGCAAACATTTTACCGAGTGCTCGACAAAAAGCACTCGGCAAACTCGCATTTGCCGATAACTGGTTGCCGTCCGGGCTTTACCGAGTGTTACACTCGGCAAACTTTTTGCCGAGTGTATTCCTGGCTTTGCTGGCACTCGGCAAATCAGCGGTTTCCCGTAGTGACGATGGAAGTAGCTAAGGTGGAAAGTGCTGGAAACCTGACTACTTGCTGGTCATCATAAGGCTATATATGCTCATTATGGTTGAATTCTGAATACTAAGGGCGCGTTCGGCGCACGCCTCTCTAAATTTAGAGAGGTTTAAACTAAAAGAAATTTGTCTTAAATAAAGTTTAATTACAAAACTAACTGCAGAACCCCCCCTCTAATTCGCGAGACGAATCTAATGAGGGTAGGTAAGCCGTGATTAGACGATAGTACTGTAGTATTACTGTAGTATCACTGTAGCAAAACATAGCTTAATTAGACTCATTAGATTCGTCTCGTAAAGATGTACTTATCTGTAAAAAGGTTTTATCAGTAGATTTTATTAGTACTAAATTCTATTTGTTTAGAGCCTCTAAAATTTAGAGGCTCTAATGCACCGAACGCGCCCTAAAGATAGAGCAGGACTGAGTGTCGGGCAGTTCGCTTATGCAAAAGAAGTGAATGTCAACGTAGGACTGGCACAAACGTAACATTTTTCATTCAAATTATATATAAAGGAGTGATAAATTACAGTTGGGTGCGCAGCTGAATAAAATTTACGATTCTGTCGGCCACGGCATTAGCCCTCAAAGTGAAATCTTACTGAGACATCGTGCCACATGTGTTGTTGTTCTCCCTACAGTTATCTTTTGGATAAATGTTCAGACATGAATTGTGATTGACCATCCTACCAAGAGCTCTTCTAAGGTAGCTCGTGGTGGCGCTCTTGGGGATCGGCGGTATAGCACGAAGAGGGCAAAGGTCCCTGTGACGTCCCGCATGGCAAACCGGAGCCACCCATCGACACAGGTCTTGTGCGGGGCAGCAGCAGGGGGTGGTGATCTCCAGCTCGTCAATCTGAGCGCTGCCTCTGGTGCGCCTAGCGAGGACGGCGCTGACAACGTCGCTCAGCCTCATGCCGTCCTCTGGCTTGGTGCCCGCCTTGCCAGAGGTGGCGCCAGCGGCCGTGCGGACCACGTCGCACGCGGTGGGCAGGAAGCGGAGGACGCGCCTGCATTGCAGTAGGACATTGTCGTTAAGGTTGCTGATCAGGTCTGGGGCATCGCCGTCGTAACCTATTACATGAAGAAAATACTAAATTACCCTTGATCATTTTTTAAAAAATAAAAATAATTAGTACCGGGCCCACATTATTTGGTATCGGTCCACAACTTAAAGTTTCTTTCAATAGGTTCCTCTCTATTTTTAACCATTAGATCTAGCCAAACAAACGGTTATTATTAACCTCAAAGCACCATAGAATTCCTCATCAGGAGTTCCTTAAAAAGAAATTTAGTATCAACCCCATAAATTAGTGCAACACTCGTGTGTGGCCAACACTACTACAAAAATGATTTTTACATGAATTCCTAATCCCATTTTACACACGTTTTAAACTAATGAGAGTGTAGAAATCAATTATTTCTCTACTAGAAACGGGAATAGGCCTGTCGGTATTTCAAAACGCACAGGGAAATCCGATCTATTGAACGTAAGCTTTTAACAACATGCTATCAGAAAAATACCTTAAGAGTAACCTGTAAAGTTGATATAGTAGTTGGAAACTTGAAATCCTATACCATTTATAGATACTACACCCTTGTGCCAGCAAGGACTCTTCTTGTATCGTCTACAAAAAAAGGGACATTTTTTCGCATCTAGTCACAACAAGCCCTAATATCTTCTCAGGCAAACATAAAAAGGATATCAATTGACACGGAGTCATTTATTCTCTCCCCACCAGTCTATCTGACATCTGTATCTATTTATTTTTTCCTTCACTAACTGTAATGTTTATTCAACTATCATCATAATCGGAAGCAATTATGATTTGTTTGTCAATTATCATGATATCCGTTGTCCGCACCTAAGCCCTCCAACACACCTACTTCACATTAACCGAAGCCTTGCTAATATCCCAGTTCTCTTTGTCTTTCCCGAAACAAGGCAGCAGCGTTGGTATTCATTAAAAGAGAGTGGCTACACCGTACACAAACTCGTCGGTTAGAGAAGCAAAAGGGACACAACAACTAAGTGACAAAAATGATATCCGTTCAAAAGTTTGCCATTTCCATTGAAAACTAAGCGCCAAGAGTAGTAAATCAAAATAGGAAAAATCGCCACAAATCGTCCACATAAGTCACTGCAAAAACGAAAATGTAAACCAAACAAGCATAATGATACCAACAGTTTGTCTATTGCAAGCTAATAATATCCTTAATTAAGCAATTTTATTTTAATACGGTTATATATTTATTGTAATTGATTTATGTCTATGCACTGCTTTGACTAAAGGAAAATGGCATGGATTTGTGTATAACAGGTGAATGGATATCTCATATGTGGTCAGTCCATGATCTTTCGAGGGAAGAAAGGTAAGTTCACAAAAGTAACTTTTAAACTACACAATAACGTAATTTATTTATGTTATCAAGTATTCCTTAGGGACCCGTTTGGATCCCTGGAAACGGCCCGAATTGAATCACTTTCCGAGGTCCGGCCTGTTTGGCTGTCCACAGAATCGAATCATCACTTTCGGCCCGTTTCCAACCGGAGAAATGTTGGCCTAAGACCCTTAATTTCCTACCTTAACACACGGGAGAAAGTCTCCGCCGCCACCGCTCCCACCCCCAACTCCCCTGCGCCGCCGTGCGCGTCGCCGTTCGTGTCCACCGTCTGCGTCACCGTCCGTGTCCGCCGTCTGCGTCCGCCGTCCGCGTCGCCGTCCGCATCCGACGTCCGCGTCTGCCGCCGCCGCCGTCCGCTTTTGCGCCACTGGGAAGCCTCCTCCCCGTCCCCATCGTCGTTCGCATCTCCATTCCCGTCTGTGCCGCTGCTCTGGAAACATGTCGACCCAGGTATCCTCATCCTCCCCCTCTCCCTTCTCTATGAAGTATGAACTGGTCGCACTCGCACTTGATCTCGCCTGTTCGATCTGCTGCTTGCATGGATACGTGTGATGTGCTGCTTGCATGGAATCGTGTGATGTGCTGCTTGCATGGAATCGTGTGATGTGCTGCTTGCATGGAATCGTGTGTTGTGATGCTAGTATTGGTGCCACTAGATCTCCTCTGGCTACACTAGATGTCGTCTGTGTAAATTACTATCTGAAATACTGATGATGTCAGATTAGCAAAAACACTGCCGCCCTGTGATGCTACTCCATCCTGTACATGATATCAGATTTAATTCATAATTTAAGGGGTCTGTGCACCATGGTGCCTGTGCACCAAGGAAGTATTACCTGTATAGTCACATTTTGTAGAAAGTTTTTTTTCTTTACTCAACCATGCAGACAAAATTGTCGTAAGTTGTCTAAACTACATGTTCTTTTAGAAGTCATTTACATGTACATTGAAATTGCTATCACTGCAGCTTTAAGAATTTCAATTGTAACTCATCAGAAGGTTGAGTACATAAATTACATGCTGAACTCCTTGCACTGTTTTTATCCAATGTCCTGCTCATAAACTCCTTGCACGTACATGCTCATAAACTAAATGCTCACAAACATGTTTATGTCGACTCAATCTGGCCAGCTAGTCTCTAAGAGTAGAAGTGAGGAGGAAATTAGAAGGAAGAGAAGGAAGCGGAAGAGGGTCGTTGTTGTATTAGCAGTTTCCATTATGGCTATAATTGCAAACTGATATCAACGGAGATGACCTAGACACATTGTGGATCCCGAGGAAGCTTTAGAGAGAAATGTTGAGGGGAGGAAACAAATGCTACGCAATCTGTATCAGGGTTCAAATAGATATAGTTATGACAGTTTGCAGCTAACTAAGAGATCATTTGGTGACTTGTGTGCTATATCTTAAGGGTGAGATGTGGCCTACAGGATACCCTAAATGTGTCGGTAGAAGAAAAGGCAGCAATCTTTTTGCTTATAGTGGGCCAGGACACCAAAATGAGGCTTATTCAGAGCACATATGGGTAGTCCCTTGAACCAATCAGTCGACACTTCAATGAAGTGCTGAGAGGAATTTCGTCCTTAAGCCATGAGTTCATCAAGCTTCCAGATCCAGCGGTCGTTCTTCCTGAGGATCCGAAGTGGAAATGGTTTGAGGACTGCCTAGGTGCACTAGATGGCACACATATCAATGTAAATGTGCCATTGGCTGACCAAGGGAGGTATAGAAATAGGAAGCAGCGGATCACCACCAATGTCTTAGGAGTATGTGATTGCCACATGAAGTTTCTATATGTCCTAGCTGGATGGGAAGGATCGACTTCGGATTCCCGGATACTACGTGATGCCATGTCGCGTAAAGACGCATTTGTTGTCCCTAGTGGTAAATACTATCTAGGGGGTGCTGGAATTTAGTGTACATTGAAATTTGGTGTCAACACCATAAATTAGTGCAACACTCGTGTCTGGCCAACACTACTACACAAATGATTTTTACATGAAGTCCTAGCCCATTTAACACACATTTTCGACTACTGAGAGTGTAGAAATAAATGATTTACATCACCGTAATGATCCTATGTCATATCTCTACTGGAAATTGGAATAGGCCTATCGGTATTTTAAAATGCACCGGGAAATTGCATACTGCGGCCCAGTCCATATAAAACCGAAACCCTACTCCGTGCGGGCATTGTTCTTATTCTTTCCCCCACCGAGTCGCCTCCTCCTTTCTCCTATTCCTCTGACAATTTGCACTCAACCGCCACAACCCTCCACCATTCCCGCGCCGCTCCTCCCCTCTCCTCCGGCGTGCACCGTGGCCACGAAAGCTGTGCAGTGTCTCGTGGAACAAGCGCCTTGGCCGGATCTATGGCGCCCCCGCCTCCTCCGTCATGTCCACACCCCTGCCCTCATCCCCCCCCCCCCCCCCCCCCCCGCTGCTCGTCCCTCATCGGCGACACGGAAAGCCATGCCTCGGCCGGATCTGCGCTGTCACGCCACTTTGTCATCCCCGCCGCCGCCCCTCCCCTCTCCTCTGGCATTCACCATGGCTAGGGAAGCCATGCGGCCGCCAATGAATAAGTTAGGGAAGTGACATAATTGGCTGACAAAATGAATGCGATCTACTGAACATAAGCATTTAACATCATGTTATCAGAAAAATATCTTAAGAGTAAGCTCTAAAGTTGATATAGTGGTTGGAAATTTGAAATCCTATACCATTTATAGATACTACAACCTTGTGCCAGCAAGGACTCTTCTTGTATCGTCTACAAAAAAGGGACATTTTTCGCATCTAGCCACAACAAGCCCTAATATCTTCTCAGGCAAACATAAAAAGATATGAGTAAAGTTCACAGTCGGTCCTTAAACTTGTCCGATTGTGTCACTTAGGTCCCTAAACTCCCAAATTACGGAATTAGCTTCCTAATGTTTGTTTTTGTGTCACTACAGGTCCAATTGGGTATAAACCCGCTAAGAGCGCTGATGTGGAAATCCTACGTGTAAGGGTCGATGCATGCTGCAGTATTGGCGCCAGTTGATGGCGTGGTTCTTTGGCAGTTGGAAGTAGCATGATGTACAAAGTCGATTCTTTAATTCATTATACCATACATCGTACACAGATCAAATGCTAGAAAAAAGTTTGCTTCCCTCTCACATGTTCGTGTGCCAACAGGAAATTAAACACATGGATGAACAATTGCTTCGGATCCACTGAACCATTTCCATAAGAGATTACAACAGGAAAAAAGAAAAGTACAGGACGTGGGGATTTCGGATATGCCGTTCTCACTGAACCATTTTCGTAAAAGATTACAACAGGAAAAAAACACTACAGGACGCGGCTTCCTCGGCCACGATCGCGCGGCACGATTGCCTGCTGCACGGCATCGCGCCCACTGATGAGGAGGTGCGTCACCAATTTACAATGATCTACTAATTTACGTACAGGAAGAACATGGGGATTAGGATTTGATGAACTCACCGTACAAGGGCTGCCGTTCTCCTTGCCGCCGCAATCGGGCCCCCATCTTCCGCCGTCGCGCGAGCCGAATTGGACCGCCTCCATCCCGTCTCTGGTCTCGCCGACCCACCGCTCTGCGATCGTCGCCGATCGCCGTCACCAGATAGTCATTCGCCTCGCCCGCCTTTCCTCGAGAAAACCGAACAGCCGCTCCAGGAGGAATGGAACATGGGAGAGGCCAGGGGGTTAGCTGCATATTTTTTTGCGGGCTCGGTTCTCCTTTTCCACGTTGGCTGTGCCACGTTGTCGCTCAGAGCGGGTTCGGACGTAGTTGTACCTGCGATGAGACCCGAACAGAGTTTAGGGAGCTGATTCTGCAATTTAGGAGTTTAAGGACCTAAGTGACACAACCAGTCAAGTTTAAGGGCCGGTTGTGCACTTTACTCAAAAGATATCAATTGACATGGAGTCATTTATTCTCTCCCCACCAGTCTATCTGACATCTATATGTATTTATTTTTTTTCCTTCACCAATTGTAATGTTTATGGAACTATCATCATAATTGGAAGCAATTATGATTTGTTTTGTCAATTATCATGATATCCCTTGTCCGCACCTAAGCCCAGCCGCCCCCCGCCCCCGCGCAACACCTACTTCACAGTAACAGAAGCCTTGCTAACATCCCAGTTCTCTTTGTCTTTGCCCTCAAAAAAAAAAAAAAAAAAAAAAAGTTCTCTTTGTCTTTTTCGAAACGAGGCAAGAGCATTACTATTCATTAAAAGAGAGTGGCTACACCGTACACAAAAACCCGTCGGTTAGAGAAGCAAAAAGGACACGACAACTAAGCGACAAAAATGATATCTGTTCAAAAGTTTGCCTTTCCCATTCAAAACTGAGGGCCAAGAGTTAAATCAAAATAGGAAAAATCGCCACAAAACTTGTCAGTTCTTCTGTGAGTTCTAGTGTATTGCCCCCACGAATCAAGCTATAGAACATAGAGTGGAGTTTTGTAGCAATTGCCAATCTTTCCCAACATCTCGTTGTTAAAGAAATTTCTAGACAAGTCCTGCTGTTTGGCACAGGCCAAAACATTTCTTAACAGTGTCCAAGTGATGCAAAGCTATCTTAGTTAATTATTGGGGTAATTTTTGCCAGAAATATCAAGTAAAGTTAATGTTATAGGTTTTCTTTTTATTTCTCCCTAAAATATTTCCTGTGTGTTAGCCGTAAGGAAATCAACAATTCTGACGGCCAATTTATATTTCACTGAGGTTTTATCACTGTGTTCTTTTCCCTGACGGCAAGCCGGCAGAGTTAATTTTCCTGAGAGTTTTCCCCTTCCCCTATGTGTTTCTAGTTCACGGGGATACTTTGGTTGCCAGTAGTGTGTATAGTACATTAAGGAGACGCCTGCACAAATCAGTTTCCAATAAAAATATATATCCTCCGCAGGGTGAGCTCTGTGAGGTGCAGCGGCATCGACGCCTTCAGCTTGTCGTTGATGCAACGAGCGAAGCTAGGCCAAGCGCAGTTGCAGAGGTTCAGCGACCGGAGGATCAGATGCATGAGCGCAAGCCGTGGGAGGCATGGCTTCGGATGACGATCTCCTTGACGACGCCTCTCTCCGAAAGCATCCAGATCCAGCTCCACACTGCATCACCAAACGGGCTCGTCCGCCGAAGACAAACCTTTGACTGTTGGGTGGAATGGAGGATTCGATAAAATGTAGGATCCAAGTGTTAAAACCATTCAATACTGCAATACACTTGTGTGCGGCATGATTCACATGGGCTGTCAGCTAGCCAAAACTACCTGGCGTAGCAGCTATCCGGTGCGTCCATCCACGATCGCATGTTGGACAAAAGAGGCAGTCGACACAAAAGCTATCCCTAATATAGTCTGACAGATGGAATTTGTGCAACTTTAGTGGTCTTTGGAGCACTTACATGTGGTAAAACAGTGCCTGCAGATGCCATATTGCTCATACCACTAGACATGCCACCCGTGGCAGCTACATTCCTCTGAGGTCCGGATGCTATCATTTTCTTCTGCTCCATTTGAATCGGGATGGTGGCGCTCGCATCGGGCCGCAACACATGGTGCTCGTGTCGACTGTATATATGGTTACATGAAAGGTCCTTAACAAATTTAACATTCAAGGTATAATGAATGTTATTATTTTGTATCGATGTTTTGCAATCACTCTACCATGATATATTGTTCTGAAAACTTCCAAAATTATTCAATGTATTGTTTAAATAGGAGTTTTGTGTGTTTTTGTGTGTGTGTGTGTGTGTAATACGCATCGATATAGAAAACTGTAGCGACACTTATGTTTCCATTTTCGTTGTTTGGTTTACATTTTCGTTTTTGCAGTGACTTATGTGGACGGTCCCATGCAAGCGTTGAAGTTCTTGGATGTGGTATATCAATAGTTCGTCTGTTGCAAGCTAATATCCTTAATTATGCAGTTTTATTTTAATACGGTTATATATTTATTGTATTTGATTTATTTCTATTCACTGCTTTGACTTGTGACGGACCGCCCCATATACGGGACCGATTCGCCCAAACAGGATCGAGTATACCAGGAGTCTCGATGAAGCGAGCACAGATAGCACACATCACATCATAGAGTCCCATATATAAATTTTACAAATTAGAGTTGATTACAAGAAAACATCGACAGGAGCGGAAGTGATATACTTGTTTAAGCTTACAACACTAACGGAAGAATAAAGATAGAAAAATGACATCGAACGCTCTCAAAGAAAGACCATTACATCGAGCCCTCCGATGCAAGTCTTGAGTCGTTAGCAGCATGAAAGCAATAAGGAACCTGAAAAACAAAGGCAACAAACCCTGAGCGACTAATATTCAGCAAGTCTTACCCGTCAAAATGACAAATGGCCGACTCCTAGCATGCAAGGCTATTTGTGGCTGGCCAACACCTTGCAGAAATAAAGCTTACTAGTGGTTGATCCTTACTTTCCATATTTTTAGCAGCAAGTTCTAGTAGCATTTAAATTCTATTGTTTGCACCTATCAACTATAACAATACACTTGTACAAACAATTTATAAGCATCAAAAGTAACCATCAAATTCATATATGATCCATTCCATAACTTACTGTGATGCGACGCTGTGAACAAGATGGTATATGAGGGACGGCGATTCGAATCGATTTACATCTTGCAGGAGAAACCTGACCACACGACATATTCACACCAGAGCATGCCACATATGGCAACCTTTCACAAAGCCCTCGCGAAGCCGAAATCGATCTGCTACTCACCGGGGAGTTTTGGCACCCAACGAGATACCCGGCCCAGCCGTCATCCGTGAGCGACCTCATCCAACACTGTAGTAGCAGGCGCCGGTTCGACCTCACGATTGCTAAGCTACGTCAGTTTACTGGGCCCATAATACCAGCATGTGATCAGTATGTTCAATACTTGCTCAACAGGGTCAAAAACGGAACGGTCCTTAATCGACACAGACCGTGCTATAGCACACAAGACCTCCATGTCTTTGCTGCACATCCTACATATCATCCACCATCCGTATCTCCATTTCTCATCATGTGATCTTCAACCAACCAAAACCAAAGTATTTCCATGAGTAATCAAGATCCTATATCGCGCGAGTAGTGGAAACACCACTCGACTTCTGCCAAAAATCTGAACTCTATGCATAGCCATTCTATCGACTTATAGCTACCCATTGAGGTGCCAAGGATAACCAGGAAGGAAATTTATGCAACTGGTTCCATAGAACTCCTTAACTTAATGCACAAGCATATAAACATAAAGTTGACCGTGTGAAATAAAAACCAGAAATTAAAACAAGGATAGCATGCACCGGGGCTTGCCTTGGATTGAAGTGGAGTTAGTATTCTTAGAGACTTGGACCGCCATCCATCGCACAAGCATACGCGAGATCTAACCAACTCTCGCGCACCTTCTGAATCTGGACCTATTTTTCTCTCTGCGATACTTCCCAATCGGGCCCACGTCAAACGCTCTTCCTGTTTCGTAGCTGCGGTCCTTGCATTTCTTATCTCGTCGCTGCTCTCCCAGGCGCGCGGCGGAGCGCTGCCCAGCCTCGCGTGCCCACGGCGGAGTGCTTCCTCTCGCCTGCGGTCTTCCTTAGTTTGCAGCTCCGCCTCCCTGGTGCGCCGCCCAGCCGTGTCTTCCCTCGCGCATGGCCTTCACGCTGCCCCAGCCCGCGGGTCCGCTGCCACCGCTGCTCGCCTACGCATGGCCGCTGTGCCGCCTCTCTTCGACGCCGGCACATTCAATTTTCTCCAGACAATTCTCATGGAACATTTTATTCTTCGTGCTGGAACATTTAGGGTGTGTTTGGTTGGGCTGTGGCTGTTAAAAAAGCTGCTGTGGGCTGTGGGCTGTGAAAAAAGCTGCTGTGGGATTTAAGCTGTGAGAAAGTTAAAAGCCGTTTGGTGAAACAGCTGTGGCTTTTTGAAAACTGACTACATGTCATGTATATGTATGTATATACACACACATATATAACATATTCATATGTATATAAATGTACACATTTGTATATAATATTTATATATACATACATAATGTATATGTATGTTTTATAAATATTATATGTACATATATATGTATATATTATAAATATTTTATGTCTACATAAATATTATAAATAAATATATACATTTTTATATAATATTTATACCTACATATGTAAATGTATATGTATGTTTTACAAATACTATATGTACATACACATATATATGTTAATATTATAAATATTTTATGTATATATAAATATTATAAATATTTTATGCATATTATAAATATTCATATGTATATGTGTACATATGTATGTATGTATGTATACATGTATATGGGTAATTTCTTCATACTTGTGAAAGCTAAAGCCCAAAAAAGCACCTTCCTACCTGCTTTCAGAAATGAACTAGACAAAAGCTGCTTTTGGCTGTGACTTTTTTTGACAGCCAACCCGTTTGGTTGGGCTTTTGGCTTTTTTGGAAAGCCAAAGCCAAAAAAAGCCCAACCAAACACACCCTTAGTTTCTCATGGTGGAACATTTGATACTTCTTGCTGGAACAATTCGTTTCTCATGGTGGAACATCTGATTCTTTGTGCTGGAACAATTCGTTTTTCACGATGGAACATTTGATTCTTCCTGCTGGAACATTTGAATTCTTTTAGTGGAACGTTCAGTTTCCTATTCGAACTACCATGGCTGTGATGGACTTCTGGTAGATCAGAGGAAGAAGAAGTATGTGGTCGCTAAATGGGCTGTCTTTGTTTGTTTGCTTGTTTTAGTCTGTTGATCGGCCTTCGCTAGGCCCAGGTGCGCAGGGGGTTCCGTCCGTGGGTGGGGGGTACGCGAGAGGCGTAACTTTCTGTAACACCCCGTGTTTCCCATGCTATAAAAATCACTAAAAATTTAAACTTTTCGAATTAGAACAAATGCAATCAAACTAGTATGGTAAATTCACCCCAAATTTGAATCTTTGAATTTTAACCATGCATCAAACCTCACCATAAGCGTATTTGGATTTTCCTGATTTCATTCGTATGTTTGTTTGGTGTTTGTCCTGTTGCAAAATTTGAATTTCCATTCAAATTTGCCTCAAATCAAATTTGCAGAAATGTTCAAACATTTCTTTTCCCTACCGGGCCGCACTTTCCCTTTCCTTCCCCACGGCCCAGTTCCCCGCTTCTTTCCTCTTTCCCGCGCGGACCGCACAGCCCAGCATCGCCCGCGCAGCCCAGTCGGCCCAGTTCTCCCACGGCAGCCCGACAGCCCACTTCCCCTTCCTCTCTCGCTGACGCGTGGGGCCCGTGGTCGTCTCCCTCCTTCGGACCGCCGGGCGCAACTGTGCGCCGCCGCCGTGGTACGATGGCGCGGACGCCAGCGCACGCGCGCGCCGCGCCTTAACTCCTCTCCGCTCCTATTCGCCGACGAACAGGGCATCTTTGCTCGCATTGGCTTGGAGCGCCACGCCACTCCTTCGTACACTGTGTCCCGTCCTCCCTCGCCAGGCCGCCATTACTCCGGTGAGGAGCCGTTGCGAGGAAGCATCCCTCCCCGCCACGGCTATAAGAGGAGCACCCCCCTTTCCTTCTCGCACACACTCTCCACTCGCGTTCGCTTTACCTCCGCGCGCACCGAGCTCCAGAAACTCCTTTTCCCCTCCGTCGTCCTCAAGTCCGGCAGCTACTCAGGCGAGCTCTCCACGGCCAACCAGTCAGCCCCGCTCCTCCATTCCTCTTCCTTTGGCATCCCTAGCCACCCACTAACCCTTTCCCGTCTGCTATTCTTGCAGCCGAGGCGAGGAAGATGGAGATGGCGATGGGCTAGGGTTCCGGCCACCGCGAGCACGTCGACGTCAAGCTCCCGGCCACCTCTGACTCCAGCAAGCCCACCGTGAGCACCGCCACCTTCTACTCTCTCTCTCGCACCTTTCAATTTAACTCCTCGCACGCGCGCACCCGCCTCTCATCGCACTCTGCCGTACCGCCGCACTCCGGCGAGGTGCACGCCACCGCTCCAGCCACCTTCCTCGTCGACGCTTAGCACAGGAAGCTTCTCCGCCGCACGCTGAGCATGCTCGACCACGCGGATTGGAGCTTGCGCGCACACACGCGCGTATGCGTCCCGCGCACCGCCGCGCCGCCGCACTCCGGCGAGCGCGCGTCGCCGCCACATGGCTTCCCGACATCGACACCACCCCCCATGATGTCCGCCGTCGCGCGTAGGCCACGTAGGTGCTTCCCGCGTCGCCTTTTGTGCCCTCTAGCCGCCGCCGGCGAGCTCCCCGGCGACGCGCCGCCGCGCGCGCACCGCTCCGGCACGCCTTGACCGTGCCGCGTCACGTCGGCACCTGGGCCCGCGACGACTCAGTCGCCGTTGCCCAGTCAGCACCGGTGCACGACTCCGGTGCACCGTGGACCAGACTCACGCTCACGCTCGGTCCACAGCGCCAGTGGACCTAGTCCACAAAACAGTAGGCCACAGCGGACCCGCCTCCGCGGTCCCACCTGTCGGTCTCACGCGCGCCACTGAAATTGCTAAATCCACACACCTTTTGTACACAGAACCTTTTTCCGAGCATTTCCTTTCAGCAGAAAAATTCCATAAATTCCCTAATAATATTAGATTACCGCCAGATTACTGTTCAGACCTTGTTTGCCTCTGATTAATTAGGATTTAACCCATAGCTAATTAATTAGCTTAAGTCCTAATTAAATCCAACTTTGCAATCTTGTAAAATCCTTAACTCCTCCATTTTAACTCCAAATTTGATGAATCTTTCGCCGAAATTCATCAAATTTCATTATCTATCCATTCATGCCAGAGCCATCTGTTGTTTCTCTCTTTTGGGCTTTCATTTGGATTTATATGCTTGTTAGCTAATTGTTTGACCGATAGATTAATTCGATCGTTGTTTATCTGCAATCAATAGAAGATCAAGCTTTTGAGGAAGGAGCGGAGGATACGGATTACGAGGACGTAGAGGAAGAAGACTTTGGTGAAGGCAAGTTCTAACCCCTTTGATCATGTTGATCCTATGTTTGCAAATGATCCAACTTAGAGCCCAGTTTAGAAATAAATATGCATGATGTTCAAATAAGATTTAAATGCTAGTATGATCCTATACTTGTTGATTGCCATGCCTTGTTATTGCTTATCCAATTCCCTTGTTAGACCTAGGGTTCACTATCATTAATTCTTTGATGATATGTTGACATGATATGCTGCTTAGGACTTATTACCATGCGTACCTAATTAATCATGCTATACATGCTTTTTATGTTAAATGTGTGTGTGTTTGGTGGAGTGTGTGTGAATATGAAATGTGGGATGGTACTTTACTGGTGATAGTTGTGCAACCCATAGTGGGGATATTCTTTGGCGGGAGCAAGCGAGGTGGTCCTCAGTGGGGAGGGCTATCTCTGGGATGTGACTCCTCCTTTGAGGATAGCTATTGAAGATGCTTGCTTCGGTCGTATAAGGACCGGTTCATGTGCCTCCTTGCCTAGCACCTTTCGTACAACCACAAGCCTTCAATGGGAAAGGTTTGGAACCACACCCTACTATAGTGTTCACCCGGTACCCACCTGGAGGGCAGGAGTTGCAGCGGAAGCCAGGAGAAGACCCGATGTGGCAGGCGTCGGGATCCGGCATACGGTGATTATTCAGGCTTTTCTACACGACGATGATGATATTGTGAAGCCCCTGGTTGCAGTATTTCCGTGGTGGTGCCGTGGTGACACCAAGTAGGTACGGGACCATTAGTATGCCAGCCCAAGCCATGACAATGGGAAGGACTGGTGTACCTTGTGGGGAACTGTGTACAACCTCTGCAGAGTGTAAAACCTATCATGATAGCCATGTTCCACGGTAATGGACAACGCGAAAGCTTGTGCCACACAATGATTAGTATAACGGTGTGAGTTACCCCCTTGGTGTGTTTTTGGAATACTCCGGTGTGGAACCGTGTGCTGGTTTCCTGCCAGCGTTAAAACTTGGGAACTGGCGGGATGAATTGCAACTCCCCCAGGGCCAAACAACCCCATTAAATACCAATGTTAAATCTTGACAGTAGTTTGCGAACTATGTTGTTTTCCAAACAACCCTTGCATAAAACTGGCTTTTCGCTCAGATGATAAACCCTCGGCCTACCCATTGGTTGTATCCTTGCATACATTTACCCCTTGTTGTTAGGACTTGCTGAGTACCTTATGTACTCACCCTTGCTTTAATCATTCAGATGAAGAACCTGAGTACCAGGAGGATGGTGATGAAGAATAGGGTTCCGTCCGCACTCAAGATGCCTGTGCTAGTCCCGTTTCCGTCTTCCGCTGTAGTGGTGTTTAAGTGGTTCTGCTGTTGCAGCCCACCAGCTTGATGCTTGATGTAATAAAATGGCCTTTGGCCGAATGTTGTAAGACCTTTTATGTATGAAGGCTTGAATAAGACTCGGTAATATTTAATGTAAGTGATGACTCTGTGATATCATTATGCGTAAAGTGTTTGTATCAGCGTCTGATCCAGGGACTGATACGATAAGCACTCATGCTCCAGAAATGGGGTATGACACTTTCCTCGCGCACGCTAGTGCGAGAGCCCCCCGACTTGGACTACATCAGCAGGATCTCCATGCTACACCAACTCGATCTGCATCTCGCTACGCCTTGAACGCCGATCCTGATTCCTAGACGATATGCAATGATGCGATGCAAAGTGAGAATGCATGGTGAATGAATGAATTGTGACATGTTTTGACTTAAGTATGTAACAGTAACTGAATCAAACTGAACTTCATTAAGAATCAGAAGCGTGTCTGATGTTGAGGTTACAGCTTTATCGAATTAATTAGGTGAGCACTCTGATGTTGATTATTAAGCAACTAACTCACTTTTATCTGATGTGAAGGGAAAGACTTTTAACAACTAATTAAACATGGGTGGTTCAAGCTTATTGCAAAATAGAGGATTGTTATATACTGTGAAACAGGGGATTGCTATACATTGCAAAGCAGGGAATGACTATAATTCTGAGGAAGAAACTTTTATATAAGGTTCATCTGAGCTGGCGATACAACACTACTGGTTATTGAGACTTAACCAGGTAAGGATTATCTAGTGGAATTTAAATAACAGATTACACATGTAAGTGGATTGGCAGAGGATGGCATGGTTTCTGGTCACGACATGATTATTGGAGCTGCACAAACATGAAAGGAACCCCTGTAGTTTATTCAGAATTTGTGGATGCTCTTTTAACATCGAAACCTTTACAGCATGTTCTACTATAAGAGCATGACACAAACACCAAGTTTCATAATTTTTAGGCTTACAGGAAGGCTAGGATTACATACACAACAGTTCTTATATTTGAGCTTATTAACAGATCATAACAGTTAATTTGGCATGGTTAGCATTTTTCCTAGGTGGACCTGGGCGTAACAAAACTAACAAAATTGGTCTTGCATTTTTCTGATATGTATACATTTCTGTGTGATTTTTGAAAGATTTCAGCAAAACTGAACACGTAAGTATAACATTGCTAACTAGCTTTCCTCTGCTTTTTACTGTAGCCGCAACAAACAGCGAGCTCTTGCCATGGCCCTGCTTTTGCAACCATGTACTATCTGACGTCGCAAGGAAACAGAGCAAAACAAATATGGGAGTAGACCAGAAGCCTCAAGGTCACGACAGTGCTCACCAGCAATTAGCAACGGAAGCTCCCTCCATGCAGGTTGACGGTGAGCTCAAGGCGGCGGTTGGGGAGGGACCCTTGCGCAGCTCGAAGTGGTCGAGGCTCGTTCGGTAACTGGACTAGGAGACGAAGGCCGATGAGCTGCGGACAAGCTCGACGGCGCGACCATGGTTCCGATGGAATCCGGCAGTGGACAGGTAACCAGAGCAGCACGAGAAGCTGAACGAAGCAGGCTCAAGCTTCCTCTGTTGCAGGCTGTGAAGAAACTTCGGATAGGAACAACAAGGCTTCAAGAGAGAGAAGAAAGACGGCACTTGCTAATCAAAGAGCAAGCCGGCACAGCAGACTGCTCCACCGTGAGATTAAGCGGTGGTAAGCATGGACGGCAGAGAAATAAAGAAAAGAGGTAGTGTGGATGACAGGTGGGTCCTATGGCCTTCTGTATTTTTCTGAATGTACAAACTCCTTAGCTCTACGCTTGAATTAAAAATAGCATACTAGCTCTAAATTTATTCTGATTTTTTGTGGCTACAAAGAAAATGCAACTTTGCGTGAGCAAACAAGATGGCCAGCTTACCAACTCAAATTTATCGAATTTCAACCAAAGTTACATTTAAACATAACTGAATAATTTAGAGGTCTGAAACTTTTCATAAATTCTCCAAAAATTTCGGTCATGGATTGTTATTGGTGACACTTTATCAAACCAAACTTCTGTTGTGAAATTTGGGGACTTCCTTCACAAGGGTTCATTTTGTTTCTATTTACAAGATTGGAACTATTTCTTTAACTTCAAATAATATGATCATTCCAATTCACTTCAAACACACAAAATGCATGCATAATGTATGAGAATGAGGATGATGTATGTTTAGGACTTTTCAAGACACGGGGTGTGACATGACTAAAGGAAAATTGCATGGATTTGTGTTTAACTGATGAATGGATATATCATATGTGGTCCGCCTATAATCTTTCGATGGAAAAAAAGGTAAGTTCACAAAAGTAACTTTTAAACAGCACAAGCGTTCTCTTGCATCGGCAGCGGAAGAGGGAATCATGACCAGTGAGGCTAGGCCTGTGTGCAGTGTGCTTGTTCACACCGCACTCCCTTTGGGACTGCGGCGCAGCCATAGCACCCCACGATGAGCAAAGGCCGCAATAGGCAGGCGTCAAGCCGCATTAAGGCGCCCGTTCGTTTCCACCTCTCTAAATTTTAGACCTCTAAAATAAAAAAGAATCTTGTCATTTTAAAGTATTAAATAAAATTTAATGACAAAACCTTTTTGACAGATAAATGCTCATTTCGAGACGAATCTAATGAGCCTCATTAATCTATGTTTTGTTACAATGATGCTACAGTAATCATCATCTAATTATGGCTTAATTACCCTCATTAGATTCGTCTCGCGAATTAGACCCGGGGTTCTACGATTAGTTTTGTAATTAAATTTTATTTAATACTTCTAAATAACAAAATTATCTTTGATGTGACCCCTCTAAAATTTAGACCCTTGGAAACGAACAGCCCCTAAACTGAAACTGATGGAGCCAGGTGCGGCGGTGCAGGTACCACCCGGACCGTACAAGCCTGGCAGGGACATCAGGCCGATTCTATCATTCTGGTGAACAACCTATTCCTAACACCTCTCACGCCCACCAAAGGAGACAACAAGTGTAACATGTTTTGGAAAGCATGTGTATCGCATCTTCTAAAGTTCCAGTTCAAGCATCACATATCTGTATAGCCCTTGGATTTCCATAATGCTCTCAACTGATGCTCAATATTAATTGTCAGTTCATTTTTTCTTCCCCTTTCGTTTAGGCCAGTCTCAATGGGCCTTTCATCAACATTAAATAAGGTGTCACATTAACAAAATAGATGACATGGCACATCAATTAAGATGAAAGAGGAGAAGTTCCTTTCATTCTAATGAAAGGAAGTTGGCACGGTTTCATATATATGAAAGCTTATTGAAAGACCCATTGAGAGCAAAAACTTTCATCCTAACATGTTTTGACCAATCTCAATGCAAGAATTTAATATTATACTTTGCTTATGAAACCGTGAGATGAAATTGTGCATTGAGAGAGACCATTTCATTTATCATGTGAAAACTCTAAATCTGATGTGGCACCTTTGAAAAGTGTGAAATGAAAGTATCCACTGAGACTGGCCTTAGTAAGCGACTAGTGCCAAGTTCGACGTGTGTCACTAAATAGAGAAATAAGTATTTATGATCTCTTGTACTCAGTACATATTGCTTTGGTGGGTGGAAAACATCAAACACAAACTGAACACTCGTGCAGTCATTTTAGATGCATATATATAAAGCCTAGAGAAATGGTACCGCATGCATATATTATTTTTTTCCTCCGGTCATTTTAGGTGTATAAATGTTCAGAGTCTTCAACAAAGGACCAAGAACTGAAACATTCATTTAAAACAACCATATCACCTCTAACACAGTCAAATTAAACTGCATGAATCATGTCATTCTTGAACAAGGGAATAACGAGACAGACTGGAAATTAGTAGCAAGTTCTGTGCCAGGTGGTCTGCAGCCGAAATAGTAGCAAGTTCTGTGCCAGGATCGTGACTCGCAATGTTGTTGACGTTCGACTTGTGCTGCTAGTCCTGCAGTCGTAATCAGAGAACATATTATGTAAAGTTCAGACAAGAAGGCTGAAATGAAACATGACATGTTCAGACAACAAAACTGAATTGAAGGATTCAATGACGTTCTATCAGCAATCTGCCGCAAGAGGGTGCACAACATTAGCATGGGATCGGTTTTCCAGTCATGGTCGACTGGTTGTGCAAGTGCAATAATTAATTGAGAACTTACAAAGATACAATGCAACTTGAGTACCGCAATAGCAGTTCAAATTCCGATCTTTTCCAAGCTGCCGAGTGCCGAGATTACTAGTGCTGCCGAGTGCCGAGATTACTAGTGTTCAAGTGGGCCATGCATGGCCGCTCCGGCCGGCTTAATATTGTTTAAGTGCCCATGGCCGGTGCAAGCAGGAGGCGTCTCGAATGGAGACAAAGGGTAGTGGAGCGAGCAACGTTCAGACCTGAGCTCCTGTATGATTGACAGTCTGCACTGAGCTGGAGTCTGCTGTCTAATATTTAGTTTATTGTTAGTTATTATAAGTCAAAATCTGGATTCGGCCGTGTGTTTGACTGTCTACATTTTACTTCTGAATCGTAGTTCCAGTGATACTGAGACAGGGGTCACGATCCCTGTGAAAGCAGAGTTTTCATTGCTTTGAACAAGTAAAGATAAAATGAAAGGTCATTAAGACATAATGCTGCTCAATTGCCACCAACCAGTTTGCAAATTGTTAAAATCGTAACGATGCATTTTGTTAAGGGGCACAATGTTGTCAAGCTAAAACTGTCTAAGAACATTTCAGCGGCATGTCAAGTTGTTGTGGTGACCAACCAATTCCCGATACCTCTCACACCCAACAATGGAGATCGAATGATGTAGCAAGAGGCACGTGCTTCTGAAAGCAGATGTATAACTGCCTTCTATAAAGTTCTATTTCAAGTATCTCATATATAGAGCTTTCGGAGATCTATAATGCTCCCATGTTTCTAAAGCGCTAAAATTGAACCGCGTATTGGTGACACCCTCATAAATACATGCCTGGTGCACTTAGTGTTTTTGTTTCTTTTTTCTGTTCACTAAACACATGAATTTCACTAGTGCCTATAGTACATATGTCACTATAGAGAGAATATGTATCATTTCTTTCTATTGGGAGGACTGCCGCTGTGCGGCCACTGAAGTTTCTCGAGCTCTTTTCTCTTGAGCTGGCAACAAAAGCAATTTACCACTGTCACTTATCCCATGCTTCGGCCCTGTTCTTCTTTACCCACCCTTCGCTGGTATAACAGCGCTGCAGCTATCACGTCTTGTAATTTGCACGTTCGTCGTAGCTTCCATTTTGCATTACGTGGTGGTGCTCTTTTGTCAAATAGCATCGTTAATTTAGATGTATAGTTCATCTTCAATCTGTCAACTTGTCTTCAGTGTGGCATGGATACATTTGAATACTGTAGACGCACATTAATTGAAGATTTTTTCCTTGTACAAATGTTAATATGCTTTAACAGTACGAAGTGTTTTTACTTTTACCAAATCATTACTGAATTTTTTCAGTCTTCCACAGAAAAAGGTTGCATTTCAGTCATTCATAAAGTAGTAGTAGTCTTGCAGATTTAGATACTGTAACCACTCCTGAAAATAGGTTGGCTACTCGAAACAAATATATTGAACTTGTGGCCAAACCATCAGGGAAGAAAGATGATTTTCTTTTCAGCTCAAGAAGAGTTACACTGGCCAATTGTGCTTATGCATTAGTATTGACATCCTCAAGGTCAGGGTCATCTAATTGTAAGTGAGAACGAGAGAAAATCTTGTAATTCAATTTTTTCTCTTGCTGGGAAAGTATAAATAAATTTGCATGAATTGAACAGCATGATTGTTATTCTTAATATAGCCGGTTTCTTATGCACAATGAAAAATCAGAGAGGTTTATATGGAATATTACAGTGAAAAGATGTTCCGGAGACCCTCATGTCTGACATGCAAGGCTACATACTATTCCAGAAAAACTAAAAATCGTTGCGATTTACATGGGGTGAGAAATGATGGCACATAGACCTCTAGCTTGGTCGACGTGTGTTTGGGACATGTTGCCGGTCCACGCTACTAGGAGTTGACACGCCTGCTCCTCGCCCCAAGACTCTGCCTTCCATTGCCGCATTATCTCTGGCTTTCACATGACGCGTGCTCCAGGTTTTCGTGCCACCAGCAGAATGCCTACCTCGGGAGCTCCATCAGACTGGCGCTCACTTGAGGAGAACGCCATCAAGGTGCTCACTTGAGGACAACGCCGCGCTGACTGGGGCTGCTAGCTGGAACCGCCCATCGGTACTCCGCTGCCTCCTCTGCGCCCGACCTCCCTGGCTGAAGCTCACCCGTTGAGGCACCGTGCTGTGACACCCCGTGTCACTGAATTTCAGAATCGTGCAAACCAAACTGAAGAAAAGATGAAATCAAGCCAAATTCAAAAATTCGAAATTCAAAGTTTAAACAAGTTCAAACCCATATTTGTGAAGCAACTCAAAAATTCCTTTAACAACTTGACCCAACCAAAATTCCTGGAGATAGCCCTTGCGAAATAAGAATTTTGGAGAATTTTGGTGATTTTTGAAATTCATTTCGATGCTCAAATAAATCCCCAAAGTTCCAAAAATGTCCAACTTTGACTAGCTGCCATTTGAATTCTATTTCGAATTGAGATGTGCATGTTATGTCACTGGAAAGAGCATTTCATGACCTTTCGAATGCAACCGGTTTTACAATTTTTGGAGTTCGTTTGCTAGTTCAAATCGAGCGCCAAAGATTGGGGAAAATCAGAGTTTGAATAAATCAAAAAATTCAAAAGATGCGCCCGGGCCCACTCGTCAGCCACCTCACTCTCACTGCGCGCGTCGGAGCTTTAGCTCCATGTCGCCGCTGCTCGCTGGAGCCATGCTCCGCGCCTCTCCACCGCGCGTTGACGCCGCAACGGCTCCAAAAGGGCGTCCCTGCTCCTTCCCGGCCTCGCCCTCGTCATTTCCACGCTCCCACGGCTTGCAAACCCTAGCCGCCGTTGCTCGAGCTCGAGCTCCACCGCCCTCGCCGCCGACAAGCCAGCTCCAGGCCGGTCAAGCACTCGCGTGGAGCTGCCATGCCTTCCTGGGGATAGTATCGAGGTCGCCTTCGCGCGCGCGCACCGCGAGCCCAAGGAATCGAGGTTCTTCCCCAAGCCCGGCCGCGCGAGCGCCTCCGCCTCGCCGTGAAATTGCGCTATTCCGGTGAGCCTCGCTTCAATCCCTCGCGCACAGAAATGCACCTAGACCTCTCGCACCTCTCTGACCCCGCCATTCTCCTCCTTCCACAGAGTAACCGCCGGATTTGAGTTTTTCCCCGCGCACTGGTCTTCTTCCCCGCGCGACCCCTTCGACGAGCACCACCCTCCGAGCCCCCTCGTCGTCGACGTGTTGGTCGCCGGACTTCCCCACACCTCCGTGAAGCTGAGGCACCAGCCTGTGCACCTCCCCGTCGACCACCGCAAGCTCGTGTCGTCGCCGAACTTCCGCCAACCGCCGCCTCTCGACGCCGACTGCCTTCCGGCCATCCCCGCTCCCTTCCGTTGCTCGAGGTGAGCTCGCCGTCTCGCGCTCTACCTCTCAGCACTTCAGTTCGACCCCGACGACCACCGGAGCTTCCTCCGGCGAGTCGCGCCGCCGCCCTCCGGCGACGGGTCTGGTCGACGCACCGTGGACCACACGGCGCGGATCTCGTGTGACTACACGGGATCCCGTGTGGCTAACTCGGTAGCCCTCCGTGTGTTTTCACACGTGAGTGGCCAGATCCGGTGTGGCCAGCATGGATCCGGTGCGGCCCGATCTGTGTAGCCCCATGTGTGGCTCAGATCTGATTGGTCGCGCCTGTTTAAATCATTTTCAGATTTAGTTAATTTCAGAAAATGCACAGAAACTTCAAAAAGGCATAGAAAATAAAATACACATCCGAAAAATGCAATTCCAATTTCTTTGGACTCCATGTAACATCCTCTGTCCAGCAAAAATACCAAAACACACTTTTGCAGATTGTGAATTTTCTAGAAAATACATCTGTCCAGATCTTGTTTAAATCCTTATAATTTCTCTGTTGCTCCATAAATCTTAGACTTCTGCATGCTTGTAAAGTATCTGTTAACACACATACAGAGCATTTTTCCACTGTCATAGTCTACTTAATTATTATCCTGTGATTTAAATTGTTCCTGCATTATTTAAATCATTATAAATAATCTACCTTGTAATAAATCATGAAACTTCACTATAAATCACTTCCAGTGGCAATCTTCACCAGAAAAATGCCACTGGACATAAACTAAATTTTGAAGTTCACTTCTCTAATTAATCAACTTGAATTAAATTAAGTAAGTAACGTAAATAAAAGTTAATGAAGGAAATACTCCAGACGAAATTAATTAACAAAGTTAATCATTTGCACTCACAGTGTAAATGACTGTCCTATCAAGTAATTAAATCATGAATTGCATCATATTCTTGCATCTAACTTTGCATGATTTCCTTGTCATAACGTGTAGTGACAGAGACGACTCCGGAGCCGCTCGACTTCCAGCTGCCGGAGGAGCAGGCCCAGGAGGTGCAGGAGGAGCAGCCGCAGCAGGACACTGACCCCGCTGACCCTGTTAGCTACGCTCCTGAGCCAGGCAAGCCCCGGTGTATGCCTCCCTATTTAGGATTTTTACTTTCTCACTTGATTGGGGCTAGTAATTGATTGTGCATTAGGTTTATTAGGAATTGATGTGAAGCCTTAGCACTGCATTAGGATTACCCTTCCATATCCTACCTTGTGTCCTATTTTTGTAGATGTGGTCTAGGTTGCGTTAGAACTTGCTATGCTTAGGGACTAGCGAACGGTAGAAGTCGAGTGGTAGGTCCCACTCGCGAGTTAGGAATTACTCTGGATTGTACTAGATGGATTTAGGAGTTGTTGAGACCGGACGGGGAATTGTTGTGTAGGATGGTTGGAGAAGGCTGGGCCTTCACGGTGGTGTAGCCCCGTCTGTCTCGATTGAGGACCGTTCGTTGTTGGCCCTATTGAGCAAGTTCGAACGTACTGATCACATGCTAGTGTTTTTATGGGCCTAGTAAACTTAGTAACTCGAGTTGTCCTGGTGTGCGGTGGAAGCCTGCCCTTTCTATCATGGTATTCGGGAGAGAAATGATGCTTCCCAAGCGGGGCGTACGTCTGAGACGGGGACCGTGCGGGAAGGCCTTTCTCGGGAGGGGTTGGATCCGGCCTAGCTTCAGGGGGACCCTTGCAAACGGTTGCCGCATGCGACTTTACGCGTGTGCGTCGTGTGGTCAGGTTTTTCTCCTGCAGGATGTACATCGATGCCGCCGCTCTCGGTCAAGAGCAACCTTGCTCAGTGCGCCACCTCGTAGTGTGATATGATTGATGATGATGACTAGTACTTATATTTATTGTATCTCATTACTGCTATATTAATGATCTGATGTATTGTTACTTATATCTGTTTTAACTATATGCACACTGCTTTATTGAATAAGTACTTAACTTGAAACTAAAACTTAGAAGTAAGGACCAAGTAATTAGTGCGGTTTTATGCTATCGAGTCAGCCACCTTTTTGTAGCCTTGCATATTAGGAGTCGGCTGTAGTTAGCCTTTTGACGGGTAAGTCTTTGCTGAGTATTAGTTGCTTAGGGTTTGGCTCTTTATGATTTTATTGCAGGTAGCACCTTTATCCCCGACTCTACGGGTGGAGGTGGACAGTGGGATGGCCAGCTTCCCTTTGGTTGGACAGCCCATTGGGAGACTGAGGAGTGATCTCCTCCCGAGTCCGTATCTTCATGGCTTTGGATGCGGGTTCTTATTGTATCGTGAGCGCGTGCGCCTGTATTTCTACTAGTTTGGACTTGTACTTGTACCGTTTATTTCCGCTGTGCGACTCTATGTTTTAATTGGATTAATGTAACCACTTAAAGACTTAATTTGTACTTTTTATATGCTGTACTGTTACGTCTGTTCATCAGCGCTGTACCGACTCGATCCTGCGAAAAGCGGAGACGCTTCACGTGCTACTCCTTCCCTCCCCCTGGATGCATGAGCACCTGGTTTGTACTGCAATGTTCGAACGCACTGGCTCATGACGGTTCCATTCAAGAAACAACAGTCCCGGTGCCTCTAATTCCTAGAGCGCTAAGTTGCAACATTGTCCAAGCTAGCTCTTAGTGTGAAGATAGATGACTACCACGAAATAGGTATAGAATATGACAGCATATGGTGGCTGGTGCGTGCAGATATGTGGCCCAACGCACATGTCCTGTCAGGTCCCAAAAAATATAAATCGCACCTCCGTTCTCTTTTATCCGTTTGTCGCTTTGGTTACAGATGTAGCTCATTAGCTGGGGTACCTGTTTATCTCAAGATTTTTACAACCTTGGAAATTTATGACGAGGGTAAGATTACACAACTGTATCATATATATGGACATGATAAAAAACTGTAGCAATGGTTTTGAAGGGTAAGGGAGATCGACATATATGGACAAGATACAAAAAAGTGAAAAATAACGAGGACAAAAAAAAAAAGGGATGTAGTCTATATAAATATGGCCTCAAGTAGGGGTTGCCTTTTATATTAAAGTCCCGATGCATTTTTCTCTACATACAGCCGTAACTATGAATCCACCTAACCCTGCCCCCGGCCGGTACACTCTCTTCCTCTCAAGACTGCTATCCACAACATGCACGAAGTGATGGCTCAGGGATTTTCTAGTCTAATATATCTCTACAATCAGTAATGTTTAATCGAGGTCGTCACCGCATAATATTCAGCCCGATCTGCCCGAGTTCGTTTAATATCTCTGCTCGATGCCGAGTTCAACTCGAATATGCACCTCTATTAGGAAAAAGAAACTGTAGTAAACCTGAGTTCAGATCGTGTGTACAGACCTGAGTTTTTAATCGGTCCGCTTCTACCCCGTGTCAGACTTCTGGGCAGTGGCGGACCACACTCAAAATTTTAGGTGGGGCGGAGACAGAGAACAAAATTGACTAACAACAAAAAGAAATCATATCTGGGTCTGCCCAACGCAATCTGATCCAAGTTTGCTCCCTCTCTCTGTCGCAGCAAATTGGACCGGAGATGCCTGTGTTTTCAGTTCATTGAAAAGCTCTGCTTCCTTAACAAGAAACAGCACTAGATCAGACCGCCTCTCGAGATCCTTAACCCGTTTTTCTGTCCACCATGACCGGCCACTACATCCATCGACATTAAGCCAAGTCCAGGAAGCAGTAATGGCGGTCTCATTGTTTTTCATTTCGAATGCGCTCATGCGAACAGTTATTTGGGCCGTTGCATGTTGATATGTGGGCTGAGCTGTTACCCATATGTGGTAGTGGGCTGAAGGAAACGAACCAGACACAACACACAATGCCATGACATAGTACGATGACAGCCATCATCGCCTTTCAAAAGAAAAAAAACTACCATTTCGGGAACCTAGGGATCCATTTGCATGTCGCCCCGCTGCTAGTTTCCTCTGTCCACTGCGATCGGGCTGCTCCCTCTAGGACCATGCCGCGAATCAATGCATCCATCTGCTCGCTCGAGGAAGATGCGCCTGCAGGTTCCTCACTGTGGTTCACCCATCGGGACTCCTGGGCGCCACGTCTCCGTGGTTTGCAGCTCGTCTATTGTGGCGCCCTGCAGTCCCTTCCCTCTGCCTGGACGTGCGAGTACCTGTTTTACACTTTGTTTTGTAGTGCACTGGCTCATGGAAGTTCCGTTCATGAAACAACATTCCCGGAGGCTCTAAATCCTAAAACTAGGCTACCACTGTTCAACATATTTGCGAGGTAGATGACTACAATGGATCATGTCTCTAAAATGAAAGCATATGGTGGCTGGTGAGAGCATATCTACCTAATTATATATTCCTAGAGATGGCTCTACATTTATATTCCCTAGAGATGTACTTTGCAGACACGTTGTGCCGCTCCCAGTCCGACGCGTCATCCTCCTCCTGTAAAACCTGCAGTTCAACTTCAGCCCTATCTCCTCAGCCATCTGTTCCTCCTGGCCACGGATACAATCATGATCAGGAATAAATGATCAATACAATGTACAAGGCCTCTAGCTCTTGGATGAGAAATACAGGACTAGAGAAGATCTTTTCTTGTGACACTTCACACGAGCACCGTTTTCGGTCTGACACTTGTAACGCCAAATTGATTACATGCTTAAATAAAAACATTCATCAGTATTTGAGCCACATTCAATCGCAAGACCTAAGCACTTTCCGTACTAGAAACCTTGCCTTCCTACGGTTTCGAGGATTAGCTCTGTCGCATAGTCTTTTGCCAAAGTTTGGTTTCAGCATGCTAAACAATGTGCTAATGACGTCCCAAATGGAGAAAAATTATGATACTTTTTAAGAAACTGGCTCGATGAACAAAAAACCAGATGGCCCTGCTGCAGCCCTTCTTGTTGCGTTGTCCCTGGGCTTCACGTGCCACGTCCTACCGTTTTTGTTGACACCGGGAGACCGCTTCGGGTCGTCACGAGCTCTTCTACCAGGCTGCACTTCCACTTGGTGCTTATCTCCATCGAGGTGCTCGCTTGAGGATCATGCATGCCAACAACCCACGGATCGATCTGCTCTGCGACCGGGACTGCCTCCATTCAGGACGCTGTTGCCTCAAATGCGCCTGACCTCCCTCGCTGCAGCTCCTTCGTTGGGGAAACGCGCATGCAGCCCCTTCCCACCACCTGGATGCACGAGTACCTGTTTTGCGCATTTTCTTTTGTGTGCACTGGCTCAGGAAAGTACAATTCATGAAGCAACATTCCCCGTGCCTCTAACTCCTACAACTAAGTTTTCACTGTCCAAGCTCTCTCTGAGGTAGATGGCTATCACGGAATACGTTTAGAAAATGTGAACACATATATTGTGGCTGGTAAGAGCATACATATATGGTTGCAAATAGCAATGCATGTGTACGCTCTCAAATGCCCAGAAAATAAACACTTACTTCTTCTTTCAGTCCTTTTCATCTTGTGGCTCCTGGATACATATTTAGTTTGCTTCCTACATGCTTAGATCTCAAGAGTTTACATCCTTAGAAAATTTTCACAGGAGTAAGATTGCACAACTGTACGAGAGGCCACGTGTGCACACCATTAGGCGCATGAGCTTTGCAGCAAAGTTGGTGCTACTATTATTCCAATTTACTCATGCGAGAAATCCATTTTTGATCGTATTATTAGTAACATTTGTGAGAGGACACTGAATTAAGAAGCCGAGGTAAATAGACGAAGGACAAACATTACACGCAATTTTCTATTCCCCCAAAAGGGAGCCAGTTTGCCCAGTACCTTAACATTCTAATCTTGTCCAAATTTTCGAGCAATAACAATAAACAACGGGACAAGCTGCTATGCATAATATTTTGCCAAAGTACAGTTTCAGCATATTAAACAACAAGCTAATGACAACCCAAATGGAGCAAAATTCATGATATTATTAGATAAATTGACTAGATAAACTATAAAAACAACAGCTGTTGAAGTTCAACACCTTGGGTCGCATCCCGAGCTCCACCAGGGCATCAGGTCGCACCGCCAAGAGGTTCATTTCCTCGACTGCTCGCTTCTGATGAGGACCATGCTGCGGATCAAGGCATCGATCTGCTCCACCAACGTGACGGACTGTGGAGTTCTGTCTCGCTACTGGGACTCACCATCCTTACTCTGTAACCTTCTGTGCGCCCGACAACCGTTAGGGCGCCGTGCAGTACCTTGTCTCAACCTGGACGCGCGAGCACCTGGTTTACACTTCATAGCTGTTACGCACTGGCACATGATGGTGCCACACAAAAACCAACAATCCCAGTGCCTCTAAATCCTAGAAGCAAGTTGCCCAGTGTGAAGGGAGATTACTGCCATGGAATAGACATATGCATGATGTATGGTTCAGGGCATGTATGGTGGCCATGGATCTGTACGCTCTCACATCCCCAGATCAATATCTCCTCACAGGTCTCAGGGAAAGATGCATCCCCTTTCATCCTTCCCTTTTGGTGGCCCTCGTTACAGATTTACGTCGCTACCTTTTTATCTAGAGATTTATAACCATAGAAATTTCGCACGAGTGTATGAGGTAACATGTGTCTGATATGGAACACGGCGATGAGCATAAGATTAGCAGAAAATTAATTTTCCCTTGTTAAGAATTACATTATTTCCGTTTCTCTGCAAGGCTCCAAGTAGCTGGAACTTACTGCCGGTCAATTCAACTTAAAAATTAAAAGTTGCTGCGATAATCAGTACCGTAGCTTTTATTATTTCAACTAATTCATGCTAGCCACAGAGAAATAAGCCGAGGTATGATAAAGGGCCCAAATATTAAATCCATTCCTCCGGGTACCTGACGTATACGTGCCTTGCAATTTTCCATTTAGAGAGAAAGGAACCCAGTTGTGGTGAGGATTTTGATCAAGAACAAAATCATGTGCATGTACATGCACATGCACATGATGACATATGTGTTGTGCCGTTAGGGTTGGTCAAATGTACAACAAAAAGAACCTTTTTTTTTCTTTGCGAAACAACAAAAGTAACTTGTAACCACCGGCCAGAGGGAGGAACCATTTTTCGTTGCCAATAAGGTTGCCAAGGTTGTAGCCATGGAGCAGGGCTTCTCCTAAAACACTAATGTATGGTCAACGATCAGATGTCTCTATATGACGAACCATGGGATGGCGGAGGCGACGGTGTGCTCAGACATCTCGACAAGCAGACCTGCATCACCTATCGTTTAACCTCATCAAAAAAATACATTTTCCTTTTGTCATTGTTTTCTCTGTGATCTTGTGTTCTTACTTTGAGTTCTTGGGAATCCTTCCACGCATCTAATTTTCTAACACTTCATATAGATTTAGCATGCAGCACTCTGGTTTCTTAGAGTGATATGAGTGATTGTCAGTGTGGAAATATACTGAGAATAGGTTTAAAAAACGACTAAAGCGGTGCTTGGTTTCATATATATGGGTGTTTTGCACTCCTGGCAACGAAGGGAACAGTGGGTGTTTTGCATTTTAATCTTCATAACCCAAAAGTAACAAATGCATTTAAGTAATCACTTCTATAGAGATGCAGGCTTTGATTTTGTTTCCCATCACAGGTTGCACTTGCACGCATGCCCACCACCATCGGCTTGTTCTTGGATTGAATTTTCATCTGCGGTCTCCCTTCTTTTCACGCTGTTCTGGCCCTTCTTGGGATTTGTCACTGATACTCCACGCTTAATGAGGGACATGCCGTTCTCATCATGGCCAGACACCACTCTCAGTGACCGCATCGCCCTAGGCTTCACAAGCAGCCCGCCGCCGGTTCTGGCCACTGGGAGGTCGCCTAGCTCGTCCTCTGCTCCACCATGTCACCCCGCCGCTTGGAGTTCCATGTCCAGTGAGCTCCACGCTCGAGGACCACGCCACAGGTGCGCACATTGTTCTTTTTTTTTTTTAAGGGCAAATCGAGAGCTTTTATTCGCTCCTGACAGAGTTACAATCTCCAAGCTCACAAAGTATGTCAAGTATACAGACATGCTACTTGTGCCACGATATCCAAAATAAGTTCCTCATGAAAGACAATTTAGAAGGATGTTATCACTTGCATGAAGTACTATCAGCACTTGTAAGGAGTTGTAATCTTGATAACCTAAGTTGTACTGAAGATGTAATTCTGTTTGTGAGCAATAAAAGTACTAGGGTTGCTATGAAATAATGTCTTGAGCCACCCTCAGAGCAAAAATGAAATACAGGTCCAGAAAATCAACCTTGTGGAATATAATGATCATCAATACATGTGTTTGGTTAACACTAAACATCAAATCAATGAAGCCCCTCCAATGCAGAAGTGTGAGCAATGGTTTTTCTTTACCGACCAAGTCATATGACCCTCTCGATTCCTTTTCGGTCACGGACTATTGGTCGAGTTTTGAGGACAATCAAGATCGATAGTCAGCTTACCCCTTGAGCCTTAAACCTCGTTTTAGTACGCTTACACGTGAGACCATAACAAATAAATCACGTTGTTTGTGTGATTTGAATGTTTTGTTGATTTTGGCTCTTTATTTATCTTTGATTGTGTGCTCTCAATCTAATCAAGTCAAACAATATAATAACAATAACATCAGTCTGATACTTAGAATAGTAGCTTAAGAACAGCTTAAGGCCAAAACCCCCACCTATCCCATGCCTAAATCCCTGTTGCTGAAATCAGAATGCCGCCAAAGAAGTCTGCCAAGACTCAGAACCGTCAGAATCGCAAAGCAAAAGCACCTGGAAGGCATGACACCGTTGGAAGAACTGCAAGAGGTGGAACTAACAAAAGAAAAAAGCCAGCTACTCAACAACGTCGAGAAGCAAGTCAAAGAGGCCCCACCGCAGCCCACAACCAGGAAACTGAGGCAGTCCACCATGATGAAGAAGAAATCAACCAAGAGACTGTCAACAATGACAACCAGGATAGTAATGTGATGCCTCAACCACCGCCGGTCAATCTCACAGACGTGATGGCCAAGCAGAATCGACTCCTGGAAGTAATTTCTCAGGGACAACAAAGCAGTTATGGAACTAATTCTAAGATAACAGAATTTTTGAAGCTCAGGCCACCTGTCTATGACAACACTGAAGATGACCCTTTAACCACCGATGATTGGCTCAAAAATGTTACCAAGAAGCTCGATGTAGTCACAGCCAGTGTCCAAGAGAAAGTTATGTTATCCACTCACCAACTAGTTGGAGTTGCTGTAGAATGGTGGGATAACTTCAAAGAAACAGTTGCAGACCAAGATGGTATTACATGGGATGAATTCCAACAAGCCTTTCGTGAATACCACATCCCAGAAGGAATCATGGACATGAAAGCAGATGAATTCCGTAACCTGAAGCAGGAATCGTTGACAGTGAATGAATACATCAGGTAGTTTATGAAGTTAGCCCGATATGCCCCAGATGAGGTCAACACAGATCAGAAGAAGCAAAGCCGCTTCAGAAAAGGTCTCAACCATACCCTGATAATGAAGCGTCTTCGCTTTTCGCAGGATCGAGTCGGTATAGCGCTGATGAATAGACGCAACAGTACAGCATATAAAAAGCACAAATTGAGTCTTTAAATGGTTACATTAATCCAATTAAAACATAGTCGCACAGCAGAAATAAACGGTACAAGTACAAGTCCAAGCTAGCACGCGCTCACGATACAATAAGAACCCGCATCCAAAGCCATGAAGATGCGGACTCGGGAGGAGATCACTCCTCAGTCTCCCAGTGGGCTGTCCAACCAAAGGGGAGCTGGCCATCCCACTGTCCACCTCCACCCATAGGGTCAGGGATAAAGGTGCTGCCTCCAATAAAACATAAAGAGCCAAACCCTGAGCAACTAATACTCAGCAAGTCTTACCCGTCAACTTGGCTATCTACAGCCGACTCCTAATATGCAAGGCTAAAAAGGGGTGGCTGACTCAATAGCATAACTCGCACTAATCACTTGATCCTTACTTTCAAGTTTTATTTTTAAGTTAAGTACTTATCCAGTAAAACAGTGTGCATATCTCTAAAATAGGTATAAATTAACAATACATCAACAGTGACAGTAGATATATAACAATAATGAGATACAATAAATATAAATACTAGTCATCATCATCAATCATATCACACTATGATGTGACGCAGTGAGCAAGGTTGCTCTTGACCGAAAGCGGCGGCATCGATGTACATGCAGGAGAAAAACCTGACCACACGCCACACACGCGCAAAAGTCGTATGCAGCAACCGTTTACGCTATGCGCCACCAGAGCTGTACTAGATTCTACTCCTCCCGAGGAAGGGGTCTCCCGCCGCAGCCCCCGTCCCAGACGTACAACTGCGCAGGACGTTATCCTTCCTCTCTCAAGTACCATGATAGAAAGAGTAAAGTATCTACCAGACATCCAGGGCGACGCAGGCTACTAGGTTTACTAGGCCCATAAAAACACTAGCATGTGATCAGTACGTTCGAACTTGCTCAACAGGGCCAACAACAAACGGTCCTCAATCGACACACACAGGGCTACACCACCGTGAAGGCCCAGCCTTCTCCAACCATCCTATACAAGCAATTCCCCGTTCGGTCTCAACAAATTCTATATCCAGCTAGTACAATCCAGGGTGATTCCTATCATGCAAGTGGGACCTACCACTCGACTTCTACCGTTCGCTAGTCCCTAAGCATAGTAAGTTCTAACGTAACCTAGACCACAACTATAAAAATAGGACACAAGGTAGGATATGGAAGGGTAATTCTAATGCAGTTCTAAGGTTTCACATCAACTCCTAATAAACCTAATGCACAATCAATTACTAGCCCCAATCAAGTGCGAAAATAAAATCCTAAATAGGGAGGCATGCACCGGGGCTTGCCTGGCTCAGGGGTGTAGCTAACTGGGTCAGCGGGGTCAGTGTCCTGCTGCGGCTGCTCCTCCTGCACCTCCTGGGCCTGCTCCTCCGGCAGCTGGAAGTCGAGCGGCTCCGGGGTCGTCTCTGTCACTAAATGATATGACAAGGAAAATGCTAAGTTAGATGCAAATAATATGATGCAATTAAGAGATTTAATTACTTGATGGGACAATCATTTATACTGTGAGTGTAAAAGATTTACTTTGTTAATTACTTTTGTCTGAAGTATTTCCTTAATTAACTACTATTTAAGTTAATCACTTAATTAGCTTAAGTGGGTTAATTAATGTAAATAAATTTTGAAAATTAATTTATGTCCAGTAGCATTTGTCTGGTGAAGTACACCACTGGAAATAATTTATGGTGAAGTTTCATGATTTATGGATGAAGGGATTATTTATAATAAATTGTACAATGCAACATACGATTTAAATCATAAGAAAATAATTAGATATCATGTGACAGTGGAAAAATGCTCTGTATGTGTGTAATTAGCAACTTAACAAGTATACTAAATTTCAAGATTTATGGAGCAACAGAGAATTTATTATTAATTAAGCAAGTTCTGCACGTTTTTAATTTTTACAGAAATTACAGAAAGCTCAATGTGTGATTTTTCATTTTTGTTGGATAGAGCAGATCACTAGGAGTCCAGCAAAATTGGATTTGCATTTTTCTGATGTGTATTTTATTTTCTATGCATTTTTGAAGTTTCCGGTCATTTTCTAGAAATTAACTAAATCTGAAAATAATTTAAAACAGGCGCGACCAATCAGATCTGAGCCACACATGGGGCTACACAGATCGGGCCGCACCGGATCCATGCTGGCCACACCGGATCTGGCCACTCACGTGTGAAAACACACGGAGGGCTACCGAGTTAGCCACACGGGATCCCGTGTAGTCACACGAGATCCGCGTTGTGTGGTTCGGTGTGTGCTAGCCGGCACCGTCGCCGGAGTGCGGCGGAGCACCGCCGGGATGGCGTTTCCGGCAACAACTCGGGGCAAGGAGGACACGGGAAGAGAGAGGGAGCAACGGAGGCTTCACCTCGACGACGCGGAGAGGGAGACGGTGGCCGGAGGGTCGTCGGCCATGAAGGAAAGCGGAGCGGAAAAGTCCGGCGAGGTCTCGGGGTTGCTCCGGGGGTCGGGGAGATGTACACGTCGGCCCCATGGCTTCACGGTGACCTGGGGAACCTTGGCGCAGAACGCGTCGACGTCGAGGGACACCGGAAGGCGGAACTCGTCAGAGAACGCCGCGGGGGCTCGACGACGATGAGGAAGAAAGTTGGAGTTCCGACGCGAGGACCTGCGAAACAGGGGATTAGAAGGTCCAGGAATGTGCGCGAGGCACTTGCGCAACTGGGGCTGCGAGGGATTTGGTTCGCGCTCCCCGGAGTGGGAGTATTTCCCGACGAGGCCGCGGAGCTCACTTGGCCGTGCTCGGAGAAGACGGGCTCGATTCGAGCTCCTCAGCCCGGAGCAGGGGAAATGGCGGCCATGGTGAGCTGAGTGGCGTTGCAAGGGAGCCTCCCTGCCCAGCAGCTCAGCCCGGAGTAGCTCGTCGGCGGCGGAGCTCAAGCTCGGCAAGGGCGGCAGCTAGGTTTAGGTTTTGGGCGATGGGGAAATGGGGAAAAAGGATAAGAGGGAGCTGGGAGAGGAGCGGGGACGCCGTATTTGGAGCTCGACGCGCCGAGGAGCGGGCCCAGGCGCCGCGGGAAGGCGCCGTTCATCGTCGGCGACGTGGAGGTAAAGCTCCGACGCGCGCAGAGAGACGACGTCGCTGACATACGGGTCCCACAGCATCTTCCGATTTTTCCGAATTAATTCAAACTGCAAATTCCCCAAATTTTGGCACATCAATTGGACTAGCAATTGAACTCCAAAATTCACAAATTTGGTACCGTTGGAAAGCTCTTGAAAAGTTCTATCAGCTGGCCAACATGCACATCTGGAATCCAAAGGAATTTCAAATGGCAGCATTTCAAATTTGATCACTTTTTCAGATTTGGGGATTTATTTGAGCTGTCAAATGAATTTCTAAAATCGTCAAAAATTCTCCAAAATTCTTATTTCAGAAGTTCTACCCACTGGTATTTTTGGTTGCGCGAGTTGTTGTGCAAAAATTTGAGTTCTTTCACAAGCTATGGTTTGAACATTGTTTGAATTTTGGATTTTGAAATTTGATTTAATTTGAATCTGTGTGTTCTGTTCATTTGGGTGTGCACTAACTGTACACCAGTGACACGGGGTGTCACAGATAATACATCTAGTCACTCATAACTATCCAGACTTCAACACACTGATGAATAAAGCCATTTTGCTTGAAGAAGCACTGATGGACCAAGAAAATGACAGAAGTCACGAGACCCAGCCAAGTGAGCAGGCAGAAAAGTGTGAAGTACAGGAACAGAAATCTTCTCGAAAGCAGGGATATTCAAGGAAGAAGAAAAACAAACCACGGGCAAACCCTTCTGGTTCTAAGACTCCCAGTACTTGTAAGCAGGGCAGTGAAGGCAATCCACAAGATAAGAAAGTACCAAGAGCAAATCAGAAGTGCTACTTGTGCCGAAATCATGGCCACTTCGCTGCAGACTGCCCGGAGCTGTCACACAAGGTGACAACAAGTAACAACCTCATTTGAGGTACAAATGGTTACAAAACTTTATGTAAGGATGTTGTGATAAAAGCAATCTGTTGAACTCCACGCTTTGCTTTATCAATCAAATGTTGTATCGAGAGTTGTATGGTGATGAAATAGGTTGTTTGTCTATCTTGGATAAGAGCCGACTTCAAGTGATATCAATGTTCTTACCTCTTAAGTTTGATAAAGTCCACAGTAAGACTACCTTTGAAGATAATTTGGAAATAAAGGCATTTGGAAAAGTCACCCATGGAATAACGAGAAAAGCCTAAATCTTTTGGATAAGATAAGAAGAGCAACAACCGAATGTTATCCTTGGTACCCAAGTTAAAATCCTTTAAGTGGGGTAGGACCCCTCCTACAACAGTACCGAAGACCACTCCAATGACAAGAATCTGCTATCGAAGCCACAACACCAATAAGTCTTCAGCAAAATTTTGGATGTTACCACCGTCAAGCAAGAAGACGCAAGGGAAGTTCTACACCATCCGAAAGCCCGTTCGAATCTCGAGGACAAGATTCCTTTTAAGTGGGGTAGCTCTGTAACATCCCAAATTTTTCAAAGCAATCAAAAGGAATAAAAATCACTCAAAATTTAAATTTTTGTCTCGCTCTTACCTTTCCAAGAATTTTCAAAACAAAATGCACTAAATAATTCAAACCTAGCTAGAATATATTTTTTTTCCAAATAATAAAACTAGTGCTCAAGTGTTTGCTTTCATTTAAAATTCACTAAAAGTTCAAACTTTTGAATTTACAACAAACTAAAATAAATGCATGTAAGCCCTCACCTTGAATTTTTGAAAATTTTTGAATTAGAAAACCTGCATGAAAATCATCATACGCATTTCGGGAGTTTATTGATTTAATTTTGTGTGCTAACTTAGTTTTGCCTCCAGTTCAAATTTGAAATCCATTCAAATTTGATCAAACACAAATCCCAGTAAAAAGAAAATCTATTTCTGTTTCCCTAAACCTCTCGGGCCAAATTCTCCTTTCCTCTCCAGCCAGCCCAGCCCAGCCCAACATCGCCTATCTTCTCTTTTTCCAGAAATTCATCATGGGCCGCCTTCTCTTCTTTCGGCCCAATTCCCTCAGCCCAGCCTGGCCCGCCTTCCTTCCTCTCTCCTTGTCTCACTGACTAGCGGGACCCGCCTGTCATCCTCCTCCTCTCTTCTTCAGTCAAGCAGCTGCTCACGGTCAAGCCGCCGCCCATGCCGCCGACGCCGCGCCTCCGTCACTCCCCTCTCGTCATGTCGCCTCCGTGACCCTGTAGCCATGCCGAGGCCACGTCAGAAGCATGGCCGCCCATCCCCTGCCGTCGTGTCGCGTCGCCAGCTGCACGGGCGACCGACGACCATGACCGAGGACCAAACCATGGCCTTGACTGCTCCTCCCGGCCTCCCTTGCTTCCTCCCGCCTATAAGAGCTGATGCGCCGCGCTCTCCTCTTCCCTTCCCTACACGTAGCTCCTCGCCTCGACCACCACAAAGCTTCAATCGAAACTTTTCCCCAATCTTCCCCATTTCCGGCCACCGCAAAATACGCCGCCGGCGAGCCCCCTTCTTCCCTCTTCTCTGTCTGACGCTCAGCTCCACGCCACTCTCCACCTTCCCGGCACACTCGACGGCCGAGCTTGGGCCGCAGACATGCAGGCACCCCGCCTCGCCGCGCGCCGCCGACCGTCGCCGCACGAGCTTGACGTCGGGCCCCTTCCGCTCACGTCCCGCTCGCCCCGCGCGCGCGCCAACCTCGCCGCGTCGCCGCGCTCCTCCCCGACCCACGCGAGGACGACGTGCCACGCCCCCCTCAGCCTCCTTCCCTCGCGCCGTCAACGTCACGCGCCACCGCCCGACGACGCACAAGCACGACGCCGGCCACCTTCCCGGCCCTGTCCCGCTCTCCTCGTGCACGCGCTGACCCCGCCGCGTCGTCGCGCACCTCAAGTCCCAGCAGAAGACGACGCCGCGCGCTCCCTCGGCCTCTTCCCCTCGCGCCGCCACCGAGCGCCGCCTCCACGCACCGCGCCCATCCGCCACCACACGCGCCCCGGCCTCCTCTGTCGACGCGACCTTGCCGCCGAGCTCCGCGTCGATGTGACGCACCTTCCAGCCCCCTTCTCCGCCCCGCTCCGCCACCCGAGACACTCCCGCGACGTGCGTCTCGACCGCGCCTCGCCCCTCGTCGTCGCGAGCCCTCCTCGCTCCACCACAGCCTCACCCGACCGCCTAGGTGAGCCCTCCTCCCTCTCCGCCCTCTCCCAGTCCATCTCGTACCGCCCAGAGCGTCGGGAAGCCAACTCCGGCGACCCCTAGTCATGGCGCCGCCGGCCGCCGCGTACCGCCCCCTTTCATCTCAGGCCGCCCGATCCGAGACCGAGGGCCAGGATTGCATACCCCTTTGGGGTTATGTAATCGGTCCACCATGGACCGGTGGACCACGGCTCCCAACCGGTCCACAGATCCCGTGGACACGGTCCACGGCTTTTTCAATAGAAAAATGAACCCAAAAATTCCAGAAAATCCCAGCCTCTGTACTTTTACAGATAAGCCCCTGAACTTTTGCATAATTCTGTTTAGGTCATGTCTTTTTACAGAAACGACCTTATACTTTTCTATAATTATATTTGAGCCCCTGCCTTTTTACACCGAGGCCCCTAACTTTTCCATAATTACAGATAGCCCTCCAAAGCTTTCTGTAATTACATTTAAGTCCCTAGAACCTTTCTGTAATTACAGATATGTCCTTAGAATGTTTCTGTAATTGCAATCAAGCCCTTGAAACCTTCAAATAGTTATAACTTTTCAACCATAACTCCGTTTTGAGCGATTTTTGCGCTCACACGTTCGTAGAAATGCGTAGTACCCTTTGGTACTAATCTTGGAACTCTAGAATAGACCTGCAAGCCATCAATACCCTAAAACTCTCTCTCTTTTGATGTATTTCCTATCGGCATTTTTGCGACGTCAATCTTGCATGTTGTAGCTACCCACTTCATCGTTTAACGTTGAACCTAACCAGTCATGCAATATCTTTTCGCCTTAAACCCTAGCACCTTCCTCATCGCAACACATCTCACTCCAATCTTGTATGTCACACATACACCCTCACTCGCTAGCAATAAACCTACCCAATCTTTCATGTCGTATTGCTTCGAAACCTAATACCTTTATCGCAACTCAACTGCAAGCCTAAACTAGCTCAACCATTGCTCAATCAATCTTGAATCCAAGCCACCACTCAACGTTACCAAGCTCTATTAATTTATCATTCCCGTTTATATGTGGTCTTTCATTGGAACTTATTGGATTTATTGTTCATTGTTATGTCAATTGCTAGTTGGTCTTATCAATTGATCCTTGTATTTTTATTGCAATCGTGCATTCATACCCTGCATGATCACGTACACGTACCATCGTCATGCGCTTAGCGCATGACAAATAATTAGTAGCTCAATCCTAGTAATTAATTAATTTAGTAAGTAATTAATAGCTAATCTCCTTTAGTTAATATCTTAACATAAGTAGGTAACTAAAGTGACACACCTAGCACTTGTACGCTTGTTGCATGAACAACCTATATAAAGACTTGGTGCCTCAAATGTATGAAGAACACATACACATGCCGTTTCTACCTACACCTGAAAGCATGCATTTATCATGGTTTAGCATCCCTCATACATATCAAAAGCCCTAGTGCTCATACATGACCCCTAATAGCCTCTCTTAAGACAATAAGACCTTCCTAAAGTAAAACTTGATGCATCATGTTTGAGATATGTCTTTTGTCTTTCTTCGGTGTTCTAGCTGCTCTTATTGGAGTTAATTGGATCTTATTCTCTTTTTTTCGATCTTATTTTCTTTTGCAGTAGTTTGTTTATACGGTATATTTCTATGCGCTAGCTTACGTAAGATTCGAGAAAGAGCCAGAAGAATTCAAGGAAGATCCAAAAGACCCAAGCTTCAAGGACGAGCTGAAGAATCCAAGTCCAAGGACGAGTCAAGAAGCTACAAGCTTCTAGGAAGGATCTGAGGACCCAGATTACGAGGACGTGAAGAAGAAGACTTTAGTGAAGGTAAGCTCTACATCTCCTTGATCATGATTGAACCTACTGTTTTTGCAATGCACCTATAGAGCCTACTCTTGTATTATGCATTAATTGTTATTTTACTAATTGTGTAGCTATGGCCCTACTTGCTTATTGATATTGATGTCTGTTACTTAGGTGTTAATATCTAAATCCTTGTTTACCCTTTGTTTACCTGTCACCTTGATAACCCTAGGATTGTTCCATCATTTCTATGATGGCACTTTTACCTTGCTACTAGACATGCTTAGGATCTCACAATGTATTTACATTGCCACACCTTCTCACATATATATTCTTTACAACTGTGTTAAATGAGTTTGGTGGTGTGTGTGATATATTGGGTTTGGGAGTAGCACAACTGTGTTAGGTGATGATGTTGATGGTGACGGTGATGATGGAATGGGTTGGATTGCGGGCAAGGCCACTAGTGGATTGTTGTTGGTGTGATAGACCCCTAGTGTGGGATATGGTGCTTGCCCGGCCATATAAGGACCGGTTCTGACGCCCGTAAACATAATGATTCTCGTACAACCACGGAACCCCTATGGGAAGGACCTACCCTATCTTCTTGGTACTCTTGCAAATGCCATCTGGAGGCCAGTCGAGGCAACGAAAGCTCAGGAAAAGGACATAGGAAACGTACCTATGATCCGGCTCGCGGAACCCGCTATAGGTTACGGGAGTGCCTCCCGTCCTGGTATGTGTTACAGGATCCTGTTATGTGTTACAGGAGCACGACGTACCCTGTGTACAGTGCCAGATGTGACCTTCATTTCACAAGCCCCTGAGTGTGATTTCGTGGTGGAATTGTGAGACTACTCGGAGGAGATGGACTAGGCGTTATGTACCCCCTTGCAAAGGGTGCATAGCCCGTGGGAAAAGATGTACAACATCTGCCGAGTGTAAAATTCATCCGGATGGACGTTGTCACGGCATATGACACATTATTATTGTGCACGTATGGATTAGCCACCTCTCTTATTCCTTGGCGTGTGAGTGGGTTGTAGTCAGCCCGTGTTTTGGAAATGATGGCAAGTTTGCCGGGTCGGTATGATCCTTGAGGTTAGAAGGCCCAACTAAAACTTGGGAACTGGCGGGAATGCCTATACTCCCCCAGGGCCAACCAACTAAAATATTGATAATCAATTCCCTATTTTATCTATGAATCATTTTCTTGCTTTAGTGAACCCTGCATAAAGTTTGCTTTGCTGCAAGTAAACCATATAGCCTCCTCCTTGCTAAGGCCAAGTATGCATGTATATATATACCCTTGTGTAGTGCAGGGCTTGCTGAGTACCTTATGTACTCACACGTTTGCGATTGTTGGTTTAGTGGGAGAAGACTTCGTAGAAGACGACGACGATTGGGTTTTCAGTTCTGCTCCTCAAGTTTGCTTGTGGCTTGAGGCCAAGGTTTCCGCTATCTGCTTCACCTTTAGTCGGTTGGATGGACTTGGACAGTTATAAGTCCTTGTCGTGCCGCTACTAAGGATCCTATATCTCAGGTATTATACTTGTTTACTTATTCGAAGTATGCTTTCGATTATCATATCTGTGTTCTTGTGCGTATCAGCTACTGATCCAGGGACTGATACAGGACGCACAACATATTCCTGAAATGGGGTATGACAACCCAGTGGCCACAGTCTTCACAATGACTTTCCTTAGCAATGTGCCTTCTCTTCAGTTCCGCTTTGGATGGCAGAAAATTATTCACCACTCTCCACCAAAATATATGTTGGGGGAGGCCCATAGTGTCCCCTCCCCCTAGCTCCTTGGCCTGTTAGGAGAAAGGCCCATTACGGCCCAAGTAGATAGGATATGGAAGAAACACCCATGTACTTGGGCCGGGAGGCCCATTAGGGTCACCACCCTTTTTTGTATTGGAGACATAATTACTGTAATACCCTTAGGTCAAGGGTAATATTGTACTTAGAGAATCTAGGGTTGTAAGGGGGTATGGCTATAAATACCCCCTTACCCCCCTCATCGATGGCATTGAGTGTTACCTACTAGCCTTTGGCCCTTGTCTGTTCCCCTCTTAATCCTACCTAGGGTCCCTCCCAAGTGTGGTAGACCCTAGGAGGATTCCTCCTTTATTGTTTGGGTTTTGTAACCAACAACAGTTGGCGCCATCCGTGGGGAGCGGAAAAGAAGTCACGGCAAAATGACGCGCACTTCGAAAACGTCCTGAAAGGTGAGGGCTTTGGGAAGCGACCCCAACGCAACAGACCCTCCTTCGGCACGAGTGGTCGGGCCTTCGGCAAGATAAACCATCAACCCGACGACCATGAACGCTTCGGCAGCACTCACGATGACTACCTCGGCATGACGACCTCACCAACGACAGGTCCATCCTCATAGGCCACGGGAGTCCCATCGGCCGTGCTCCCCGCCTCTGGCAGCGACCTTCCAACCATCGTCGAGACGCCCGAAGGGAATGAAGACTCATCCGAACCAGAAGAAGAAATCAGCGCCGACGACGTCGAAGCCCGAGCCCGATGGGAAGTCCGAAACAACGAGCGCCCAGTAAGGGACTCAGAGGCCGAAGCTCGCGCACAAAGGGGGCTTGCGTCGGCGGTGGCCGAAGAACAACGACAGGCGGAGCTTGGGGAAACGCTAGAGGCAGAAACCCGGGACGCCGAAGAACGCCTTGCAAGACAAGGAGCACTCGAGCACTACGGCCACGATGAAGCGAACTACCGCATCCGTGCGTCGACAGCAAATCATACTGCAAACACAGCTCATCACACTGCGTCGAACTGGCATCCCAGAACCCGTCAACCAGGAGAGCCAGCCAAGTCGCGACGATCGGCGCGTACCGTCGAGCACCAGCGGGCGGCCGACGAGCTCAACTGACAATAATCAGCCATTATCGGCGAGCCTCCAAGCAGTGGCCTGGTCGAAAAAGTTCATCTCCGCCAAACTACCAAACTTTGATAGGGCCTCGGACCCTCACGAGTTCTTGATGAGCTACGAGACAGCCATCGAGTCTACCGGAGGCAACGATGACATCAAAGCCAAAGCTTTCGTCCTTGCCTCGAGCGGAATCGCAAAGACATGGTACACAAAGCTGCCTTCAAACAGCATCTACTCTTGGGAGTAGCTTCGAGACCAGCTCCAAATCCATTTCCAAGGCAACTACGCAGCAAAAGTCACCGCAGCCGACCTCCAGGCATGCAAGCAGAAGGAAGGTGAATCCCTACAAGACTATACCCGACGCTTCATCCACCTCAAGTGCCAAGTCGAGGGCGTACCGAACTCCATCATCATCGAGGCCATCACGAAGGGAATGAGCCTCTGCCCGGCACGATCGAAGATCCGAAGGACGGAGCCGAAGACCGTCACCCACCTGCTGCAGATCCTCGAAGCCCACGCGCAAGCCGATGAGGACTTCCGGTGAGAGAAGGAAGCAAGAGCAAGCTAGAAGAGATCCGATCGGGGGAAGAGACATAACGATTGAAACGATGACCGCTCCGACGACCGTCGAGGTGGCCGGTCAGAGAGGCGCGAAGTCCACAGCATCGTCCGCTCTCAGGGCCGAAGCCCACGCCGCACCGACGACAACCGGTCTAACAGGTCCAAGTCAATCCCCCGAAGGTCTGATTCAATCCGTCGAAACAACAATCGCCAGAACCGCGACCCATACTGTGAGGTTCATGGCCCGAACCAAGGACACACGACGAAGCAGTGCGCTCAAGTTTCGGCGCTGCCAGAGGAATGACTACGCTGAGATGCCGAAGCGACTCGAGGAGTCAACCATGTCACACAAGGGGCTGCCACACGGTCCGAGGCTCTACCACCACCCCCGGCGCATAACACGACCTCCGGCCGCAATGTGATTGACGGATACCCAAATCAGGGTATCCTGATCTAGGATGCTTAATTCTGCTAACCGTCTCAGCTTAATTGTGTAGGGCCCACAGGAACAGGCACACGACAACAGAGCACTCGAGGGGCCCACGGCCGACCCCGAGGGCACATACAAGTTCCGCCTCGTCCGACCCCGAGTCGGCCGGGGCCCACGACTTCCGCCCCGCCCGACCCCGAGTGGGGGGGGGGGGGGTCCACAGACTCCGCCTCGCCCGACCCCCAGTCGGGCGGGCCCCGAACTCCGCCCCGCCCGACTCCCAGTCGGGCGGGCCCACAAGCCGCGCTTCGCCCGACCCCGAGTTGGGAGACTTCGTCGAGAAGATTTCCCTCTGGCAAGGAGGACAGGCATTTGCGACGAGTAGCTGGGGAGCCTTAACTCTACCCAGCAACTCATCTACTTGCAGGCACGCGATCTGACCTGCACAGTGACATCCATCCCATCTCACAGCGCCGCCTGACACCTCGAGTACAGTAGCGGGATGGCTACGGCATCATCATCACCCTGAGCAGGGACGAAGACCGGACCGGCGACAAGACGGTCGCGACAGTCTGGGTTGACATCTCGACCACCTGCCCGGCGACCAGGCTGACAGGACGCCGCCTGACTAGAGCCACAGTAGCGGATAGGGATCAGACTAGTGCGGCGCGTAGCCGCGCTGTCCACAACTGAAAACCCCGTTCTCATTTGTAAACCAGCTCACTCCTTGATTATAAAAGGAGAGCTTGGTGCATGAGGAGAGGGGATCCAGATATACAACGCACACAGACATAGAGATACACACGAAGAGGCTTGGAGTCTTTCTCCTCCCTCGCCAACACTTGTAGCTCCCCTCTGCAAGTCGAAACACGAACTACCCATGAACTGGACGTAGGGCATCGATTGCCTGAACCAGTATAAACCTTGCCTCCCTCGCAAAACCCTCGTCATCATAGAAGATTGTTAGGCGCCGTAGTTACAAATTTACTTGTCGGCCGGTTTCTTAACACCGACAGTTGGTGCGCCAGGTAGGGGACCTCAGCGCGTTTGACATCTTCAGTTGATGGCGAGCCACGACATCGATTGGGCTCCGGGTGCTCTCGTGTACTTCGGGAGCCTGGAGTTCATCGTGGTCCGGGACGGGGGGCTTTCGCGCGTCGAGGCGCCGGCCCCCCCACAACGGGCCCTCACCCTCGCCATGCCCGCGGGCGCGGAGCTCGTGGGTATGGCGGAGTACGACTACGACAGCGACGAGGATGACCTCCTCGACTACGACTCCGACGCCGGCAGTCACCATCCTTCGCGCGAGTGCATGATGGTGGAAGCCGGCGGAGGTAGTCGCCGCAACGTTGACGACGTGGCCGCGCAGCCAGACCTTGCAGCGGCCGCGACAACGGCGGACGCCAGAGAGGCCGCAGAAGCCGCGCCCCTGCTTGTGACAGAGGCGCAGCAAGAAACCCCTCCAGCGAGCGTCGAACGCCGGGGGGGCGACGACCTGGAGCGTCTGCTCCGACGCCAACACGAGCTCGCAGAAGCCGAGCGGCGGCTCAAGGAGGAGCGCGAGCGGCTCGAACGCGAGGTGGCGCAGCGCCAGACCCAGCGCGAACGTGTGCGTGCCCATGGGCGCGAAGCCCGGCAGCAGATTCTGGCAGAGGCGGGCAACCTCGTGCCCAGATACACCAGGCCCAGCCAGAATGTCGCCGCGGCTGCGACACTTTTGCGCGCGCTCCCGCAACCGTCCAACGAGGACCAGCGAAGAATCCAGGGGGAGCTCAAGGACCTCCTGGACTTGGCGGCGGTGCAGCAGGCCGAGCGCGAGCAAAGCTCTGCTGCACGGCGGCGGGAATCCAGCGTTTCCTACCGCACGCCAAGCAAGCCGCGGGCACAACCCGAAAGTTCCGTCCACCAAACCCCCGAACAAAGTAGGACTGGGGACGCGCCGCCGGTCCATCAGCGGATCGGCAGGATCCGCGACGCCCGCGACATTCTGCGGGCAAGGCGCCGCGAGCAAGGGCGAGGTCCACGGTGCGAAACCGAGGACTTTGTCTACGCTCCGCGGCGTGGCGGGAGATTTGACCCGGAGGAAGACAAGCCTCGGGCTCCGGTCCCGGCCGGCCCACGGGCTTTTGGCCGCGCCATCTTGCGGGCTCCCGTCCCCCAGCGGTTTCGGCCGCCCAGCAATATCACGGGGAGACGAATCCCGCGTTATGGCTGGAGGACTACCGCCTGGCGTGCCAAGCCGGCGGTGCCACCGACGAACGGTTCATTATCCGCAACCTCCCCCTCTTCTTGGCCGACTCGGCCAGGACGTGGCTCGAGCATCTCCCGGAGGGCTCAATCCAGGATTGGGTTGACCTCCAGGAGGTGTTCATCGGCAACTTCCAGGGCACGTACGCGCGCCCGGGGAACCCGTGGGACCTTCGGAACTGCCGACAGGGCGCCGACGAGTCCCTGAGGGACTATATCAAGCGGTTCTCCAGGCAATGCAACGCGTTCATAGCGGGCACCGGCAACGAAGGGCTCGTTCATGAGCTCGGCCGCAAGAGTCCGCGCTCCATCAAGGAGCTCCTCGACGTGGCCACCAGCTACGCCTCCGGTGAGGATGCGGTCGATGCCCTCCTTCACCGGACTAAAGGCAAGGCAAAGCGGAACGAGAGTTCCGGTGCGGGTCCGTCTGCCCCGCACGACAAGAAGCAAAAGCAGAAGAAGAAGAAGGGCGGCGATCAGCAACGCCGCAACGACGCACTCGTCGCGGCCGTCGAGCGTAAGCAGAAGAAGCCGGCCGTCGACAACGACAGCAAGAACCAGCATTTCGAAAAGATGCTGGAGGCGCCGTGCCCCAACCACGCCTACCCCGTCAAGCACGCCCTCAAGGATTGCGGGCTCATGCTGAAGTTCCTGGGCGCGAAGGCCAAGAAGTCCGACCCCAAGGATTCTGACCCCAGGGATGACGGGAAGGACGACAAGGAGGCGGACGGTGGATTTCCGAAAACCACCGGCTGCCTCATGATCTTCGGAGGCGAAGGAGTCAGCTCCTCCAAGCGGCGCCAGAAGCTGGAGCGCCGAGAGGTGTACGCCGCCGAGCCGGCGACTCCGGCCTTCCTCAAGTGGTCCGAGGCGGCCATCACCTTCGACCGCGACGACCACCCCGAGTACTTGCCGCGTCCGGGGCGGTACCCACTCGTCGTCGACCCCATCGTCTCCAACAAGCACCTATCCAAGGTATTGATGGATGGTGGTAGTGGTTTAAATATTTTGTACGCAGAGACCCTCGATGCCATGGGAGTCAGTCGCTCTCGCATCCGACCTTCGGGCGCACCCTTCCATGGGGTCGTGCCCGGAAAGACGGCCATGCCACTCGGGCAAATCGACTTGCCCGTCACCTTCGGCACGCCGATCAACTACCGCACAGAGGTCCTCACCTTCGACGTGGTGGACTTCCCCGGCGCGTACCACGCGATCCTTGGTCGGCCATGTTACGCGAAGTTCATGGCCGTCCCCAACTACACCTACCTCAAGCTCAAGATGCCGGGGCCGAGAGGTGTCATCACCGTGAGCACGTCTGTTCAACGTGCTTACGAGTGTGAAGTAGAGTGCTGTGAGCTGGCCGCGGCGCTCATCAACAAGCCCGACCTCCCAGAGGTCGCCAGCGTGGAGTCCGAGGAGACGCCGACTCCGAAGAAGGCGTCCGACTCGTTCGAGCCATCCAAGGACACCAAGAAGGTTCCCCTCGACCCGTCCGACCCCGAGGGGAAGGCGGTCATCATCGGGGCGACCCTTTCTGCCAAATAAGAAAGCGCGCTCGTCGATTTCCTTCGCGCCAACAAGGACATCTTCGCGTGGAAACCCTCGGACATGCCAGGGATTCCAAGGGAAATCGCCGAGCACTCCCTCAACATCAAACCGGGATCGAAACCGGTCAAGCAGAGGTTGCGCCGATTCGACGAGGAAAGGCGCCGAGCCATAGGCGACGAGCTGACAAAGCTCCTTGCCGCCGGCTTCATCAAAGAAGTGTATCACCCCGAGTGGCTCTCCAATCCTGTACTTGTTAAAAAGAAAAATGGGAAATGGAGGATGTGTGTTGACTACACAAGTCTCAATAAGGCATGTCCAAAGGACCTGTTTCCTTTGCCACGCATCGACCAAATTGTTGACTGGACCGCAGGGTGCGAAACCCTGTGTTTTCTAGACGCCTACTCGGGCTATCACCAGATCCCACTAAAGATCGGTGATCAAGAGGCAACGGCGTTCATCACTCCCTTCGGCTCATATTGTTACGTTACAATACCGTTTGGGTTAAAGAATGCCGGCGCCACTTACCAACGTTGTATGATCAAGTGTTTAGGTGATCTCATCGGACGGATCGTGCAAGCGTACGTGGATGACATCGTAGTCAAATCCGTACGAACCGACGACTTAGTCGCCGATCTCAACGCCGTGTTCCAACGGCTAAGAGAGAATGGCATTAAGCTCAATCCCGAGAAATGCGTTTTCGGGGTCCCAAAAGGGATGCTCCTGGGATATTGCGTTTCACAACGCGGCATCGAAGCCAACCCAGAAAAAATCGAAGCCATCGCGAAGATGGGACCGATCAAAAACCTGAAAGGCGTTCAGAAGCTGGCCGGCTGCTTAGCGGCACTCAGTCGATTCATTTCCCGACTCGGGGAAAAGGGGTTGCCACTCTATCGTCTCCTCAAGAAGTCCGACAACTTCGTCTGGACAGCCGAGGCACAAGAGGCTCTTGATCACCTCAAGGCCAGACTCTCTAGCGCCCCGATTCTCACCTCTCCGACCGAGAAGGAGCCCTTGTTGCTCTATATAGCGGCGACAACACAGGTGGTCAGCACCGCCCTGGTGGTGGAGCGAACGGAGTCGGGCAAGGTGCTCAAGGTACAACGGCCCGTGTACTTCGTCAGCGAGGTCCTCTCCGACTGCAAGACAAGGTGGCAGCAGATCCAGAAGGTGATATACGCGCTGGTCATCACTCGGCGCAAACTCCGTCACTACTTCGACGCCCATCCGGTAACCGTCGTCTCCTCCTTCCCCCTTGCTGAGGTTCTAGGCAATCCGGAGGTGTCGGTCAAAATTTCTAAATGGGCGTTAGAATTAATGGATCAGGGAATAGAATTTATGCACCCATCTGCCGTAAAATCACATACCCTGGTAGATTTCATCGCCGAGTGGACCGAAACTCAGTTGCCCATAGTTCCTGTCGAAAGGGGATGTTGGCAGCTGTTTTTTGACGGCTCTCTCACAAAAAGGGGTGCCGGGAGTGGGTGGCTGCTCATCTCTCTGAGAGGTGTGCGAATGCAATATGTCATCCGGCTCAATTTCCCAGCATCACACAATGTAGCCGAGTACGAAGCTCTGCTTAACGGCATGAAAGCAGCTGTCGAGTTAGGAGTCCGTAGGCTCGAAGCCTTTGGCGACTCTCAGCTCGTTGTTAACCAGGTCATGAATGAGTCCACCTGCACTAACCCCAAGATGGCGGCCTACTGTGCCGAAATCCGCCGTCTGGAAGAAAAATTCGATGGTTTTCAGGTTGAACACGTCCCTCGGCGGGACAACGAAACGGCCGATTCGTTGGCCAGGCTGGGGTCCAACCGGGAGGTAATCCCGGCAGGCATTTTTGCCTGCGATCAAGACAAGCCGTCCATCAATGATCCTGCGTCGGCCGACCCGACGAAAGAGCAAGCACAAGAACCGGTTCCGATTGAGGCCAACGAGGCCTTGGTCATCGAGCGCGACAAAAACTCGGGGGCTCCCGCCGACCCCCGCGACGCCTCGCCCGGCTCGGGGGCTGACCCCGGGTCCCGCGATGACTGGAGGCAACCCTTCATCGACTATCTCCTGCGACAACAGCTTCCGCCCGACCGCACTGAGGCACGCCGACTCGCAAGGCGCGCCAAGACATTTGCGATGGTCGGCGGCGAGCTGTATAAAAAAGGGCACTCTGGAGTCCTCCAACGCTGTATCCCTCTCGACGAGGGTAGGCAGTTACTCCAGGATATCCATGGCGGAACATGCGGCCATCACGCTGCACCACGAAGCTTAGTCGGCAACGCGTTCCGGCACGGTTTTTATTGGCCGACCGCTGTTGCCGACGCCCAACGAGTGGTGCGCACTTGCGAAGGGTAACAGCATTATGCTCGTAAAACTCATCTGCCGGCTCAGGCCCTCCAAACCATCCCTATTACTTGGCCGTTCGCGGTGTGGGGGCTGGACCTGGTTGGACCCCTCAAAAAGGCACCGGGAGGCTACACCCACTTGCTTGTCGCCGTTGACAAGTTCTCAAATTGGATAGAGGCCAGGCCGATCGGCAAGATTGACTCGGCGCAAGCCGTCAAGTTCTTCACCGACATCGTACATCGATTCGGGGTGCCAAATGCCATCATCACTGACAATGGCACGCAGTTCACGGGGAAGAAATTCCTGAACTTTTGCGACCAATACGGCATCCGAGTCGACTGGGCAGCTGTTTCTCACCCCCAAACGAATGGGCAGTGTGAACGAGCAAACGGCATGGTCCTCCAAGGATTAAAGCCCAGAATCTTCAACAAGCTCAAGAAATTTGCCGGTCGGTGGGCAAAAGAGCTCGATGCAGTGTTGTAGAGCCTAAGGACGACGCCGAGTCGCGCCACTGGCTACACTCCATTCTTCATGGTGTATGGAGCCGAGGCAGTGCTGCCGACTGACCTGGATTATGGGGCCCCGCGGGTGCAAGCGTTTGACCCGGACCTCAACGAGCGCTACCTCGAGGATGCGCTCGACCAGATCGACGAAGCACGAGAAGCCGCGCTCCTGCATTCCGCCAAGTATCAACAAGCGCTGCGCCGCTACCACGAACGAAAGGTTAAAGGCCGCGCTTTCGAGGTTGGCGACCTCGTTCTTCGCCTTTTGCAGGGCAATTAGGGCCGGCACAAGCTGACTCCGCCGTGGGAGGGACCATACACCGTTGCGGAGGTGCTCCGGCCCGGAACCTACAAGCTCAAGAACGCCGACGGACGCATACTCGCCAACGCGTGGAACATCGACCAGCTACGTCGTTTTTACCCTTAGCTTGTATCTCCATTTCCTTTTGTACCGTTCAAAGACATGCAAACGAAATAAAAAGAAAGTTCGTTTCTTTCTGTCTTTTTTAAATTCACAACAAGTCCTGACCTGCCGACCGCCGATCCCCGACCCTAACGGCTCGGGGGCTCCACCCGGCGGGTGTGCAAAAAAGGCCGTGTAAAATCCAAAATGCCCATGACAAACGAGCGTCAAGGCCAAGAGCGAAAATTGCGCCGACAACGCGTCCGTGGCTAAGGAATTTACATGAAAATCCTAAGTGCAGGTCCGACTCGGACAGAACTTGAGCGTCGACGATCTCTCGGTCGACCCGACTGGCCGACTCGGGACTCTGACGCCTCGGCGGCTAGGGGCGGCCTGGGTTACCAGTCAGTCGAATGAAAGGTCCAAGGCAATCAGGCGATCTGAAAGAGGAGGAAGTCACGAAGGGAAAAACACTTAAAATTTCGAATAAGTTTCGAACGAACACAAATTTAAAGAACGAAGTACTTGTTTCATCTAAAATAAAGGCAAGTTTTTTATTTACATGAGGGCCACTCGGCCCAACTCGACTAACTACTCTATCTCCTACTACTCGTCACGCGGAGCGACGGCGAAACGAAGGGAGGTTGGAGAGCGAGCGAGGCGAGGAAGACGAAGCGGTTTGCGCAAAGGCGAGCGGCGGTGGATGCGAAAGGTCGCGAAAGCCTGGTAAGGCAAATGAGGTTAGACTCATCCCCTTTTATAGTTATCGCGTTCACACGACGCATCGTTCCCCGCGCCTCCCCTGTTTCGCGATCTAACAGGTGCAGGTGCCTTAAAAACCGCCATCATGGCCCGCTCCACTACCGTACGAAGACGGATCGTGGCCTCGATCCGCGCGGAAGGCGAACCGTCGCGTCTCCACGACGCACGATGACGGCCCAGGCGGGCTTGGAATCCCGGCCGGGCCCACAGGTAATAAAGGCTAGGGGCTGAAAACGCCCCGACGGCCCAGTTTCCGGCCCAGGAGTTCGAAGGCCGGCCCCGCGAAAGGGTTCGAACGGCCGCTCCAGGGCAAAACTAAGTGAGGGGCCACCAAAGAGGGGTCCCCAGCGACCGCAACCCATACACCGTAGTACAATGGGCCTCTGACGGTAGCGTCCGAGTCCGAATCTAAAAAACCTCGACCCTGATCTCCCATCGAGGGAGGGCATCGAGCCCACTGACTCCGAGCGAAAGGAGTCGGCGATCGAAAAAGGCAGGAACTCGGATCTTAATGAGGCCGACTCCAGCTAGTCTCAATCGGACCCCCGCGAAGGGCAAGCCGAGGCCTTCACTCGGACACACCCGTTTGCAGCTTAAACGAGCACCACGCATCGAACCATCGAGGAATGACGTCGCCGGCTCATGCGTGTCCCGTCTTATCGTAAAGACGCGCGGGTACGGACGAAACAAAAAGACGAAACGACCCTCGGACGGATCCGCGCATCGAGCAAGGACTCGGGGGCTCGCATTCGCAAACAATGACCTACTGCGTGGTCTCGGGAAAACCTTTTTTTTGTCACCCTCGGCACAAGTAAACCACTTGTACCGAGGCTCGGGGGCTACACCCGGCGGGTGCGCTCGCGCGCACCCACCGGCAGGAGTAGTGCGAAAATACCCTCGGAAAGACAACGACAAGCCTCGACGGCGACCACGACCCCCGGCCGCCGCCCAGGCTCGGGGGCTACTGACGGATACCCAAATCAGGGTATCCTGATCTAGGATGCTTAATTCTGCTAACCGTCTCAGCTTAATTGTGTAGGGCCCACAGGAACAGGCACACGACAACAGAGCGCTTGAGGGGCCCACGGCCGACCCCGAGGGCACATACAAGTTCCGCCTCGTCCGACCCCGAGTCGGCCGGGGCCCACGACTTCCGCCCCGCCCGACCCCGAGTCGGGGGGGGGGGGGGTCCACAGACTCCGCCTCGCCCGACCCCCAGTCGGGCGGGCCCCGAACTCCGCCTCGCCCGACTCCCAGTCGGGCGGGCCCACAAGCCGCGCTTCGCCCGACCCCGAGTTGGGAGACTTCGTCGAGAAGATTTCCCTCTGGCAAGGAGGACAGGCATTTGCGACGAGTAGCTGGGGAGCCTTAACTCTACCCAGCAACTCATCTACTTGCAGGCACGCGATCTGACCTGCACAGTGACATCCGTCCCATCTCACAGCGCCGCCTGACACCTCGAGTACAGCAGCGGGATGGCTACGGCATCATCATCACCCTGAACAGGGACGAAGACCGGACCGGCGACAAGACGGTCGCGACAGTCTGGGTTGACATCTCGACCACCTGCCCGGCGACCAGGCTGACAGGACGCCGCCTGACTAGAGCCACAGTAGCGGATAGGGATCAGACTAGTGCGGCGCGTAGCCGCGCTGTCCACAACTGAAAACCCCGTTCTCATTTGTAAACCAGCTCACTCCTTGATTATAAAAGGAGAGCTTGGTGCATGAGGAGAGGGGATCCAGATATACAACGCACACAGACATAGAGATACACACGAAGAGGCTTGGAGTCTTTCTCCTCCCTCGCCAACACTTGTAGCTCCCCTCTGCAAGTCGAAACACGAACTACCCATGAACTGGACGTAGGGCATCGATTGCCTGAACCAGTATAAACCTTGCCTCCCTCGCAAAACCCTCGTCATCATAGAAGATTGTTAGGCGCCGTAGTTACAAATTTACTTGTCGGCCGGTTTCTTAACACCGACAGTGATCATGGCCATCACCGGAGGCTCCAGCCAGCCATACTCATTCAAGCGTCAGCGTCGGGACTATGTCTGACGTGTGAACCACGTGGCGGCCCACCCACCTCTGGCAAAGTGCAAATGGTCTCACGTACCGTTCACCTTCGACCAAAGTGATCTGCGTCCGATGGAGTACCCCTACAAGGACGCCTTCGTCATCAGCGCCAACATGCGCGGGACGGAGGTCCGTGGCGTGCTCATTGATGGCGGAAGTTCTGCAGACGTCATCTTCATCGATGCCTTCAATCAGCTCGGCATCCCCCGCACAGAGTTGTTCACCTCCGAAAGCCCACTCGTCGGCTTCGGGGGAGAGCCCATCGACGCCATAGGTTGCGTCAAGATCGCGGTCTCCTTCTCCGGTCCCGCAGGGCATCGGACTGAGGAAATCGCCTTCGACGTCGTCGACATGCCATATCCCTACAACGCCATCTTCGGCAGGGGGCTCATCAACACCTTCAATGCCGCCACCCATCACGGTTACCTCTGTATGAAGATCCCGGCAACGAGGGGAATCATCACCGTGTACGGGGATCAATTCGCCGCCCGAAGCATCGAGCACGGCCAAACTCCTGGTCAGAAGCAAGTTCATCCTATCAACATCAAGCCAAACCGCAAATCGTCAAAGCTCAAACGCCGATACCCCCGACAGGAACCCCGAAGCCACGTGTCAGCAGCGACGTCAAGCCGGTGGTCCTGTCTCCAGACAGTCCCGATCGGGAGGTCACCTTCGGCAAGGGGCTTCCGCCTGACTTCAAGGCGAACATGGTCGCTCTCCTCCAAAACAACAAAGATGTCTTCCCCTGGTCCACGTCCGAGCTGACAGGAGTCGACCGAAGCATAATCGAACACAAACTCGACGTCAACCCAAAGGCAACACCCATCAAGAAGAAGAAGAGAAACTGGACCAACAAAAAGCAAGCAGTCCTTCGGACGGAGGTACAAAAGCTAATGGACGCCAATGTTGTCTGGGACACCAACAAATCAACCTGGCTCGCAAACCTGGTCCTTGTAAAGAAGCACAACGGCAAATGGCGAATGTGCATCGACTACACCACCCTCCATCGCGCCTGCCCGAAGGACGACTTCCCCTTGGCATGCATCGATTAGCTCATTGACGCCACGGCCGGCTCCGAGATAATGAGTTTCCTCGACGCATACTCAGGCTGCCACCAGATCTGGATGGCCCCCGAAGACGAAGAGAAAACCGCCTTCAAAACAGAAGACGGCACATAGTGCTACAGACGCATGCCCTTTGGGCTGAAGAATGCCGGAGCAACCTTCTCCCGCGCAATCAGGAAGACACTGGGTGATCATCTCGGCCGAAACGCCGCAGCCTACATCAACGACATCGTCATCAAAAGAACCTCCGACGACAACCACCTTGCTGACCTCGCTGAGACATTTGCAAACCTGCGCCGCGTCGGTTTCAAGCTCAACCCGGAGAAGTGCACCTTCGGGGTTCGAGCCGGCAAACTCCTCGGCTTCCTCGTTTCCAAGAAGGGCATCAAGCCGAACCTTGAAAAGATCAAGGCCATCACCGACATGGAACCTCCCAAGAACACGAAAGAGCTACAAAGATTTACAGGCCGCCTCGCCGCCCTCGGACGCTTCATTTCTAGGGTGGCAGAAAAATGTCTCCCTTTCTACCAGTGCTTAAGGGGCACCGGCCCTCTCAAGTAGGGGGAGGAACAAGACATGGCCTTCGAGGAAGTCAAAGCCTATCTCGTCAAAGCCACAACCCTTCGGCCGCCACCGCCGAAAGCTCTACTACTCCTTTACGTCTCGGCAGCGCCCGCTGCAATAAGCGCAGTGCTCGTACACGAGGTCGAGGTCGAGGGGAAGCTGGTGCAGCAACCAATCTACTACGTTTCCGAGGCACTCTCCAGCACAAGACTCAATTACAACATCATCACCAAGATCGCACTTGCAGTCCCTATGGCTTCTCGGAAGCTCCGACGGTACTTCGAGGGACATCCAATCACGGTGCCCACTTCATTCCCCTTGAAGGACGTCTTTCGCAACCGCAACTCCACTCACAACATCGCAAAATGGGCCATCGAGCTCGCCGCATATGACATCAAGTACGTAGCCCGAAAGGTGATCAAGTCCGGGATCATCGCTGATTTCATCGCCGAATGGACCCCTGCGCCCACATCAGAAGCTACACCGTTCGAGCCACCGTGGACTGTGCACACTGACGGGGCATGGGGCTCGGCAGGGGCTGGATGTTCGGCGGTTATCATGTCACCCAGCCAACAGAAGCTCCGGTACTCGGCTTCACTCACCTTCCCAACCACCAACAACTCGGCGGAGTACGAAGGGGTCCTCCTCAGTCTTCGGAAGCTCAAGGCCCTCGGCGCCAAGCGAGTCATCCTCTACACCGACTCCCAACTCATCGTAGAACAAATCTCCAAGGAGTACATGGCCAGAGACCCAGACATGGCCGGCTACCTCAAAGTCGTCCGAAGCATGGAAAAACACTTTTTCGGCTTCGACGTTAAGAGCATTAACCGAGCACACAACCAAGAAGCCGATGCCCTCGCCAAAGCAGCAGCTAACCAAGCACCGCTTCCACCAGACGCCCTCCACGAAGTCCTCCCCGAGCAAGCCATGACCCCGACGAAGGCGTGCCCTGTCATGGCCCTATCATCAAGCGACTGGCGGGCGCCGATACGTGCTCAGATCGAAGGAAGATACTCTGCCGATGACCCGGTGGAGGAAAAAAGAATCCGCCTCATCCACAACGACATCCTGTACAAGAAAGGCGTCACCGAGCCCCTCCTGTGCTGCCTCTCTGAAGACGAAGGGAAGGCCCTCCTTCGGGAAATCCACGAGGGCCTCTGCTCATCCCACATCGCCCCGCGGGCCCTGGTGGCAAAAGCGTTTCGACACGGCTTCTACTGGCCAACCGCCGTCCGTAACACCAAAGCACTGGTCCGCACTTGCCCAAGCTGCCAATGGATGGGAAGACAATCCCATTGGCCTGCAACTCCACTTCAATCAATTCCTCCAATCTGGCCGCTGGCCCGATGGGGTATTGACATCGTCGGCCCTCTCCCCACTGCCCAGGCAACCTCAAGTGGGCGGTGTGGCATACGAATACTTCTCTAAGTGGATCGAAGCCGAGCCCCTGGCAAAGATCACCACCAAGACAATACAAAAGTTCTTCTGGAAGAATGTCATATGCCGTTTTGGGGTGCCGATGCACATCACCGTCGACAATGGCTCCCAGTTCGAGTCCCAAACCTTCAAGGAATACTACCAATCCATCGGCGTTCACGAAAGCTTCGTCTCAGTGATCAACCCCAGAGCAAATGGTGCAGTGGACAAGGCCAATGGCACGGTCTTCGACGGGATCAAGAAGAGCCTCCTCGGCCTCCCGAAGGGGAAAATGGGCTGAAGCACTACCAAACGTGCTCTGGTCCCTGCGAACCACTCCAACAAGACCCACTGGCTTTACCCCGTTCCGTCTCCTCTTCGGTGCCGAAGCTATGACTCCAGAAGAAATCATGAACGGTTCGCTCAGGGCAACAGCCCCTCGGTCGAACGACGAAGACGGTTCGCTCGAAGAAACAAGGTTACAAGCAGTTGCTAACCTGAAGCGATACACAGCCTCGATGGAGCACCAATACAACCAGAAGGTCAACCCTCGGCACTTCCTAAAAGGTGACCTTGTGCTGAAGCGTAATATCCACCCGACAAGCGTCGGCAAGCTAAAAAGCAAGTGGGAAGGACGCTTCATCATCAACAACTCAATCTGCCCCGGAGCATACCAACTGGTCGAGCTCGACGGCACTCCCGTCCCAAGAACCTGGAACGCAGATTCCCTCTGACGTTACTACGTCTGAAGCATCGGCACTCGCCCAAGGGCAGTAGCCGAAGCCACCTGGCCTGTGCGCCACAGTTACCTGTATCCCTTTGTTTCGGTGTGTTTCTTTTCTTTCAGCAGTAGGGCGACGATGATCCCCTTAGCTGCATTCCCCAAGGGGCCATGTACTCTGTCAATGCAATGAATGAAATATAACCTCTTCGGCATTGATAATCCAGTAGGGGCGCCGAAGTACAAGCTTCGCGAACTGAAGCGAGGCACACATAAGCCCTCGGACCCGCCCCCTAAGAGGAAAGGCGATGCCGGCGATTCTTCCGAAGCCCCCTTTCGGATAAAAAAGCCAAAAAGCAGGGCACTCGATAAGACCCAGCATATTGCGCGCACAATACAATAACACATGCAAAGGGGGGACGCCTCCGGCATGACAATTAAAAAATCCATCTCCTCTCAGACTCCCGACGAGCAAGAGGGGGTCGAGCTCACTTCCTCGCCAAAAGTTGAGCAACAAAGCTAAAATCCTAGACCCGTCTCGAACCAAAATCCGTTTCCTCTCAGACTCCCGACGAGCAAGAGGGGGACGACGCTCGAATTCGAGCTCACTTCCTCGCCGAAAGTTGAGCGACAAAGCTAAAATCCGAGACCCGTCTCGAACCAAAATCCGTTTCCTCTCAGACTCCCGACGAGCAAGAGGGGGACGACGCTCGAATTCGAGCTCACTTCCTTGCCGAAAGTTGAGCGACGAAGCTAAAATCCGAGACCCGTCTCGACCCAAAATCCGTTTCCTCTCAGACTCCCGACGAGCAAGAGGGGGACGACGCTACAAACGAATTGACGCAATAGCTCAAAGTACACAACGGGAGCCGAAACACGATACAAACATACTGCATCATCTTTGCCGAAAGTACATTACTCATACAAAGGCCCGAAGGCCACTACAGCGGCACAAAGGCCAGCACCAAAGCCCGAAGGCAACTACAACGGCTCCAAAGCCGACACAAAGGCCCAAAGGCCAACACTTGCAACTCACACGGGCCCGAAGGCCCAACTCAACGCCTTCCACCCCTCCAGGAATATAGAGCAGCTTCGGCCTTCGCGATGTCATCCCTCGCACGAGCAAGGGTTCGGCGCAATGTAGCGAAGTCCAGTGGGGTAGAAGCAAACGTGACATCAGCTTGCAGCTGCTCTAAGTCAATCTCCTCCCCCGAATCTTCACCGCTAGACACATCAACAACCTCCACTTTCGGAGCCAGCAAAAGCGGGGCATCCGAGCTATAACCTGCTGACAAACGATGTAAGTCGCGCCGAATTCTCCTCGAGAGCAAAGCTTCGGAGGGGGGCTTTGTAAGCAACAGTAATATATGCACCTTCGGTGCGCGCACATTGTTCTGCTCTGCCACCGAAACACCCCACGGCATCTGGTGCCCAACCTCCCTGGCTGCAGCACCTCCGTTGGGGTGCCCTGCAGCCTCTTCCTTCCGCCTGAATGCACGAGCACCTATTTTACACTTTTTTGTTGTAGAGGGCTGGCTCATGGTGGTTCCATTAATGAAGCAACATTCCCAGTGCCTCTAAATCCTAGAACTAAGTTGCCACTGTTTACAATGTCGAGTGTGAAGGCAGATGACTGCCACGGACTAGGTCTAGAAAATTAGAAAATATATGGTGCCTGGTTGAAAAAAAATGCATCTCCGTTGACCCTTTTTCTATATCTACCTCCCTTGTTATCTTTTTATCTCAAAATTTACAACCTGGAACTTTATGAGGCCACGTGTGGTTCCAATGCTTATTGAGCATTTCCACTTGCTAAGAAATTTCTATCAATCTGAACGCGGTCGCGTTCTCCACGTCTGGCCTCCTCCACGTCAGCAAAAATGTTGTCCATTGTCTGATTAAAAAGGGATGGTAAAGATCAATCAAGCCTGGTCTTGACTCGGTAAAAAAAATGTTTGTCTCCAGAACATTCTCAACCCTACGGCGGACCGGCGGTACTGCCTATCGGCACCGCCGCAGCCCCATGCCGATTGTTTCGTCCATCTCCACACCCCTACGTGCTCTCCTCTCCACTGTCGCCGGCGGCCGGCATCACGCCGCTATCGCCTCCGTCCAACTCCGTTGCAGAACAGAGGAAAACACGAGATGGTTCGGCCGTTCGATGTGGATGGGCTTGGGCGTGACGAGCTGAGAAGCTGGTAGTGGCACATGTTCGGGCGACCCGTACGCATCCTCTTTCCCGACCACTCACCTTCGTTTTCTTCTGCTTCTGCCGGGGACTCCGCCATTCATCCCTTTATGGACTTTGGAACGTCCTGCCGGCGGCATCAGCTGTTCGCTTGGGGCCTAGTCACCTTTGCCGACTTCGTAACAAGCAGCGCCGACTCCATGGGTCCGGCCGCCTTGTATCCACTCCTGCTACCGACCTCCATCAGCCTACTTGCGGCAGCTCGTGTGGGGAAGCGCCCATGTAGAAGCTAGATGAAGCATCCCGTACGATAGTCATCCAATAGAGCCCTGCAAAGAAGAATGCAGAAATGTGGAATAAGAAAGGCCACGCTGAAAACTTCAATAATGAGAGATTTGTTTGATTTTTAGACAAAAACCAAAGTGTAGTGCCTTGCTACCCTATTGCTGACACGAAGCAATTAGTCTGTTTTGTTTTTCAGATAAAGAAGCAATCGGTTTCATGAATGGAAGTAATTCATGTTTCTTATGTATTAACACTTTAGTAGCAATTATTTATGTGTTTGTAGATTCAGATAAAAAATCACAATGCAACAACAGGGTTGGATAACTATATTTTCACTGTGCCCTAAAAAAAAACTATATTTTCACTGTGGATCTATAAGGCTCAAGGCATATGCAATGATAATGATGCAGGCTTATAAGAAAACTGCTCTGGATGAAAAATGAAATATCATATATACATTACAGGTCTAGACATTTTTTTTGTTACAATGGCACTAAGGACCAAATATGCTTGTTCTAGTTTTACACCAGAATCTTTGAATGATTGATAGCTTGAGATATTGTCAAAACATGGCACGTAAACCAGTAATATGAGATCGATGAATCCCGTTAGCCTGTAGCTAACTCAAGTGTACAACATATGTTGTCTCATGTTTTATTTTCATTCTAGATACTTAACCCTTCCCCCTCTTAAGTATACAACATATAATTACAACAGCGTGTGTGTGTGTGTGTGTGTGTGTGTGTGTGTTTTCCTCGATTTTTGTTGTCACTTGGGTTCCAAGTGAGAAAACATGCACAACAAGAGCAATGACGAGGAATGGTTTGAGTACCGAAAGCTTTGTAATCTTGGATTTTGAAATTGAATGGAGAAACGGACATATGTTTAATAACTTTTCATTTTCTATTAAAAATAAAAATATAATGTTGTTATTTTTAGTCCAATAACAAATGTATGGTTCCCTTGAACGTTCCCAATATACCGCCCAATTGAATGGGCTACGATTATGAAGCACGCCAACGGCATGCACATGTTCTAGTATATACTAGAGCATTTCCGTTTTCCAACAAGGCTTCAACGAGCTTGAACTTACCAACGATAAATCCAACCTAAACTTCAAAGATTAGAATATCTATATAAATGTTGCATTTCAATCTTCGTAAGTCATAACCCAAAAGTAAACATTGCATTTAAGTCTCTGCTCTATAGTTGCTTGCTTTGTTTACTTGTCAAAAATTGAGCACATTGGACATGCAGCAAAGCTAAATTTTTTACTGACTAATAATGATTAGAATATCAATACATTCATGCGAATATATGTGGAAAATTTTACTCTTGTGGTCATAGGAAAATCTTGCTCTTGTTATCTGAACGTTTTCAGATGTATGCAACTGTCTTAAAGTGGGTTTTGTTAGTTGACTCTTCATAATTACCATTCAGGTGTTTTATTTCTTTTCTGTCTTCAAACCATAAGGGTGAGAAGTTACAGTTCGGACCAATAAAAGTCAACTAAAGGACAATCTCTTTGGGGAAATCTTGGCAAGCGATAGTTTGAGCATGATCTGAGACGGAGCTTTTTGTCTAAAAAAACAATCTGAGACAGAGCGATCTCATAATTTTATTAAAGAAACTGACTAGCTGTGAACAAAACACCATCGATCATTAGCCTATCAACTCAAATTTGATTTACACTGCAGCATCCCAGTACGCTGCTTTTGATCTCCCACCATTTATGAATTTGATGTTCCGGTGTCTCTAAATCCTAGAGTCAAGTGGCTCTCGTCATAGCTCTGTATGAGGTATATGATTGCCACAGAATAGGTACATAAGTGGAACCATATGGTGGCCGGTGAGGATATATATGGTTTCTAGGGGTGTACGTTCTCTAATTCTCTCCCACGTTGTCGTTATCATGACCCCCAGGTACCCTCAAGTCCAAAGGGCCGAGTAACCTGGCAAGGGTAGTCGGACGAGCCCAAAAGAGACCGAGTAGCCCATGATGCAAGATAGAAGGTTCTACTACTCGGCATGACCTAGAAGGGTTTCTTGACTTGTACTCTAAGTATTTCCATGTTGTAATCGACTAGGATACTTTCCATGTAACCCTGTACCCCCGACTATATAAGACGGGCAGGGGCTCCATCTCAAAGAGACGCAATACAGACCACCTCATACAGGACGTAGGGTTTTTATCCTCCGGGAGGCCCAAACCTGTCTAAATCCCTTGTCTCGTGTTCACCATCGTATTCTTGGTTCCTTCGCCCCTAGTTAAAATCTATCGAGGCCCTAAAACCTCGACAGTGGCGCGCCAGGTAGGGGGTGCGTCGGGATTCTCTCCGTCGAGTACGATGGAACGCTTCATCAACAACTTCGCGCCAGGCGACTGGCTCACCTTCGGCAGCTTGGAGTTCGTCTCCGACAACACCGGCAATCTCGCCCCCGTGAGCTCGCCGACAGTTCTGGGATCGAGATCGAGTCGGATTCCTCTCTCGCCGAGTTGGAGTCCGGCTTCTCCAGGCTCCAGGTCAGATCTTACTCAGACTACTCGCTAGCTGAGATAAGATCTGCCATGGAAAGAACCCACCTCAGATCCAATCTGCCGAGCCTGACTTACTATCCGGCTCAGCCCTATGGTATGTTTCCCTTCGGTTTACGCAATTCTGCTTACACAATTCTTCGAGGAGACGTGCAGGATCTATTAGCCTCGGAGGGGGACATGTCCTTCAACCTGATTGCCTGCGTCCAGGAAGATCATATGGACACCTATGATACCTCGATCTGGGACACCATGTACTAGCCAACAGATCAGGAGGCCAACGTCGGCTACAGCTCAGGCGATTCATCCTGGCCCATGCCATATGAGTGCTTCACCATAATCAGCGATCTGACCGCTCAAGATGGCAACACGGCCGACTTACCTCCGCCTCCACCAGGAGGACCACCGCCAGCTGCCAACACTGTCGCTCCTGCCCCGGCGGCCGCGACACCAGCTGACGAAGCTGCCGCAGCAGCCCTGGCAACAATGGCAGGCACCCCTGGCCACATCGCCGAGTCCTCTGCCGCAGCCGCGGCTCGGGCTCACCAACCTCGACTCGGCAATCAAGGTGCCCTCGGCACAACACCTGCGGGAGAAGAAAATCTTGACGAGTACACCCGCTCTCCTCGGCGGGGAGGCAACGGCAGAACTCGCCATCTCCAGCGATCGCTCTTCGTCGACATCAATGGTCATCAGGCTTTTCGGACGCCAGAGCAGAATATGGTTGCCAACAGAACCATCCTCGACGAAGTCGAGGCTGCCATACGAGATCCAAATTTCTCGCCGGCAGCTCTCACACTCCTTCTCGACAAAGCCAAGTGCTACGCTGAAGCGGCAGCCCTGTTGAAGAGTCAAACCCCTTCTCGGGCTCCCAGCACATCGTTGTCCAACAGGAGGGGCCGACCTTCGGAACACCCGAGCGCCGACCGACAGCGAGACCCGACTCCGGCAGCCGTCGACGCACCTCCCCGGCCAAGTCTTGACCGCCAGGTGATAGCTCAACCCGGTTTTGATGCTCACCAAGACATCAACGCCATACGCCGCCAGAGGTCCAAAGACCGAGAGCGCGCCCGACAGGATGACTATGAACGCTTTGGTATCGGACGATCACCCAGGCGGTGATCACCTGGATGATCTCGTTCACCACCATGCCGATCTGCCAACCGTTCGCCACCATGATGCCCTGCCGGCCGCTCACCAACACCACCAGCGCGGTCACCGCCCAGGAGAACCCGGCTAGGGACACACCTCCTCGTGAGGCCCCTCGGCGAGAACATCGCCGACAAGAAGAGGAGCGGGACCATGATGACGGATGTTACGACGACCGACGTCGCGATAACGACAGGTGCCGAGACGATCGGCACCGGGAAGACCGACGGGAAGACGGCCAACGTAGAGACGGCCGCAACCGAGAAGATGTCAACCAAGGGAGAGGTCGCCATGACGAATATCGCTACCACGATGATCACCGCCGACACCGCGAACGCGACCACGACAGACGACGTCGTGAAGATGAACGACGGGACACACCCCCGTGACATGACAACTCTCCCCGAGAGAACGATCGTCGCTCAGATGACGACTCGGCCGACATCGACGGTCTGCAAGCCCTCACCCGCCGACTCCGTAACTCGGCACGTTTTCCCGAGTCAATGCGCTTGTCGGGCGTCTAGAAGTACGATGGGAAGGGAGACCCAGCCGAGTGGCTAAACACTTACTCCCTCGCCGTTCATATCGCGGGCGGCAACAAAGCTGTCATGGCTTGTTACCTCCCCATCATGCATGCTGGCTCCACCATTGAGACGCTGGCTAGCTAACCTGCCTCCTGGGTCTATCAACTCCTGGGATGAGCTCCGCCACACGGTCATAGACACCTACAAGCCAACGGTCAAAGACCCGCCAAGAGCAGAGATCTCAAGATGATCAAGCAGAAGGAAGGCGAGTCCCTTCGGGACTTTATTCAGCGTTTCTCGCAAAAGAAGAATGAGATACCGAGCATCACCGAGACAGAGGCCATCTCAGCCTTTGTAGACGGTTGCACTGACCAACCTCTGCTCCACAAGATGGGTCAAGGCTATCCCGGCTCTGTCAGAGAGATGCTGGCCTTAGCCGACTCATATGCTGCAGGAAACGAGTTGTGCGCAGAACGCGACAAAGACTCTTACCGCAGACATCACGACGGCAAGAACAAATCGGACAGGCCCGAAGCTTCGGGCTCGAAGGACAAGAAGCGCAAAGGCGATGACTTAGTTGCTGTAGCCGACAAGTCTCGGTTCTAGGGGCATCGTGGGCCCCGAGAACCCACCAACTACGAGCAATTCCTCGACGAGCCTTGCATCTTTCATGGAGGCCCCAAGAGCTCACAGAAGCTCCGTGACTGCATGAAGCTCAAAGGCCTCATGACCTACACCAACAGAAGAGCGGAAGGCGATGCAAAGCCAGGAGATGGTGATGACCAAGATGGCTATCAAGAGCCAAAGCAATGCCTCCACATCTTCGGTGGTCCTGACGCCTACGAGTCCAAGAGGAAGCAGAAGCTCACTAGCAGAGCTGTTAACACAGTCTCGGTCGATACACCACAGTACCTCCAATGGTCTGAGGTGCCTATCACCTTTGACCGACGTGACCATCCGGATCACATTCCCAAGCCGGGCAGATACCCTTTGATCCTTTCCCCGATCATCGATGGGATCCAGCTCAGCAAGGTCTACGTTGACAGCGGGAGTGCCCTCGACATCCTGTTTGTCAAGATGCTAGATGGCATGAAGATCCCACGATCCAGCATCCAGCCGAGTAATTCTCCCTTCCATGGGATTATTCCGGGCTCCTCTACCCTACCACTCAGACAGATTACTCTCCCTGTTCAGTTCGGCAATCCCGATAACTATAGGAGAGAGTTCATATGTTTCCAGGTAGCTGACTTCGAGTCAGCATACCACGCCATCATCGGCAGGCCAGCTCTGGCCAAATTCATGGCTATTCCAAACTACACTTATTTAGTTCTGAAAATGCCCGCGCCCAAAGGAGTCCTCACGCTCCGCGTAGACATCAAGCTCTCCTACGCCTGTGAGGCTGAGTCACTCCAACTAGCTGCTACACAAGAAGCAGAACTTGGCAAGTCAATGCTCAGTTTGGAAGTAAACACCAACAACGCCGACATCCAAGAAGGCTTCCAAGTCCAGCGTCCAGCCCGTTGACCCTAAGTCCAAGAAGATCGCCCTCGATCCGAGTGATCCCACGAAGACTGCTAATATCGGGATAACCCTGGACGACAAATAGGAACTTGCGCTCGTCAGTTTCCTATGGGACAACATTGATATTTTCGCCTGGAAACCCTCCGATATGCCAGGAGTCCCGAGGAAAATTGCCGAGCACGCTCTTCACGTCGACCCGATGGCTAAACCTATCAAGCAACGACTGCGACGCTTCACGCCAGATCGCAGAGAAGCTATTAGGAACGATGTAACTAAGCTTTTAGCAGCTGGTTTTATCATGGAGGTGTTTCACCCCGACTGGCTCGCTAATCCTGTGTTAGTTAGGAAAAAGAACAAGCAATGGCGCATGTGCGTTGATTACACAGATCTTAATAGGTTTTGTCTGAAAGATCCTTTCAGGCTCCCTAGGATAGACCAAGTTGTAGACTCCACTGCTGGTTGTCAATTATTGAGTTTCCTTGATTGCTACTCTGGCCACCACCAAATCCGACTCAAAGAGGAGGATTGTCTCAAAACGTCCTTTATTACTCCCTTTGGCGCTTATTGTTACCCAACAATGCCTTTCGGCCTCAAGAACGCTGCAGCAACATACCAACGTTGCATCCAGAAATGCCTGGCCCGCCTCCTTGAGAAGCGCAAAGTTGAAGCATATATCGATGATGTGGTCATCAAGACCAAAAACAAAGACGACCTCATTGAAGACATCAGAGCCACTTTCGAGTGCATGCGAGAGTTCAGGATGAAACTCAATCCTGACAACTGCGTCTTCGGCGTCCCGTCAGGCAAACTACTCGGCTATATCCTCACCCATCACGGCATTGAGGCTAATCCCGAGAAGGTCGAGACAATACTCAAGATGCCCGTCCCGCAATGTCAGCGAGACGTTCAAAAGCTGTCAGGGTGCATGGCAGCCTTAAGCCGTTTCATCTCACGACTCGGCGAGAAAGGACTACCATTTTTCAGGCTCCTCAAGAAACAGGACAAATTCGTGTGGGATGAGGAGGCTCAAATCGCTTTCGTTCAGCTAAAAGAGTTTTTGAGCGCACCTCCGACTTTAGTCCCTCCGGATCCTCGCGAACCTCTACTTCTCTATGTGGCGGCAACAACTCATGTAGTCAGCGCTGTCCTGGTTGTAGAATGAGAAGAAGCTGATCAAGTTCAGAAAGTTCAGAGACCAGTATATTTTGTCAGTGAAGTCCTGTCCGACTCAAAGGTCAGGTACTCTCACATTCAAAAGATCACTTACGGGTTGCTGATGGCCTCCCGGAAACTGATACACTACTTCCAAGATCACCCAATTACCATGATAACTTCTTATGGTATCGGGGATGTTCTTAAAAACAAACAGTCGACCGGCAAAATAGCAAAGTGGGCCATTGAGCTGAGCACATACGACCTTACCTTTAAGCCTCAAACGGCAGTTAAGGGAAAAGCTCTCGCCGACTTTGTAGCCGAGTACATTGAAACACAAGTTCCTCCCAAGCCTGAGAAGATCGAAGGGTGGGTCATGTATTTTGATGGCTCACTGCAACTCTTAGGTGGCGGCGCAGTCATCCTACTAATTTCCCCCAGTGGAGACGAGTTGAGCTATGCTCTACAATTGCATTTCAAAGTCTCCAACAACGCTGCCGAGTATGAAGCTGTTCTACACGGCCTACGCATTGCCGCATCACTCGGCATCCAACATCTTGAAGTACGAGGCGATTCTCTCCTGGTCATCAACCAACTAAAGAAACACTGGTCATGTGTTCACCAGGGCATGATAGCTTACGTCCAAGCAGTCGGCAAGTTTGAAGACAAGTTTGAAGGATTGGACTACGTACACGTTCACCGGGACCATAACAAGAAGGCAGATCGACTAGCCAACATAGGCTCCGGTCGAGAACCTGTTCCCCCAGGAGTCTTCATGGAAGTTATCACGACGCCTTCCATCAAGAAGGACGTAGAGGCTCCACCGAAGCAGCCGTTACAGCCGCAGCCTGATGCAGAAGAAGCCATGGCTGTAGACATCCTCGAGGGCCCGGAAGAAGAAGACTGGCGACTCCCGTTTCTTGACTTTATACAACATGGGAAACTCCCTAGCAAAAAGGAGGAATATGAAGCCCTCTTTAGGAGGAGCAAGGCGTATAAAGTCATCAACGACGAGTTATTCCGAAGAAGTGCCGACAGAAGGGGCGTCGAAGGACTCGGCATCCATATGAAGTGCATTACTCGGAAGGATGGCCAGCAACTTCTCCAGGACATACACTCGGGCGTATGCGGCAATCACGCGGCTTCCCGTACCCTCGTTGGCAAAGCCTACCGACAAGGATTTTACTGGCCTACAGCAGTCACCGATGCCATCAGCCTCGTCCAAAAATGTCAAGGCTGCCAATTCTATGCTCGGCAAATACACATGCCGGCTCAAGCACTACAAACCATACCTCCCACCTGGCCTTTTGCGGTCTGGGGGCTTGACATGGTCGGGCCTATGAAGAGAGCCCAAGGTGGATTCACCCACCTCCTGGTCATGGTGGACAAGTTCACCAAGTGGATCGAAGCAGTGCCGATACATGACCTGAGTGCCTCCCGGACGATCGACTTTGTCAGAGACATAGTATTCCGGTTTGGTGTCCCTAACAGGATCATCACCGACAACGGCACCAATTTGAAGAATAAATAATTTAGTGCGTTCTGCGAGGACGTCGGCATCAAGCTATGCCACGCCTCCACCTACCACCCCAAAAGCAATGGACAAGTTGAACGAGCCAATGGCATGGTCCTACAAGGACTTAAACCTCGCTTGTATCACCGACTTCAGTCATATGCTTCTAGATGGGTTCAAGAGCTCCCGGCAGTATTGTGGGCGCTTAGAACCACTCCTACTCGCCCTATGGGACAGTCGCCTTTCTTCCTGGTCTACGGGGCAGAAGCTGTTCTTCCTTCTGAGCTTGAGTTCGGTTCTCCCCGAGTAACCAACTATCAGGAGGAGCCATCCAACGAGCAGCTAACCCAATCTGTCGACCAGCTTGAAGAATTGCGAGAGAATGCATCACGAAGATCAGCAACATACCTACAGAAGCTGAGACACTATCACCAGCGCCGGGTTCGAGATCATGCCTTTTCAATAGGCGACCTCATTCTCAAGAAGATCCAGTCTACTGAAGGCCGACACAAGCTATCACCGGTTTGGGAAGGACCTTTCGTCGTACACGAAGTTACTCGGCCGGGGTCGTACAAGCTACGCCGAGAGAACGGACATCTCCTCCCACACACGCACAACATTGATCAGCTACGTCGCTTCTTTGTTTAATGCAGTTTTGCAGCCCATGCTTGTACACAACCTTGTTTATGCCTCATATGAATAAAATGAAATCTTTTTCTATTTACTTCATCTTTGGCTCTGCGGTGACTAACGACCTTAATCACAACAGAGCCAGGGGGCTAATCAATACATGAGTATATGTCTAGAGCGTCTTCTGAACGACTAAGTAAGCCATTGCCCACCCTGATTGTGAAGCTCCAACTGAGAGTGCATAAACATAAGGAGGCAAACGGTCTCTGAAAACAGTCTACAGAAACCTCGACTGACAAACACTCACCTTATGCAACACACAATTCTATAATTGTCACAACTGTTCTGATTGTGAAGCTCCTACGCTAACTCCTATGCATATGCTGACCCACGGTCTCATACAAGAGGAACAGCTAAGAGTGCATAAACATAAGACAGTTAATGACAGAATCAAATCATCAAGTGCTTTGTTACCACAAAAGCACAGTGTCATCAAAATATAAAGTATTCAATCCTACATATGACTACTTCAATGTTTCTTTACAGGAATTCCTTGCAAACCAGAACTACGGGGACAGAGGAACATCCTTCGCCAACTCCTCACCACAGCTACTGGCCTCTGCCATCAGCTGAGTTGCTTGATCGACACTTGTGCCTTTAGCAAACCCCTCCTTGCAGGTTGGCAAGTCCACTTTGGGGTACAGTAACTTGACAACACTCAAGGTGTGACGAGCAGCATACTCAGCAACAGACTTGCAGTGTGCCCTCGGAGCCTCAGGTGCTTGCGCCAACACACTGTGCAGAGGACCTTCAGGCATCTCTTCAGGAATCGGCCATACATACTGACATACACCCCACGCACTCTCGAGCAGGGAAGTGTGCTCAGCCTTCAAGGTGATACATTGACCTATAAAAACAACAATGTGGTTAGAAAATCCCAAGAAACAACCAAAAGTATACATGGCTTCAAGGGGCTTACTCTGAATCTCTTCTTTTTCAACAAGAAGAGCTTGTGAGTCTGCCTTTGCTGCGTCAAAATCTTCCTGCAAGGCACTTTTCTCTCGCTCAGCTGCTGACAGGGCTTTAGCCTTGTTTTCAGCCTCAAGATTCGCCTTAGCCAGATTTTCCCTCAACAGAGGGGCATTCCTCCTTAACAGGTCAATCTCATCCAAGTCATCCTTGGTTACTTTGGGTAGAGCTGCAGAGCACAATAAACCAAATGAGTCAATACACTCAGAAATTCGTAAAAGTAATGGTCCAAAGACCTCACCTGAGATGGCGAGTTCAAGCTTGGCCTTCTCATTCTGGGCAGCTGACAACTCGGCCCTCAGCTTCGCTAGTTCCTCCTGCTGTCCCTGGATCGTCAGATTCTTGGCAGCCAGGTCTTCATGGAGTGAGTCAGCCGCAGACTTCAAGACCTTGAAAATTTTGGTCTCCTCTCTGCTCTTAGCAATTATTTTCTGTAAATAGTCAAACATGTCAAGCGTTTGATCCTTTTCAGTATAAAGCAAAAAGATGAGTCAAGGGTTTTACCTGCTGAGTGTCAATCAGATCAATCAGCTGGTTCTCGGACAGGTCAAACTCCTCCTCGTCCCTCTCCTCGTTGATGACCACCTTCTCTCCAGCAAACTCAAAGGAAAGATCCCCGGATTTCTTCTTTCTCTCTCGGAGTTCAAACAGAGCTGGGTTAAACTCAATGGAGGGAGGAGGAAGATCTTCAATTTCAGGGTTAGGCTCAAAAGAGCTGGCGCCGCCTAAGTCTTGAGTCTGGTTGACTGAAGGGTCTTCCTGGCTCATCATCTGAATCTCCACCGCAGGTGATGGAGTAGGGTGAGGCACCAGAGCTTGCGCCTCAACAACTTGCTGAGTAACCTTCTCTGGCCCCCCTTCACCATCATCACCAGTGGCAGGCATTGGCTCCGTGGCTGCAACTTCTCCCTTGCTTGCCTCAGCATTAACATCTCCTCCAGCAGGAGCAGTCTTCTCAGCTGTCATCACTGACTCCACGTCTGTGGGAAGGCTGCAGAGTAAAAAGGCCGAGTTATGATTAGTCGGCTAGAACAAGTAGCAGAAAAAACAATGAACTAAAGGTCGCCACAAAAGGCCTACCTGTCAGAAATCCTGAGCCTTTTCAGGGGCTTCGTCCTCTTCTTGCTGGGGGCTGGAGTTTGCAGCACGGCCGAGTCAGTTGTCGAGACTGCTCCCTTGGAAATCACCTGATCAGGATCATTAGCCCTGGTGTCTTTCCCTCCCTCAGCAAGGATTGCAACAGCCGCCAGCTCCTGATCTATAGTGGCCACGGCTGCGTTGACGACCTCCTGTCCAGCGTTGGCATCTTCATCTTCAGCATGTGCCTCAACCATGTTGGCGTCCAACATCCGGGAGCTGTTCTCTCCCTCAGCCATGTCCTTAGTATGCGGGAACTGAAACATAATTATTAAGCAGGACAGCAATACAAGGTGTTCTCTATCCTAAAGAGATAGTACCTGTCTGTAAATACGAGCAGCTAGAGAACGGTGTCGGACCTGAGCCTTGGTCTTCTTAGCCTTCTCGGCTCCTGGGTCAGTTGGCTTCTCGGCCGAAGGCTCGGTGTCACCCATCTCCTCGTGCTCCTTCTCATCAGAACTGGAGATGACTATTGAAGGGTTCCACTTGCGCTTCGGAGCAACAGAGCGGTCAAGCAACTGCTGGCTATCAGAAGCATGGCCTGCAGCATGATCAAGACCTAATCGACGAGCATCACGATCTTGATTAGCTTTACTTCGCCTTTCGCGTTGGTAAAATGGCTCACCGGCATGTTCAGGTTGAGCAGCAGCGGCATCCTCCTCATGACTCAGAGATTGATCTCCGTCTTCACTACTGGTGGCCAGAGGATCCTCTTCTTCCTCTCCACCCTCATGATCACAATCATCTTCTACGTCAGCTTCGTCAGAATCTCCAAACAGGGCAGCGAGTTCCCTGTCAGAAACCTCGTCATCATCAGCCAGCTCAATATTTTGCTCCTTGATCTGCAAAGGCCTCAGGTTGGCATCACTAATCACTGAAGGGTCAGGACCAGAGCTCCTAAACCTGTCACGATCCTGCAGAAGAACAACTCGGAATAATCAATACTCTTTCAGAGAAAATTATTCAAGAATTGACTGCGAAAAGAAAAACAAAACTTACTGCAGGACGAGGCTCATTCTGCCAGTAGCCAAACCACTGAAAGCCACCAGTAGGCTTCAGCAGGGTAGCATCATCCTTTGATACAAAAAAGTCATTCTTGGGAGATATGACTTGGAAATGCTTAACCTCACGGTATCCTCCTGGAATCGGTTCTTGGTTAGGGTCCCTCGGACCTCTCCACAACCAGGCTGGAAAATACCTTGCCTTCAAAGGCTGAAACTTCCTCAGGCAGAAATTTAGAGCAATAGCTGGACCGAGTACTCCTTTACTCGGCTCCTTCACAGCAGTGATCATATTGTGCAATTCTTTCAGCTCTCTTGTCATAGCAGGGCCTGGCCTACTTTTCCAAATATCCTCATAAACTGGATATCTGTTTTCAAATTTAGGCAGGGCTGGGAGCACGTTAACGCAATAAAACCATTCCGAGAGCCAGCCTTTTTTGGAGGTAGACAATCGGCAGTCGGAGTATTTATTCTTCCTCCGAAGCTGAATCCCAGCACCTCCCATCAATTGTGGCTTCTCGGCTGATGGATAAGGCTTCAGGAAAAATAGATCTCGAAACAGATCAAAGTGGGGCTCAATCCCCAAGAAACACTCGCAAAAAGTGATGAACATCGACAAATGCAGGATCCCATTCGGATTCAGATCAGTCAGCTGGATCTTATAAAAATGCAGCAGTGATCTGAGAAAGCGATGAGCAGGCAATCCAAATCCACGACAGAAGAAAGACTCGAAGACAACGATTTCACCTGGCCCAGGAGACGAAAAAGTTTCCCCTTCTGCCGATCGCCACCCGATGACCTCCTTGGAAGGAAGCCAACCCATCTTCACCAGAAACTCCAATCTAGTCTCGGAAAAGATTGATGTAGGCCATGGATTGGCCTCCTCTCCTTCGGGAGCATCTGGAACAATGGCGAGGGGGCCTCGGTTTGCGGATTCATCTCCAGCACTCCCCGCAACGACTGGTCCTCGGGAAAAACTCGCAACAGCCGAGGCATCGAACGAGTGCACCTCGGCAGCCACGATCAACTCCATCACTCTCTGATCTCCTTCTCCAGAATGGCCGATTTTATTTTTGCGGCTCAGATTCCTTTAACCGTTTAGCTTCTCCTGTACGCTAGGGCTGCTAATGGGTGGGAAATTTGGCGCCCTAAAAGTCACTCGGCTGAATCGCTCAGCCGGAATATGATGGCGTTTGCTCCTTAGTCGGATGATTACTCGGATAATGAGCATATTGGTTGACTTAAACTTGACTTGAATAAACACCAGAAATCGAGTCTCTTTATTTCACTAGCAACAGAATGCAATACAATGCAGACAAGATGATCCACCTAAAGGTGAAGATGCAGACAGACATCACAGAACAAATGTGATATGCATTACAAAAGACTCAGGCGAGCATCAGCTGCTCCAGCCTATCACACAGAGCCTACACCTATCCACCACGGCGGCTGCGGGTCCTGTGAGCAACGAAAGACGGCTTGACGAGAAGACCGCTGCGCCCTGGCAAGTACCTCCTGCACGGCTCACCTTCATCCTCTTCTCCAGACGAGATGGCAATCAGCTCCGGCGGCGCACGAACCTCCGGTGGAGGAGGAATCACCACGAGCGGAGGCTCATTGTACACCTCAACCAACTCGAGGGGCACTGGAACAGGGGCTAGAACCACTGGTGGTGCTGGATTCGCTGGAGGCGGCGGGGCATTGCCCGGAGTTGGTGGTGTTGCGGCAGAGGAATCTCTACGCCTTGAGTTCCTACGACCGGCCATGGTGGAGGAGGTGAAACAATTGCCGAAACCAACGGCTGGTTATAAAGGCAAAGATGGAGAATCTGAGAGGACGGCTGCGACCTAACGGCTCAGCTTCAGGGTCTGAAAAGCGCCTGTCCAGATTCCACAAGCAAAGACAAATTCGTCACAGTGATCATGTGACTCGGTGGATAAGGACGAATGACTCGGATCGACGATCTACAAATTTAATTATTGAAGTATACACTTAATCATCTTGATTATTTGTATGACACTCAGTTCTACAGAATCACTTGGCTGTATCAGCTCGGCAATGTTGATTTCATCCACAATGCTTTAATGCTTCTAGTTCCTTTTGAGTTTGTACGTAATTGTTCCAATTATCCATAGACTCGGGGGCTAGTCCAGGTGGACTCACTTGCGTGAGTTCCACCATTTATTCGGCGGACTTGCCAGGCATACGGGTTGTCTTATATCCTTGACAATTTAAGTCGGATAGTACCTAGAATTTATCCTCTTCTGTGCCTCAATTGTTTTCGTTGAGAGACAGCTTGGGGGCTACAGGTTGAAATCATCCCTGGCTAATCTAAGCTGGATGGACCTAGACACAAGTCTGTAATGATAAGTTCTTGGCTGAGACTCACTGTGATCTCCTGTTCTAATTGCCTTGTGCGCAGGAAAACTTGAGTTCCTTATATAATGGATGTTACTTTTCAACACATCAGTATGATGCACTGATCGTACATTCATTCACTCGGATCAGGATTGTATTTCTTGATTCAGGCTCACTTTGAGTTACTATACAATTCTACGAATTACACAATAACTCGGGGGTTACATCAGTATGATGCACTGATCGTGCATTCATAGTTTTCAAATTTGTAGGCATGCTTTATAGCCTAGGCCGACCCAGTCAGTTGGATACTATATATTCACATAGTATGCTTTAAGCCCTAGCCGACAGACTCGGATGTTGACTTTATTTAATCTTGGATCAGGATCGTATTTCTTAGTTCTGGCTCACTTTGAGTTACTATACAATTCTACGAATTACACAGTAACTCAGGAGCTACATCAGTATGATACACTGATCGTGCATTCATCAATTTCAAAATTTGTAGGTATGCTTTTCAGCCTAGGCCGACTCAGTCAGTCGGGTACTATCCACATAGTATGCTTTAAGCCCTAGCCGACAGACTCAGATGCTGACTTTATTCAAATCTCCTCTATGAACTTAATCAGCTCTGAGAGCTGAGTGCTGTTCTATACACGGCATTTTCATATAAATTTGCTTCAATAAGCATTCAACCAATTTTTCTGACATCATTCAAAGTTGGGTGCTTACTGACAGCATGTCTAATTCAAAGCCCTGTTGGCCTTGGTTCACCCGAGGTCAAGTACCTCAAACTTGATTCAGGTCAAGTCCTTTTTAATTTCTCAATATCGCTTGAGATCAATTCCTACATTAAGAGAAGACTAATCGGAAGCAATTCACTGGATCAATCAAAAAGCACTTGGGGGCTACTGTCGTTACCTTGACCCCGGGGTACCCTCAAGTCCAAAGGGCCGAGTAACCTGGCAAGGGGAGTCGGACCAGCCCAAAAGAGACCGAGTAGCCCATGATGCAAGATGGAAGGTTCTACTACTCGGCGTGACCTAGAATGGCTTCTTGACTTGTACTCCAAGTATTTCCATGTCGTAACCGACTAGGATACTTTCCATGTAACCCTGTACCCCCGACTATATAAGGCGGGTAGGGTCTCCATCTCAAAGAGACGCAATACAGACCACCTCATACAAGACGTAGGGTTTTTATCCTCCGGGAGGCCCGAACCTGTCTAAATCCCTTGTCTCGTGTTCACCATCGTATTCTTGGTTCCTTCGCCCCTAGTTAAAATCTATCGAGGCCCTAAAACCACGACACAAGTGCATCTCCCTTCACCTTTGCTACCTTTTTATGTCAAGATGTATAACATTTTTTCTCAAAATAAAGGGTGTATATCCTTGGAAATTTACCATGAAGAAATGATTATACCAAACGTATGAGAACTCATGTGGTGCTCCAATAGATATAAATGCTCCTGTTGTACGTTTGGCATAGCCACCACAAAAAAATGCTGTATTTTAATCTTTACTACCATGGCTCACATTATTAACTTTTTGAAGTTTTAAATGATTTTTTTAGAATATGATTGATGACCATCAAATAAATTATAAAGCATGATATATATATATATATATATATATATATATATATATATATATATATATATATATATATATATATATATATATAGGAAGCCTTTTTCCTACTCCCGGGTGTAGTTACTCCCACATTTGTATCTCACAATCTGAAAAGTATCTGTGCATACTTGAGGTTTCTAAAAAAAGTATGTACACATACTTGATTTTTAAAAGTGGTATGTGGACATACACTTTTTTTTTATATAGGGATACATTAAGTATATGGACATACTCCTTTTTCTATAAAGGAAACAGGATATATAACAAGGTGCAAAAAAATATGAGCTCCACTAAAAAATTTTCATGGTTATCACTTTGAAAAATCTTATCTTGGGTATGTGTGCATACCCAAAATGATAAATGGGTATATTCACATACCCAAAGTGGTTTTTTGAATATGGGAGTAACTACACCCGGGAGTAGAATGGATTTTCCCTATATATATATATATATATATATATATATATATATATATATATATATATATATATATATATATATATATATATATATATATACATACACACACACACACACCCCAATTAAGCATGAAAAAACTGATAGCGTGTTGCTCGGAAATGAAATAGACATATACACTTGTGTGTCAAACGTCTGATGGGTACTATAGACATGCTTCTTCTCTGAGAAATCAACAAAAATCATACGAAAATGCACCTGATGGAGCAGTTGATAACATATCTAATCGAGCCAATAAAAAACATGTAAGAAATGTGCAAGAAAAGTTGGATTTGATAATTTTGTGGCAGCACATTTTCCTGTTTTGATGACTTGTGAAGCGTGTACTTTCCCTGCAAGAGAAGTACAGAACTATGCATGGGTTCCAAAGTCGATGACAAACGACCCCGCAGCTCGTCGTCGTCACGACCGCAGATGTGCTCACCGAAGTAGGTGATGAGGTAAACGAAAGGGTCCCGGTCAGCCTCAGCTTGAACCACTGCCGCTGCATCTGACGCTTGGCCAGCAGCTTAGTGCTTATAGAAAGAAAAAAAAAACTGATTAGTAGCTTGAAATACATATGCACTCCATTCAAATCCAATACAGGCGATGGGCAGAGGGAGACCAAAGCCAAACACAAAGGATTAACTTGTGGGTGGAAAATCATCGGTGGCGCAAGCACCGCCCAAGCAGAAGGACATGAAGACATGACGATCCTTCCCTGTTGAATAAGCTTGATTTGTGGCAAACTCGATTGAGTATATATCACCAAAACAGTGGCTGGAAGGGCAAGCGGCGGTTGTTGGACTGGGGATTGCATGGGACCGCACGAAATGAATCAATGGCAGGTTCGACTGTTTTGGTGGGCAGAAGAAAACTGAAAGCAATAGAGCCATTAAAGGGGAACGATTAATTGCTGATTAGTGGTGGCACAGGCTGAGTTGAACGATGTTGCGTCTCAACATGTTGCAAGGGCAGGGTGCAGCCGCGGAGGAGGTGGAGAGGAAACAACTATGGGCTCTTAATTCTCGTGGGTGGTCTCTTGATTGTATTTCCCCCATCGTCAGTTACTGATGGTGATAAAGAACTTAGTAAAGATGCCAACAAAATTGAGGATTCGAACCTGTCCGTGACTGCAAGGTATGCAGATGTTGTTCTACCGAAGACTGGTAGGACGTGAGAGGCTAGGAGCCTATGATGAGTAGACGGCCATGATCAAATATAAGTGTAAGATCGGACGGAGGTTATTTTGTGGATGATGTGGCTCAATGTGAAAGCAAAGAAATAGGAGTTAATGACCTTTAATTGGTTGCACTTATCTAGAAATAGTAGATTATAGATAAATAATAACACACTACAAGAGACATGGATTGTAGACGCACTTTTTAATGTAGTAGAGGCATTTTTAAATTGTCTCTAGACATTCTAAAATGCCTCATATATGCCTTGCCATGCATTGACTCAAGGAACATAGTGATAATTTATAAACCGTCTCTACTAAATTGGTGACAATTTAAAAGAGGCATTTTATAATGTCTTAGTGAGGCTAAAAGCAATTTTATATAGTGTTAGATACATTGTCAAAACTATTGTTGTTCTGAAGCTTCAAACTCACCCACAAACCATGATGTGTCTGTGTCTGGATTGTTATTCTTGTGAGTAGTTTATTAACAACTAGAAACTAATAATGTAGAAAATGTCATAGAAAATGTCTCTACATATATCCTCTCTTTAGGTTTGACACATTTTTTGCCTCAAATAATTAATGCCTCTACCGTCCATGGACACTTTATTTTCAGAATTTTCACATGTCCTCTCTTTAGGTTTGAGACATTTTTGAAGATGTCACAAATATATGCTTCTACAACGTACTAGAGGCAAATTAGAAGAATGCCTGTAACAAAGTGCCACTATGAAACGTTTTTGTTGTAATGGCTTTTGCTTGAAATTATTTATCATGCTGCATTTCAGTTTACAAAGATAACGTTGCATTTCGGTCACTAACTGTTGGAAATAATGCCGAAGGCTCTTTGCATCATGCGAAGGGGGTTTGACTCCAGACGAAGGTATTATGACGTATGGCGAAGGATGTAGAATATGAAACTAAATAAGGCTCTTGCTTTACAATAAGGCCTAACTCTAGTAACATTTGACATATGATACTAAATTCATTAATATCATAACCGCTCGAAGGCGAATAAGGCTTTTGAAAAACGGGATCTACTACCCCAGAATCAATCATTCGTTCCACATGCGAAGCAGCATCGAAGGATGAAGAAGAACTCTTGGCATTAGTGGAAGCATTATGATGGCGAAGGTTTCCGCCTTTCTTCTTCTTGGCCGTACCTCGATTCGAGGAACCACCACCTCGAGGTCGACGACCACGAGACCTCCGCTTCACACAGCCTCGACTACCTTCGGGAACATCAATCTCGGGTCGATAAACTCTCCCGATAGCAACAAGGCTACCTGGAGGAAAAGTGAAAGGACCCTCACCGCCTTCAACAGGGGATAAAGGTTCCGAATCACTGGACAAATTGATATCCGAAGGAGAACTGAAAATCTCAATCGGAGGTTGATGACGAATCAAGTGAGAAGAAGAGGGCTCTGGAGTCACAAACTCGCTCAGAGAAACCTCAGACGAAGACTCCGGAGCAACACACTTTCCTGATACTACATCAGAAGAAGCCTTCGGAGTAGCAAACTCGCTTAACGAAAAATCAGAGGAATCCTAAAAATACAAAACCAAGCAAATATTAAGGAAGGAAAAATAATAATAAGTTTACAACACAAGTCACCATGACATCCTTAGGAAATACAAGTCTGAAGAGCAACATTTCGTACAAATCAAACAAAAATTCTTATACCTCATCTTGAGGCGGCTGCAGCATAGAGAGAATCCTTTCCCAGAAAGACTCGTCAACAATCCGAGTAAATTTGACGAGGGCCGCGAGCAGCGCAGGAGATGTACAGTCGGCGGCAACAAAAGAAAAAGAATTGTTGGAAGCCATCGCCACAGCATCACTCTCCCCAGCTTCAAGCGAGAAAAAAACATCCCTAACAGGAAGTTGCACTGAACTCTTCGAGAAAGCTCTGCAGGCCTCAATAACGGAGGGAATGTTAACCACAAGCCACTCTCGAAAATGCTCAGTCGAAGCATCTTCGGAAAGGGAATCAGGCGTAACACCAACAGACACAAGAGCGGCTCGAATCTGACTGCAAATGTCAGCCAGTCGAAGCTTTTCAGCCTTCGCAAGGCTAGCAACTTCCCGCTCAGCAGCACCAACATTAATGATAAGGTCCTCGTTCTCTTTAACAGCCTTCGCAAGGGAAGTATTCAGTCCCTCGACTTGCAGATCCAAAGAAGTTACTTTCTCATCAAACCCCTTCGCGGCCTGAAGGAGTTTCTCTTTCTCCGAACTAAGATCAGAAAAGCGCTTCTCGCTAAGTGCAAGAGCATCCTCCCTCTCCTTAACCTTCAACTCGAGAGCAGCAAGGTCTTTGCGAAGAGCATCTCGATCACTCCTCACCTTCGACAACTCCCGACATTGGCGAAGGGATGCATGGGTAATTGCAAGTGACTGCCAAAAGAAATAATCAGAATAAAACAAATATCATAACAAAAGATGGAAGCTGGAAGGCTCACCTTAACTTGCGAAGACAGTAAAGATTTGTACAGGTCATCTCCACCCTGTGACATAAGTTCTTCCTCCACTCGAGGAAGTCGAATCCTATCGGTAACAGCAACAAAAGGCTCAGCAGCCTGGGCACTCATGACGAAGGTGTTAGCCGGAACATCATCACAAGCAAGCGAAGACCCCTTAGCAGTTTCAACTGAATCAAAAGTCACGTTAAAGGGAAGAAATTCCTCTATCATCGCCTCAAAAACAGAATGAAGGACAAGTTCACCACCTGCCGAAGGGGCGAGAATGCCACGAGGCTGAATATGGGGCTCTGGCGGAAGCTGAAAAGCAGAGCGGTCTGAAAGAATTCCCAAGTTAGTAAGCATCCGACGGAGCTCAAACCTTCCAGACAATGAAAGACGATTTGAATTAGCACCTTCGCCCAAACCCTTGTCCTGGATCTGGGCCTCACCCAAAGCCTCACCAGCTTCGGCGTGGGTCTTATCCTGGATCTTAGCCTTCGGATCAGGCACTAAGGACAGAAGAGCACTGGACTCTGCATCTTTGTCCTGGATCTTGGCCTTCGACCCAGCGAACCAGACACATTTGCGATGGCACCCGCATCCGTGTCCTGGATCTTGGCCTTCTCTAAGGCCATAGATTTGCCAGCATCAGCTAAAGAAGAAACATCTTTCGCAGGACCTGTGGAGTCCTTTGAAGGAGCCTCTTTCGAAACTAACGAAGCTTTAGCAGAGCCATGACTTTGGTTAGACGAGCCAGATAGGATTGCCATCAGGTTAGGAACCTTGGGGCGCCGATAAGAAATACCGGCCTTATCAGAAGACGAGCGGTTCGCTGAACCCTTCGAAGAAGAACTTGGAACCTTCGAAGGAGGCGCTGAAGAAGTGGTGTCAGTAACACGAGAGCCTCCGTCATTAGTCTTATCAAGACTATCCTTCGAAGAAGACTTGTGAACCTTTGCCTTCTTCCTAAGGTGCTCTTCCCTGGATTTCCGGTCACTAGGCATCTTGAAAAAGAATGTAAGGAAAGGGTCTCTAATGGTGCGAAGGTGAAACAGAAAACGGTGGAGAACAACTTGCACAAGCAATAGACAACGTGAGAAAACAAGGCAATGGCTACGAATATATAGAGCTAAGACAAGCATCGAAAGTCGGGAAAAGACAGAAAGATACCGAAAACGACAAACACGTGCATGAATCAGAAGAGCATACGACACAACCATTAAAATAATAAATTGTCTCTGATTTTGATCAATCAAAGTACATCAACAATTGAGGGCTAATGTTGGAGATAATGCCGAAGGCTCTTTGCATGATGCTAAGGGTGTTTGACTCCAGGCGAAGGTATTATGACGTATGGCGAAGGATGTAGAATATGAGCCAGAGTGAAGCCTAACACTTAGAGCCGTAACAGAATTGCCCAGTGGCATGGCTGTAATATTGATCTCTCCCCCCTTATAAATATAGAGGGGAGAGCTCCTGTAATGACATCTGTTTTTCGGGCCACGAGCCAAAGAGACATCATTTACTCCGTCCATAATTCTCTATCGTGTTTCTACCCCTTCGCCCGGCATCGCGGACGACTGAGGGCTTCGGGTATTGAACAACGTAAGTATCATATAACGTTAACACTTCAGGAGGGCTTCGCTGAGCGCACAAGAAGCCATTCAAGGAGCGACGAGGCTTCGCGAGGCTCTACTCCGAGAACAAGAACCTTCAGAGGGTTTCGCGAGGACCGACTTCCACTACAACACCCGTTGGAGGGCTTCGCCGAGTCCCCCAAGACCTTCGATCCCCCAACACTAACAAAGATCAACTAGTTTGATAGACCTTGCTATTGTGTTCGACGCCATGCAGGGGAGTGAATTACGTTGAATGATCCAGTCCTCTGAATATCAATTAAGTTCTGTCTTCAGTCGCAACACCGTTAAGAGCAATAACTTCACAGAAAATTAAGTTTCAGTTGCTAAGTACTCGGCAAAGATTGTCTTTGCCTTTGTCGAGTGTTTTTTTCTGACACCCGAGTGTTTTTTTTTGGCACTCGGCAAAGATTATTTTTGCCGAGTATTTTTTTTTCGCTGAGTGAGTGCCCGATATAATACACTCGGCAAACAAGCGGACACTTGGCAAATAGCCGATTTCCCCTAGTGAGTGTTATATCATTTTTATTTTCCTCTAACAATTCCAATCGCACAGCCTTATGCTCATGTTTGTTTACTCCTCATGGTTAACAATTAAAGCTATTCACATTTTCTATCAAGAAACTGCTAAATCTCTGAGGGTTCCAAGGGGTGAAGAATTAAGGCATTCCTATCGTGAATTCCCAGTGTTTGCACTTAGAGAGCAAACTCGTGAGCATGCATCGCAATGCGAGCGTGGACAAACAGCCGTATGCATTGCAATCTACGTCAACTGAAAGAGCTATACTAGCTAGATTCCACAAGATTGCAGAACAGTAACCTGTTCGGTAACTACTTGGTGCGCAAATGAGAATAAGCTGCCCACACGCACCGCTAGCTAGAGTTCAGGTAAGCAGGGTTTGACGAAAAATTTCATTTCCTCGAATTGTTCTCCTCCAACAGAAACCGCCGCCGGGCTGATCCTGGACAAGCAGTGCGCCACAACCTTTGCTTGAACGAGCGCCGCTACTACCATAAATGAAGCCACTCTGGGGGCTTGGGTTTGCTGTGCCCCTTCCATTGTGGGCAACAGTACTCCCAGTGCCTCTAAATCCTAGAACCAAGTGGTCACTGTTAAAGCTCTGTATTAGATGACTGCCACGGATAGGCGTAACAAATGAGAGCATATGGTGCCTTGTGTGGGCTTATATGGTGGACATGGATGTCTACACGTGCTCTCACGTTCCAAAGTGCGTATCTCTGCTCAGGTCTCACTAAAAAGGTTACATCTCTTTCACCCTCTTGGCTTTGTAGCTCTGGTTACAGATTTACTTCGCCACCGTTTTATGTGAAGATTTATAACATAGAAACTTTATCACTCGGGCGCACAATGTGTGTGGTGCCTGTATGAAACACCACTACGAGCAAAACCCTTGCAGAAGATGAGTATCATTTGTGAATATATAGTTGTAGCATTTCTGAATTCCGCCAACAAGCTTGAACTTACATACTGCCGGTCAATTCAAGTTAAACTTCAAATTTGCGGTCCTCAACACAGAGGTTTAGTTCTAGAAACATGGGACTGTCCTAAAGTATATATGTCTTGTACTTCTAATTAATATCATGTTTTGAACTTTTGATCATAATATAGCTCGCTCGCAATGCAAATCAGAGCCCGTATGGTGCATACCACAAAAGTAATTCCAAGGTGTGAAAGATGATAAATATATCATCAGTACTCACAGTTTAAGTTATCAAACAAACCTGTTACCACCGTACCGACACCGTTCTTGAACCGCATGCTACAGATAGTTGATGGCCAGATACCGTGACAGAAGGTCCATGCCCAATGCCTAGTAACCCTATTATGCATGCACAGACTTTTTGTCGCCAAGTTTGCTGAGAAGTGAAAACGATGATCTTTGTGAGGAGTCATGTGCAGGTTATAGAGGCAACCTTGCTCGTTGTGGTGGAAATTTAATTTGACAACTACAATGGTAACAGAGGCCTGCAGCCACTCGAAAAAGGCCTATCATCCACGAGACTAAAAGATGCAGAGGAGCTTTGGCCAAGCTACAATTTATTATGCTGACAGCTGAGGAATATCCACTGCCGTTTGAAGTGATATAATTGGCACAGGTTGATGTTAGTGTATAGTGAACGAATTTTTTTGCCAAGAGAATACTTGCCATCTTTAGCTTGTACCAAATTTTAGATTGATTAAAATCCGTGCTTTTCCTTTTCAACAATGATGCATCAACTGTTTGGAATTAAAATATCATACTGGACAACAAAATTAAATATCCTAAATAGAAGAGCACGCAGAGGAAGGAGTCACCCAAACGCTAGTAGCAAGGTATCAGTGATATGCCTATGGAAATAAAGAAATGGAACTAAACGTGGGCTAAATATGTTGAAAGGATGAAGTTGAATGATCAACTCCGTCTATGATCTCTCGTAACGCACATGAAAGATACACGAGTGAGTGTGAAACCAAGAAATACACACACAGAAGATTTTACTCGCGACACTTCACACCAGCACCATTCTTTGTCTCACACTTCAAAAGAACTGATTACATGCTTGAATTATTCTTGTGAAAGGGGTCTTGGCCTAGCGGTTAAAGCACTCGAGTAGTACCTCTCAGGTCCTGGGTTCGACTCTCTGTAAGAGTGAATTTTCTAGCATTTAACAGTTTTGTGCTTTCAGCGGTAGGCGACGTGGCCGTCGGCAGCGAGACGCCAGTGATGACTTCATCAATCTTGAGGATTTGCCGACTCAGCGGTAGGCGACGTGGCCGTCGGCAGCGAGACGCCAGTGATGACTTCATCAATCTCGTCGGCAGCGAGACGCCAGTGATAGATGACTTCATCAATTTTGAGGATTTGCCGGCTCAGCGGTAGGCGACGTGCCGTCGGCAGCGAGACGCTAGTGATGACTTCATCAATTTTGAAGATTTGCCGGCTCAGTCTTCGAAAATGCTCGTAGAGGTAAGGTTTGCGTATGTATGTTCATGGATGGATATGCGTGTGTTGTGATTGTCTGAATTGTATTGTGTAGTGATACCCAAAATGGAGGAGTTGGTCATACATTTAAAGAACTTAAATATATGAACTTAAAAAAACACCATTTGATGAATGAACTATAATGCCTTGGGTCGTCTCGTGCTCCACCGGTCTCACTGCCGCAAGGTATTCGCTTCCATGAAGCTGATCCCTCGAGGACCACGCTGCCAATTCACGAATCAATCTGCTCTGCCATCGGGGCGCGCCGCGTCGCCAGGTGCTGCAACTGGGATTGACCCATCGAGACACTATAACCTGTTGTGAGCCCAACCTCTGTTTAGGTGCCATGTGGCACCTTACCTCCACCTTGACGCATGAGCTTCTGGTTTACACTTTATTCATTTGCAGCACTGACTCTTGATGGTTCCATTCATGAAGCAACATTCCTAGTGCCTCTAAATCCCTAGAACTAAGTTGCCACTGTCCAAGCTGTGTGTGCAAAGGGAGATGACAGCCACAGAATAGGCATGGAAAATGAGGGCATATGGAGGCTTTTGAGGGCTTATATGGAGGCCATGGATGCATATCTCCTTCCAGATCTAAAGAGAAAGAAAAAGTGCATATCCGTTCACCCTTCTCAGTTTGCTAGTTCCTACCTTTTTATCTCAAGGTTTGTAACCTCGGACATTTATCATCACAGAAAATGTGTGAGGCTACGATTGGCCCCCTTATGAAAATCCATTATGAGCATGAGCTTTGCAGCAAGAAGTCCCTGGCCGTGGCAGCTGGATCGAGATAATAAGGCTATCTCCTACGGTGTTAGAGAACAAAAACCCAAATTGGATGTGAATAGTGTTCAATACCTAAAAAGAATGTATCTCCAACGAATGTCCAAAATTCTTCATCCCATTCATCAACCTCGCCGGAGCCACTGCGGACTCTGGCAGCGGACGCGGCGGGGGCTGCGGGCTCGCCGCTCCTCGACATGCCCCTCGACATGCCGGAGCCGTAGCTGCTGCACATCCTTGGCTTCCTCACCAACTTGCGGCCGCGGCAGCGCGTGGTGCTGACGTGCCGCCGGCTCCTCGCCGCCGAGGGCGCGACGCGGGCGGCGCTGTTGCTGTGGGGGGACCCGCGTTCGCTGGCGTTCCAGTTCTTCTCTCCGGGGTTCTGCTTCCCGGCGCTCGACCATCTCGACCTCTCGCTGGTGTCGCCGTGGGGCCACCCATTCCTCTCCACCGCACTCTTTGACGGCGGCGTCGCGGCCGCCGAGGACGCGCACCAACTGCAGCACTCCGACAAGGTCGCGGAGCAGAACGCCTTCATCGCCGCGTGCCTTGTGCAGTGCTTCTCCGCCGTCTCCTCGCTCGCCATCTACTGCCATGACCCCTCCACACTGGACGCCCTGACGCCGCACTGGCGGGCCTGTCTCCACAGCGTCAAGCTCATGCGCTGGCACCAACGGTCGTCCAGTCTCGACAACGGCGCGGATCTCGAGCCGCTGCTCCGGAACTGCCCCGTGAAGCTCGTCCCCGTTCGTCCGAAGCGGCCCCTCGCGGATCAGCTCGTCCCGCGCGAAGCTCATCCGCCGCAGCGAAGGAGGGGGAGGGGCAGGCGTTGGAAGGGCGGTGGAGAGGACCTGTGGACCTGTGGCGGCCGGGCTCTAGATGGTGTGGCACTTTGGAGCAGGGATTACTCAAGCTCCAATGACTAATCAACTACACGGAAGAATGGGATGATGCTGGCACAAGCATGATCATAAAACATAGAGTTAATTTCATAAAACCAATTATTTGGTTCCTTGTTGCAAGAAACCACAATTTTTGAAACCAGTTTCATAAAACCATAACTATTTGCGCCACTTGTTGCACAAAACCACAAGTTTCAGTCTTGGGCCCACTTGTCATTCTCTATTAGCCCTATGCACTTTTGTGTGGCTGACATGTGAGACCAAACTAAAAGTTGTGATTTTGTGCAACAAGTAGTGCAAATAATTGTGGTTTTGTGTAACTGGTTGCAAAAGTTATGGTTCCTTGCAACATGGGACCAAATAGTTGTGGTTTTGTGAAATTTACTCTAAAACATATGAACAAATTTGTATTTGCCATTGAAAAAAAAAACTCAAAAGAAAGCAAATAAAAAGAAAGTGCTTTATTTATAAATTGAAGTGCTTATATCATTACTAATGTATTTCACTTCCATTGGGATTGAAAAGAGAGGAAGAAAAAACTAGTATTGATCAAACAAAGCACTTTTGAAATTTTCTAAAACTAATATAAGCACTTCAATTTAAAAATATTGCTAAGTTTTTGTTTTATATCAAAGGTTATCTGTTGGTAATTTTGCGCGGGCCCTCCAAAATCTGACCGGCGTTACGTGTCTCGTCTCGTTTTTGTCCCACTTCTCTAGTACTCCTTCGGTCCCAGAATAATTAACGTTTTTGACTTTTAGACATCACGTTTGACCGTCCGTCTTATTCTTGTCTTGTAAATTTGAAAAAAAAGAGCAGAAAAAACGGGTTGTCCTGTTTTCACCCGCTACGCGGCCCACGACACTGGATTGACAAAAGAAAAGAGGAAATTCCTTATTTGGCCCTAGTAAAATTCTTAGTTCCTTTTTTGGCTCAAACTGAAAAAAAAAAATTACCTCTATGACTCAAGTTGCAACTTTCATTTTTTTTTTCTTAGCCCTTGCGTCAGTTTTAGGTGCTAACGGCGAAGTGTGGGCTGAAATAACCTTTATACCTCTGACATAACTCAAAGTGTAAAACTCAATTTTGAAATTATTTATTTGTTCTGAAATTCCAGCATAATATAACTGTGCAAGATTTCATATTTCGAATTGGGCCAAATGAGGAATTTCCTCAAAAGAAAAACACGGCCACTTTCCTATAAGGAACAAAAACACGGCCACTTTCTATTTCCTCTTCCTACTTCTTCCGCGTCCCTCCTCCCCGTGGGCGCGGCCACACGTCGTCTTCCCCGGCGACGGCCGCCTCCCCTCACTACAGGTGCTTCTGCCTCCCTTCCCCGAGGACGCCGCCTCCCCTTCCCCGCGGGTTGTCCCTCGCGTCCAGTGTCGCCGTCGGCTTCCCTCCCCTACCCCGGGCACGCCATCCCTCTTCGCGAGCTCCGACTCCCCTCCCCCGCGAGTCGTCGTCTCCCCTCCCCCGCGAGCACCGCTTCGCCTCCCCGCCGGTCGCCGTCGCCTCCCCTTCCCGCGGGCTATGACACCCCGTGTCACTGAAGATTGGCAGCACGAACATCGCAAAAGCAAACTGAACTGAAATGCAAATCAAGTACAAATTCGAAATCAAATAATTCAAACAATTGCCAAATCAAAGCTTCTAAAGGAACTCAAACTTTTCAATAACAACTTGAGCAACCAAAAATACTAGCGGATAGCCCTTCATAAATACGAATTTTGGAGAATTTTTGGTGATTTTAGAAATTCATTTGACAGCTCAAATAAATCCCCAAAGCTGAATAAGTGATCAAATTTGAAATGTTGCCATTTGAAATTCCTCTGGATTCCAGATGTGCATGTTGGCCAGTTGATAGAACATCTCAAGAGCTTCCCAATGGTACCAAATTTTCTCAAATTGGAGATCATTTGATAGTCCAATTTAAGTGCCAAAGTTTGGGAACAAACTGGAGTTTGAATAAATCCGAAAATTCAAAAGGTGCCGTGGGGCCCGCATGTCAGCGACGCCCATCTCACTGCACGCATCAGAGCTCTGCCTCCACGTCGCCAACGGTGAACGGCATCTCCCCGCGGCGCGTCGAGCTCCTCGGCGAGGGGCCGCTTCGGACAAGCTCCACGGCGCCCGGGCCCGCTCCTCGGCACGTCGAGCTCCAAATACGGCGTCCCCGCTCCTCTCTCGGCCTCTCCCTCCCATTTCCCTCACTCCCGAGCACCGAACCCTAGCGGCCACCTCCATAGCCGAGCTCGAGCTCCACCTCGCCGTCGCGCCGCTGCTGCGAGACTACCCAGGGCCGAGCTACTGAGCAAAGGGGTGCTCCAGGTCGTCTGCAAGCCGTCCATGGCTCCCATCTCCCATCTCCCACCGTGACTTGGGCGGATTCCCGTCATCTCCTCCAAGTCCGGCAACGAAGCTCCGTCACCTCGCCGGCCAATTTGTCTTTCCTGGTGAGCCTCGTCGTTGATATGTTGCGCTTTGATGTTCTGCGCTAGCTTGCGCGTCGTCCCGCTCGTGAATTGTCCTTCCCCGCAGCTTCTGTCGCCGGGAGTCGTCTTTTCCTCCGTTCACCGTCGAGCCGCCGCCGCGCACTCTCCATCAAACTCCACCGTCCCGGTCGCCTCGTCACCAACCGTACCCTCGCCGAGGTTCTCCGCATCACAGTGAAGCTCCCCAGCCGGTTTTCGCCCAACCCCGAGCCCTCCGGCGACCCTGCCACCACGACGAACTTCCGCCACCGCCACCCTCTCGCCGCCGAGCCCACTCCGGCGTGTCCCCCCCCCCCCCCCCTCCGCGTCATCGAGGTGAAACCGCCACTCCGCGCTCTCCTCTTCCGTCCAAATCCCGCGCTCAATGGTCGCCGGGAACATTGCTCCGGCGACTGCGCCACCGCGCTCCGGCGTGACGCCGGCCAGCGCACCGTGGACCACACAGCCTTGATTCCGTGTGGCCACGCAGGATCCCGTGTGGCCGACTCTGTGGCCACATGTGTGTCCTCTCACATCATTATCTGGATCTGGTGTGGCCAGCCCAGATCCGATGCGGCCCAGACTCTGTGGTCGCCTTTGTGGCCCAGATCTGATTGGTCGCACCTATTCTAAATCTTTTTCCCAAATTGTATAAATCGCGAGAAATTGTCCTAAGATTGTAAAACGCGTAATAAATAGAATATATCTCAGAAAAATATGAAACCAATTTTGTTAGCTTCCTTGCATGAGATATATCCAGCAAAAATGTCAACTCACCTGAAATGCTCTCTGTGGTTTCTGTAAACATACTTTTGTACAGAAATTGTTTAAATCATAATAAATTCTCTGATGCTCCATAAATCATGAACTAGTGCATGCTTGTTAATCCACTGATTACACACATACGGAGCATTTTTCTGCTATCATATGATATCTAATTATTTTCTTATGATTTAAATCGTTCTCTGCATGATATGAATTATTATAAATAATCTGTATTACAATAAATCGTCAAACTTCACAGTAGATCACCTCCAGTGGTGGGTTTCACCAGAAAAATGCCACTAGACATAGGTTAATTTTCAAAATCAAATTATTTATTTAATCAATTCAAGTTGATTAAATGGTTAACTTAATTGAAAGTCAATGAAGGAAATACTTCGGACGAAATTAATTCACAAAGTTAAGCATTTGCACTTACAGTGTAAATAACTGTCCCATCAAGTAATTAAATCCTTAATTGCATCGTATTACTTGCATCTAACCTGCATTATTTCCTTGTCATAACGTGTAGTGACAGAGACGACTCCGGAGCCACTAGACTTCCAGCTGCCGGAGGAGGAGGCACAGGAGGAGCAGCAGCAGGACGCTGACCCCGCTGACCCAGTTAGTGTAGCTCCTGAGCCAGGCAAGCACCGGTGCATGCCTTCCTATTTAGTATTTTATTTTCTCACTTGATTGGGGCTAGTAGTTGATTGTGCATTAGGTTTATTAGGAGTTGATGTGAAACCTTAGAACTGCATTAGGACTACCCTTTCATATACTACCTTGTGCTATATTTTTGTAGATGTGGTCTTGGATACATTAGAACTTGCTATGCTTAGTGGCTAGTGAACGGTAGAAGTCGAGTGGTAGGTTCCACTCGCATGATAGGAATCACCCTGGATTGTACTAGATGGATTTAGGATTTGTTCAGACCGGACGGGGGATTGTTTGTGTAGGATGGTTGGAGAAGGCTGGGCCTTCACAGTGGTAGCCCCGTCTGTGTCGGTTAAGGACCGTCCATTGTTGGCCTCGTTGAGCAAATTCGAACGTACGGATCAAATGCTAGTGTTTTTATGGGCCTAATAAACTTAGTAGTTTGGGTTGCCCTGGCTGCGGATACTTGCATTTTATATCATAGTACTTGGGAGAGAAATGATGCTTCCCAATCGGGGCGTACGTCTGGGACGGGGACCGTGCGGGAAGGCCTTTCTCGGGAGGTGTGAGACCCAGCCAGCTCTAGGGGGACTCTTGTGAACGGTTGCTGCATGCAACTTTTGCCCGTGTGTGGCGTGTGGTCCGGTTTTCTCCTGCAGGATGTACATCGATGCCGCCGCTCTCGGTCAAGAGCAACCTTGCTCACTGCGCCACATCGTAGTGTGATATGATTGATGATGCTAGTTATTTACTGCTATATTTATCTATCATTACTGCTACACTGCTTATTTGATGTATTGTTATTTATTACCAATTTAGAGATAAATGCACTGTATTATAGGTTGAGTACTTAATTTAAAATGAAACTTGAAAGTAAGGACCAAGTAATTAGTGCAGGTTATGCAATTGAGTCAGCCTACCCTTTTGTAGCTTTTGCATGCTAGGAGTCGGTTGTAGTTAGCCACGTTGACGGGTAAGTCTTGCTGAGTAACTAGTACTTAGTGTTTGGCTCTTTATGTTTTTGTGCAGGTAGTCTTGTTTACACTGCTGCTTGGTGAAGTTCCTTCAGGTCCACATCGCGAGCATCGCGAGCTTCGATGTGCGGCCATGTATCGTCGAGTGTTGTAGAATTGGTATAGTTGAGACTTCCGCTGTGCTACTCACGTGTTTTAAATCATTTAAAACTTGTAATAACTTAAAAATGTAAATTTGTGCTTTTTATGTGATGTACTGTTGCGTCTGTTCATCAGCGCGTACCGATTTGATCATGTGAAAAGCGAAACGCTACACGGGCCATCAAGCGCTGCTGGAATGCTCCTTCCCTCTCCGCTGGTGAGGGGCAACTGAAACGGCTCCGAGCACCCGTCCCGGCACATCCCGAGCCTCTGTCGAAGTTGAACACGGAAGACGACGCCCCACGTCGAGACCTCCACCTCGTGCGCGCATTCTCTCTGTAAGTTGCCCGCCGAGACCACAAATTCACGAACATCTTGTTGATTCGGTTCCACTGCAATCCCGATGTTGAATGTGGCGTACTGTGCTTGCTTCACCACCTGGTAATTATCGGACTTTTTGTGTGCTACGTTTGGTTGATTTTCAGCGGCATTTGTTTTGGGTGATCGGACTGCTGAATCATGCTAAACGTATGAACACGATGTGTGCTGTAGTAATTGGGTAATGTTGTCTCCATGAAAACGAGCCAAAACCCTGCACTTCATGACAGCATTATGGATTAAGCATCCTTGCATGAATATGAATCCCGTTAGCCTGTAGCTAACTCAAGTGTACAACATATGTTGTCTCATGTTTTATTTTCATTCTAGATACTTAACCCTTCCCCCTCTTTAAGTATACAACATATAATTACAACAGTGTGTGTGTGTGTGTGTGTGTGTTTTCCTCGATTTTTGTTGTCACTTGGGTTCCAAGTGAGAAAACATGCACAACAAGAGCAATGACGAGGAATGATTTGAGTACCAAAAGCTTTGTAATCTTGGATTTTGAAATTGAATGGAGAAACGGACATATGTTTAATAGCTTTTCATTTTCTACTAAAAATAAAAATATAATGTTGTTATTTTTAGTCCAATAACAAATGTATGGTTCACTTGAACGTTCCCAATATACCGCCCAATTGAATGGGCTACGATTATGAAGCACGCCAACAGTCCCATAGGGTGGTCCCCCTTTCTCGCGTAAAAGCGATCATCATTCGAACACGCCGCGTTTTACTGGGAAGGATCGAACCATGGGAACGAATGAACAGGGCTATCACCTTCTTTGGCCGGATCTTCCAATCTTTTTAGAAAACCAGTTCACTGCGCGCCCCACCCCGTCATCAGTCCTGTGTTGCCTATGCTTGCGCCCCAAAACGGTTGCTGACTTTGTACAACTCCGTAGGGCGCGCTACGGCAACACAGCCTACGCTTGCTGCTTGCTGGTTTTTCCATCATCCAATCCACAACAAATCGAATGAAACCGCTTCGGATTTCTTTTGATGAAAACCCTTGTTCCGCTCTCGCTCGCCGCTACTAACGGGGTCTCGGTTGATTTTCCTTCCTTTAGCTACTCAGATGTTTCAGTTCGCTAAGTTTGAAAAGTCCAAAGAGCGCAGACTAGCCACGGAGCTTGGATACGGTTTCCCGATCGGAGATCCATGGATCACAGACGCTCTCTCTCCCCATGGCCTTTCGCCTCTGAAAGCGTCCTTCCTTCTCAATGCCCGGGCATCCATCCAATGCATGATTTTCGATAGCGTCGAACATGAGCGGTAGACTGAACACCCACACAATCTCGATTTGACACAGCAACACTTTCCACCTCTCTTCCTTCCCTTGGATCAGATAGGAAATCCTCACTTTTCCAAGACAGAAGAGAAGCAAGCAACGGATTGAGCAACTAGCGCGAAAGCCGTTGCGCTAACGCGCATCCGTTTTCTTGCTTGATTTTTATACGATTTTTTGAGTTGAGCAACTAGCGCGAAAGCCGTTGCGCTAACGCGCATCCGTTTTCTTGCTTGATTTTTATACGATTTTCTGACTGTCCAACTAAGTAGAAAAGGACAGACGAGTGTGGCTACACGTGGTATAGGGCTGCTCGTCTCGCCGTAAGTTATTGACCAGTACCAAATGTGACAACCTTCAATTCAAGTTACAAAACCATTAATTTTAAACAGAAGTTAGGGTGCTTGATGTACAAGGTTATGATCTTATTTTAGGCATTGACTGGTTGTCAAGTTTTGGTCAAATGACAGTTGACTGGAGTAAAGGAATGCTGAAACTCAAGCATAAAGGCAAGCAAGTGATCTTACAAGTGCAAGATGTCACAGCTGAACTGAAGGTGTGCCAGGGAACAGTTGACTTGCACAAGGAAAAGAAGAAAGGAAGCCAAGTCATCATAGCTCATCTTTTCACTTCACAAGGCGCTCCGCGTTGTTTGTTTTGAAAAGAGAGGGGCGATAGGTTTCTGGTTGCAAGGAGGAGTTTAAGCAAAGCAAGAGATGGGTGCTTAGAAACAAGGGCTGCTGGACAAAGTATTCACAGGTAAGCTCATAGGCAAGTGATGAGTACAAAACATGGAAAGGTCAGTATAGCTTGAACTACGTAGTAAGGTTTAGTACTAAGCATGATTAAGTCACGGTAACTAAGTACCGGTAACGTTTAATAGATAGAAGTAAGTAACAAGTACCGGTTTAGCACATATGGGTCACATAGGCATACCGATAGGATAATAGGCTTGTACGCAAGGTCAAGTATAGGCTAGAGAGAAAGACCGGTATATGTTTATGTTGAGAAGAAATGCATTGTTTGATTTCCGAAGCAAGTAAAGGCGCGCAGCGAAAGGCATGCATGTTTCATTTGCAGGTGCTGCCGGTCCAGGGCTCTTCGGCTGAGCTTACTAAATAAAAGAAAGCACGGCCTGGTTTATGGGAATCGTAAATAGACGAAGTGGTGTTTTTTCCTTTCCTTGAGGATCTATGCTTTTCATGGCTCTCTTTCTAACGTGGATGACAGGTTTCAAATAGTGGATCAGTTTCTTAATAGCCTTTTCTAAGTGCGCACATGTTCTAGTATATACTAGAGCATTTCCGTTTTCCAACAAGGCTTCAACGAGCTTGAACTTACCAACGATAAATCCAACCTAAACTTCAAAGATTAGAATATCTATATAAATGTTGCATTTCAATCTTCATAAGTCATAACCCAAAAGTAAACATTGCATTTAAGTCTCTGCTCTATAGTTGCTTGCTTTGTTTACTTGTCAAAAATTGAGCACATTGGACATGCAGCAAAGCTAAAATTTTTACTGACTAATAATGATTAGAATATCAATACATTCATGTGAATATATGTGGAAAATTTTACTCTTGTAGTCATAGGAAAATCTTGCTCTTGTTATCTGAACGTTTTCAGATGTATGCAACTGTCTTAAAGTGGGTTTTGTTAGTTGACTCTTCATAATTACCATTCAGGTGTTTTATTTCTTTTCTGTCTTCAAACCATAATGGTGAGAAGTTACAGTTCGGACCAATAAAAGTCAACTAAAGGACAAGCTCTTTGGGGAAATCTTGGCAAGCGATTAGTTTGAGCATGATCTGAGACGGAGCTTTTTGTCTAAAAAAACAATCTGAGACGGAGCGATCTCATAATTTTATTAAAGAAACTGACTAGCTGTGAACAAAACACCATCGATCATTAGCCTATCAACTCAAATTTGATTTACACTGCAGCATCCCAGTACGCTGCTTTTGATCTCCCACCATTTATGAATTTGATGTTCCGGTGTCTCTAAATCCTAGAGTCAAGTGGCTCTCGTCATAGCTCTGTATGAGGTATATGATTGCCACAGAATAGGTACATAAGTGGAACCATATGGTGGCCGGTGAGGATATATATGGTTTCTAGGGGTGTACGCTATCTAATTCTCTCCCACGTGCATCTCCCTTCACCTTTGCTACCTTTTTATGTCAAGATGTATAACATTTTTTCTCAAAATAAAGGGTGTATATCCTTGGAAATTTACCATGAAGAAATGATTATACCAAACGTATGAGAACTCATGTGGTGCTCCAATAGATATAAATGCTCCTGTTGTACGTTTGGCATAGCCACCACAAGAAAATGCTGTATTTTAATCTTTACTACCATGGCTCACATTATTAACTTTTTGAAGTTTTAAATGATTTTTTTAGAATATGATTGATGACCATCAAATAAATTATAAAGCATGATACACACACACACACACACACACACACACACACACACACACACACACACACCAATTAAGCATGAAAAAACTGATAGCGTGTTGCTCGGAAATGAAATAGACATATACACTTGTGTGTCAAACGTCTGATGGGTACTATAGACATGCTTCTTCTCTGAGAAATCAACAAAAATCATATGAAAATGCACCTGATGGAGCAGTTGATAACATATCTAATCGAGCCAATAAAAAACATGTAAGAAATGTGCAAGAAAAGTTGGATTTGATAATTTTGTGGCAGCACATTTTCCTGTTTTGATGACTTATGAAGCGTGTACTTTCCCTGCAAGAGAAGTACAGAACTATGCATGGGTTCCAAAGTTGATGACAAACGACCCCGCAGCTCGTCGTCGTCACGACCGCAGATGTGCTCACCGAAGTAGGTGATGAGGTAAACGAAAGGGTCCCGGTCAGCCTCAGCTTGAACCGCTGCCGCTGCATCTGACGCTTGGCCAGCAGCTTAGTGCTTATAGAAAGAAAAAAAAACTGATTAGTAGCTTGAAATACATATGCACTCCATTCAAATCCAATACAGGCGATGGGCAGAGGGAGACCAAAGCCAAACACAAAGGATTAACTTGGAGAAGTTTTACGGTCCCCCATACTAGCTAGTATTATTTAAAAATACTAGCTAGTATTATGATCCGACGGTTCAAATTAATTGACTCTCTCCCACCAATACTAGCAAGTATTCATGATAAACTAGTAATGATTTTGTTACGATAAGGCCGAAATCAGGAGAAAAAAATAATGTCATACTAGTAATTATTGTTTTATCATGAGGTTACAATATTCATCGGTTTGTAACATCTCATTTAGTAATTAATCTGATTTTGTTGCCTTAGGGTTCTTCATATACCGAAGTCAGGGTTAGAGTTCTTGATCGGCCGCCGCCGCCGCAAGTATATGAATAAAATCTAAGGGGAAAATAGTCTAATAATTACTACCTTACTAATCTAAACGATTAGGGAGTACGTGACATGCCCCGCATGCTAGTTGGATCATTAGCTCATCGAATCCTTATGTGATCGAATATTAATAGAAACAGGAAACGAATCAGCCGCCAGTGCCAAACGGCCGTGATTCGCCGCCGCTCATCAATTCATTGGCCGTTCCATTGGTGGACAAAGGAAGGATTCCGATCTAGCAGCCGCCACTAATCGACGGCAAGGAACCGCGAGTCCACGCTGCCGAATTGTTTCTGAATATCGTCGCTCGCCTAGATGACTGCAAAAGCCGCCTCCCTCGGCAATCGATATGGATCGCTGGACTCAGCAATCTTCCACCAATCGCTCGCCTAGATGATAATCGTTGTTGCAGCAGCGATACACGTGGTTGCGATCCTGTGAATGTCTGAAGCAAAGCACGTCGTTGTTGCAGTAGCTCAAAGTTTAAGTGATTAATCGGATCGATTCAACATCCCTAATTACCCCAAGGATAATAAATGTAAATTCATCAAAACAGCCTATAATTCCACAAATATCCTTCATAATACTAGCTAGTATTTTGGAGGAATACGACTTAGTATGGGGGACCTTAAAACTTCTCTTAACTCGTGGGTGGAAAATCATCGGTGGCGCAAGCACCGCCCAAGCAGAAGAACATCAAGACATGACGATCCTTCCCCGTTGAATAAGCTTGATTTGTGGCAAACTCGATTGAGTATATATCACCAAAACAGTGGCTGGAAGGGCAAGCGGCGCTTGTTGGACTGGGGATTGCATGGGACCGCATGAAATGAATCAATGGCAGGTTCGACTGTTTTGGTGGGCAGAAGAAAACTGAAAGCAATAGAGCCATTAAAGGGGAACGATTAATTGCTGATTAGTGGTGGCACAGGCTGAGTTGAACGATGTTGCGTCTGAACATGTTGCAAGGGGAGGGTGCAGCCGCGGAGGAGGTGGAGAGGAAACAACTATGGGTTCTTAATTCTCGTGGGTGGTCTCTTGATTGTATTTCCCCCATCGTCAGTTACTGATGGTGATAAAGAACTTAGTAAAGATGCCAACAAAATTGAGGATTCGAACCTGTCCGTGACTGCAAGGTATGCAGATGTTGTTCTACCGAAGACTGGTAGGACGTGAGAGGCTAGGAGCCTATGATGAGTAGACGGCCGTGATCAAATATAAGTGTAAGATCGGACGGAGGTTATTTTGTGGATGATGTGGCTCAATGTGAAAGCAAAGAAATAGGAGTTAATGACCTTTAGTTGGTTGCACTTATCTAGAAATAGTAGATTATAGATAAATAATAACACACTACAAGAGAAATGGATTGTAGACGGACTTTTTAATGTAGTAGAGGCATTTTTAAATTGTCTCTAGACATTCTAAAATGCCTCATATATGCCTTGCCATGCATTGACTCAAGGAACATAGTGACAATTTATAAAGCGTCTCTACTAAATTGGTGACAATTTAAAAGAGGCATTTTATAATGTCTTAGTGAGGCTAAAAGCAATTTTATATAGTGTTAGATACATTGTCAAAACTATTGTTGTTCTGAAGCTTCAAACTCACCCACAAACCATGATGTGTCTGTGTCTGGATTGTTATTCTTGTGAGTAGTTTATTAACAACTAGAAACTAATAATGTAGAAAATGTCGTAGAAAATGTCTCTACATATCCTCTCTTTAGGTTTGACACATTTTTTGCCTCAAATAATTAATGCCTCTACCGTCCATGTACACTTTATTTTCAGAATTTTCACATATCCTCTCTTTAGGTTTGAGACATTTTTGAAGATGTCACAAATATATGCTTCTACAACGTACTAGAGGCAAATTAGAAAAATGCCTGTAACAAAGTGCCTCTATGAAACGTTTTTGTTGTAATGGCTTTTGCTTGAAATTATTTATCATGCTGCATTTCAGTTTACAAAGATAATGTTGCATTTCGGTCACTAACAAAGATCAACAAGTTTAATAGACCTTGCTATTGTGTTCGACGCCATGCAGGGGAGTGAATTACGTTGAATGATCCAGTCCTCTGAATATCAATTAAGTTCTGTCTTCAGTCGCAACACCGTTAAGAGCAATAACTTCACAGAAAATTAAGTTTCACTTGCTAAGTACTCGGCAAAGATTGTCTTTGCCTTTGCCGAGTGTTTTTTCTGACACTCGGCAAAGATTGTCTTTACCGAGTGTTTTTTGTTGGCACTCGGCAAAGATTATTTTTGCCGAGTGTTTTTTTTTTTCGCCGAGTGTTTTAAAGAAACACTCGGCAAAGAGACTCTTTGCCGAGTGCCCGATATAATACACTCGGCAAACAAGCGGACACTCGGCAAATAGCCGATTTCCCGTAGTGAGTGTTATATCATTTTTATTTTCCTCTAACAATTCCAATCGCACAGCCTTATGCTCATGTTTGTTTACTCCTCATGGTTAACAATTAAAGCTATTCACATTTTCTATCAAGAAACTGCTAAATCTCTGAGGGTTCCAAGGGGTGAAGAATTAAGGCATTCCTATCGTGAATTCCCAGTGTTTGCACTTAGAGAGCAAACTCTTGAGCATGCATCGCAATGCGAGCGTGGACAAACAGCCGTATGCATTGCAATCTACGTCAACTGAAAGAGCAATACTAGCTAGATTCCACAAGATTGCAGAACAGTAACCTGTTCGGTAACTACTTGGTGCGCAAATGAGAGTAAGCTGCCCACACGTACTGTAACACCTCAAAAATTCAAAGCAATCAAAAGGAATAAAAATCACTCCAAATTTAAATTTTTCTCTCGCTCTTACCCTGCCAAGAATTTTCAAAACAAAATACACTAAATAAACTCAAACCTAGTTAGAAGATGATATTTTCCAAATATTAAAACATGTGCTCAAGTGTTTGTTTCATTTAAAATTCACTAAGAGTTTGAACTTTTCGAATTTAAAACAAACTAATATAAGTGTACGTTAAACTCTAGCAAATTCACCTCGATTTTAAAACCTTTGAATTTAAAAGCTTGCATAAATTTCACCATATGCATTTTGTTTCGCTTGTTTAATTTTGTGTGTTTGTCATGTCTAAATTCCTTTTTCAAATTTGAATTCCCATTCAAATTTGAGTTCATGTTTAAACTCAGAAAAGAATAAACCTATTTCCTTTTCCTAACCTCTCTCGGGCTGAATTCCCTCTTCTCCTCTCATCAGGCCCAACCGACCAGCCCACCTCTTTCCTCTCATTTCTCCCCTTTTCTTCTCCAGGCCGCAGCTCACTCCAGCCCACCTCGGCCCAGCCTGGCTCGCCCCCACCTCTCCCTTCCTTCTTTCACCGACAGACGGGCCCCGTCTGTCATCCCCCACCTACGTACCAGCAGGCAGAACAGCCGCTGCCGCCATTGGACCGTCACCTCGCCACCATACGTGCGTGCCACGCCCCGCCAATCCTCGCGTCGCCGTGCCCCTCGTCAACCCCACGCGCGCGCCGTCCAGCCATTCGCGACGCCGCCATACCGCACGCACGCCGCGTTCCCCGCTTCCTCATAACTCCGGCAAGATATTTCTCACCGACGCCGACCACTCGGCGTCCTCCATGTCTCCTCGTCCTCCGCCTTTATAAGCCACCGCGTCCCCCTTTCCTTCGCCGCGTCACCACAAGCAATCCCTTTTTCCATCGCAAGCACGCGAGCTCCTCTCCTCTTCCTTCCCCTTCTCCTCCGGCGAGCTCTTCGGCGCCCTCGCCCGTCGCCGTGGAAGCGCGCCTCGTCCTTCCTCCGCTTGTCCGAGCTTCACCGAGTCGCGCTCCTTCCCGGCGTGCCCTAGGTCTGCTCAGCTGCGCCACCATGGTGTAGATCGACGCCTCACACCTCACGCCACCGTTCGCCGCCGAGCAAGCACGACGCCGGCCACTCTCCCGGCCTCGTCTCTCTCGCCTCCGGCGCGCACCAGCTTCGCCACGCTGCCGCGCCCCTTCCCGACCCACATGACGTCGACTCGCCGCGCACATCGTCCCCTTCGCCTCGCGCCACCACCGGGCGCCGCCGCCGCTGCGCACCGCGCATTTCCTCATCGCCGAGCACGTCCCTGCGTCCTTCCTCCACGACGTCTGGCCGCACCGCTCCGCCACAACGTCGTGCACCTCGTCAGACCGCAGCAGATCGACGACGACAGCTCCTTCTTCCTTCCCGTCGAGCGCCGCCATCACGCTCTGCGCCCCGTCGACGCCGAGAGCGTCCCTGCCTCCTCCGTCAACTCAACCTTGCCGCCTAGCTCCTCCATGTCTCCGCACAGCTCCCCGGCCAACAGGAACTCGAAGCGCCGCTCTTCTTCCCCTTCCCCGTCGAGCGCCGCCGCCGTGCTCCGCGCCCCGGCATCGCCGACGCGTTTCCGTCGCCACGCGTCGTCGACAAGTCCCCGCGGTGAGCTTCCCACTCCCTCCTATCTCTTTCGAGCCTTTCCCGTTCGATTTGGGCCACCGGAGCGCCGGAACAGCGAGCTCCGGCGAGCCGCCAATGGCGCCGCCGCGCTGTCGCCGGCGACCACCCTGCGACGCCTCCCGTCGCCCTCGGCCGTCCATCTCACAGCCAATGGCTAAGATTAGAAGCAGCGTACCCCTTCGATTTCATTAAATCTCGACCCTCTGTTTGAAATCCAACGCTCCAGATCTAATCGGTCCACCGTGAACCCGAGCCATGGACCCGGTCCACAGATCCTGTGCACACGGTCCATGCTTTTCCTATACAAAAATAAATCCGGTAACTCTAGAAAATCCCAGGACCTCATACTTTTACAGTTAAGCCCTCAACCTTAACTGTATTCCTGTTTAGGTCCTACATTTTTATAGTAACATCTTTATACTTTTCTGTAAATATCTATTAGCCCCTGTCTTTTGCACCGAGACCCTTAAACTTTCTGTAATAACATTTAGACCCCTAGAACCTTTTGGTTATTACAGTTATGCCCCTGTTATTTTTCCGTATTTACCTTTAAGCCCCTAGAATCTTTAAATCATCATATCTTTTCAACCGTAACCCCGCTTTGAGCGATTCTTGCTCTCACGCGTTCATAGAAACGCGTAGTACTCTTTGGTGCTATTCTTACAGCCTCAAGAAGCTACCAGCAGACCCAAATACCTTAAACTCCCCTCTCTTTTGATGTATTCCTTATCGACAAATCATATGACATCGATATCAAATGCTCGTTTACCATTTGGCGTCGAACTCAACCATTCTTGTTGTATCACTCCATATCAGAACCTAGTAACCTCTTTTATCGCTCAGTCAATCCTAAATCCAATGTTGCCACCGATCTTTACCAAGCCCTATTGATTTATCTTTCATGTTCATATGGGACCTTTCATTGGAACTTTATTGGATTTGTTATTCATTGCTATCTTAATTGCTAGTTGATCTTAATCGACTAATCCATCCAATTTAATTGCAACCGTGCATTCATACCATGCATGTTCACGTGCACGTACCACCGTCATGCGCTTAGCTCATGATGGATAAGTAATAACTTAATTTAATCTTAGTAATTAATTAATTTAGTAAGTAATAGCTAATCACCACTAGTTAATACCTTAACATAAGTAGGTATTTAAAGTGACACACCTTGCACATTGTACACGTGTTGCATGAACCTTTATATAGGTCTAACCTATATAAAGCCTTAATGCCGTCAATGTACAAATAGCACATACACATGCCGTTTCTACGTACACGCATGCAAGCATGCATTTATCATGGTTTAGCATCTCTCATTCACATCAAAAGCCCTAGTGCTCGATGCATCACCCCTAATAGCCTCTCTTAAGATAATAAGATCTTTCTAAAGTAAAACCTAATGCATCATGCATGATTTGTGTCTTTTGTTTTTCTTCGTTGTTCTATCGGTTCTTATTGGAATTAATTGGATCTTTATTTAGCTCTTCTCGATCTTATTTTATTTTGCGGTAGTTTGTTTATACGGTATACTTGTTTGCGCTAGCTTACGTGAGATTCGAGGAAGAGCCAAAAGAATTCAAAGACGAGTCGAAGAATCCAAGCCAAGGACGAGTCGGAAGATACAAGCTTTTAGGATGGATCTGAGGTCCCGGATTGCGAGGACATGAAGAAGAAGACTGTAGTGAAGGCAAGCTCTACATCTCCTTGATCATGATTGAACCTACTGTTTTCGTAATGCACCTATAAAGCCTACTCTAGTATTATGCATTACTTGTTATTTTACTGCTTGTGTAGTTGTGGTCCTACTTGCTTATTGATATTGATGTCTGTTACTTAGGCATTAATATTTAAATTCTTGTTTACCCTTGTTTACCTGTCACCTTGATAACTCTAGGATAGTTCCATCATTTCTATGATGGCACTTTTACCTTGCTACTAGAATGCTTAGGACCCCTCGCAATGTTTCAACATTGCCACACCTTATTCACATATATGATTTACAACTGTGTTAAATGAGTTTGGTGGTGTGTGTGATATATTGGGATTGGGAGTAGCACAACTGTGTTAGGTGATGATATTGATGGTGACAGTGATGATGGGATGGGTTGGATTGCAGACAAGGCCACTAGTGAATTGTTGATTGTGTGATAGACCCCTAGTGTGGGATCTGGTGCTTGTCCGGCCATATAAGGACCGGTTCTGATGCCCGTATACATAATGATTCTCGTACAACCACGGAATCTCTTATGGGAAAGACCTACTCTACCTTCTTGGTAGTCTTACAAATGCCATCTGGAGGCCAGTCGAGGCAACGAAAGATCAGGAAAAGACACGGAAAACGTACCTGTGATCCGGCTCGCTGAACCCGCTATCAGTTACGGGAGTGCCGCCTGTTCTGTTATTTGTTACAGGATCCTGTTATTTGTTACAGGAGCACTACGTACTATGTGTACAGTGCCAGCATGTGACTTTCATGTCACAAGCCCCTGAGTGTGATTTCGTGGTGGAATTTTGAGACTACTCGGAGGAGATGGACTAGGCGTTATGTACCCCATTGCAAAGGGTGCATAGCCTGTGGGAAAAAATATACAACCTCTGCAGAGTGTAAAATTCATCCAGATGGACGTTGTCACGGCATATGACACATTATTATTGCGCACGTATGGATTAGCCACATCTCTTATCCCTTGGCGTGTGAGTGGGTTGTAGTCAGCCCGTGTTTTGGAAGTGTTGGTAAGTGTGCCGGGTCGGTATGATCCTCGAGGTCAGAAAGCCCAACTAAAACTTGGGAACTGGCGGGAATGCCCATACTCTCCCAGGGCCAACCAACTAAAATATTGACAATCAATTCTCTGTTTTATCTATGAATCCTTGTCTTGCTTTAGTTAACCATGTATAAAGTTTGCTTTCTGCAAATGAACCTTATAGCATCCTCCTTGCTAAGGCCAATTATGCATGTATATATACCTTTGTGTAGTGTATGTCTTGCTGGGTATCTTATGTACTCATGCGTTTGCGATTGTTGGTTTAGTAGGAGAAGACTTCGTAGAAGACGATGACGGTTGAGTTTTTGGTTCTACTTCTCAAGTCTGCTTGTGGCTTTGGGCCAAGGTTTCCGCTGTCTGTTTCACCTTTAGTCGGTCGGATGGACCTGGATAATTATAAATCCTGGTCGTACCGCTACTACGGGTCCTATATCTCAGGTATTATACTTATTTATCTATTCAAAGTATGCTTTTAATTATCATATCTGTGTTTTTGTGCGTATCAGTTACTAACGAAAGGACCGCTAGCTAGAGTTCAGGCAGGGTTTGACGACAAATTCATTTCCTCGAATTGTTCTCCTCCAACAGAAACCGCCGCCGGGCTGATCCTGGACAAGCAGGGCGCCACAACCTTTGCTTGAGCGAGCGCCGCTACTACCATAAATGAAGCCACTCTGGGGGCTTGGGTTTGCTGTGCCCCTTCCATTGTGGGCAACAGTACTCCCAGTGCCTCTAAATCCTAGAACCAAGTGGCCACTGTTAAAGCTCTGTATTAGATGACTGCCACGGATAGGCGTAACAAATGAGAGCATATGGTGCCTTGTGTGGGCTTATATGGTGGACATGGATGTCTACACGTGCTCTCACGTTCCAAAGTGCGTATCTCTGCTCAGGTCTCACTAAAAAGGTTACATCTCTTTCACCCTCTTGGCTTTGTAGCTCTGGTTACAGATTTACTTCGCCACCGTTTTATGTGAAGATTTATAACATAGGGACTTTATCACTCGGGCGCACAATGTGTGTGGTGCCTGTATGAAACACCACTACGAGCAAAACCCTTGCAGAAGATGAGTATCATTTGTGAATATATAGTTGTAGCATTTCTGAATTCCGCCAACAAGCTTGAACTTACATACTGCCGGTCAATCCAACTTAAACTTCAAATTTGCGGTCCTCAACACAGAGGTTTAGTTCTAGAAACATGGGACTGTCCTAAAGTATATATGTCTTGTACTTCTAATTAATATCATGTTTTGAACTTTTGATCATAATATAGCTCGCTCGCAATGCAAATCAGAGCCCGTATGGTGCATACCACAAAAGTAATTCCAAGGTGTGAAAGATGATAAATATATCATCAGTACTCACAGTTTAAGTTATCAAACAAACCTGTTACCACCGTACCGACACCGTTCTTGAACCGCATGCTACAGATAGTTGATGGCCAGATACCGTGACAGAAGGTCCATGCCCAATGCCTAGTAACCCTATTATGCATGCACAGACTTTTTGTCGCCAAGTTTGCTGAGAAGTGAAAACGATGATCTTTGTGAGGAGTCATGTGCAGGTTATAGAGGCAACCTTGCTCGTTGTGGTGGAAATTTAATTTGACAACTACAATGGTTTCCTGTTCACTAAACCATATGTTAGTGCGTACTGGCAACAGAGGCCTGCCGCCACTCGAAAAAGGCCTATCATCCACGAGACTAGAAGATGCAGAGGAGCTTTGGCCAAGCTACAATTTATTATGCTGACAGCTGAGGAATATCCACTGCCGTTTGAAGTGATATAATTGGCACAGGTTGATGTTAGTGTATAGTGAACGAAATTTTTTTCCAAGAGAATACTTGCCATCTTTAGCTTGTACCAAATTTTAGATTGATTAAAATCCGTGCTTTTCCTTTTCAACAATCATGCATCAACTGTTTAGAATTAAATTATCATACTGGACAACAAAATTAAATATCCTAAATAGAAGAGCACGCAGAGGAAGGAGTCACCCAAACGCTAGTAGCACGGTATCAGTGATATGCCTATGGAAATAAAGAAATGGAACTAAACGTGGGCTAAATATGTTGAAAGTAGGGGTGTGCGTTCGGTCATACCCGATGTTTCGGTCCGGTTTTTTCGGTCTTCTCAATTTTCGGTTATCTAGAATTGCTACCCGAAATGACAACGAAAATTTGGGTACCCGATAACTTTGGGTACCTAAATTTCGGTTCGGTCTTCGGTTATACCCAAACTACCCAAATTAGCATTAATTTTGTAGAGAAAAAATGAAATAAACTTGATTATACCCAAAATATACTATGCAATCAACTTGATAATGAGTTACCATTATATGATAGGAGAAACATGAATATGATGAATGAGTAACAAAGGATGTTATGTGACCATGATTTGAGTCTATGTGCTAAATCCTACATCATCATACTAATTTGGGTAGTTTGGGTAGTTCGGGTACCCAAGGGTACTACCCGAAATTTACAAATAAAATTCGGTTACCCAAGGGTACTACCCAAACAAGTACCCGAAGACCGAAATTCTGGTTTTTTCGATCTCGGTCTCGGTTTTTTCGGTTTCGGTGTTTGGGTATCGGTTTTTGTGCCCACCCCTAGTTGAAAGGATGAAGTTGAATGATCAACTCCGTCTATGATCTCTCGTAACGCACATGAAGGATACACGAGTGAGTGCAAAACCAAGAAATATACACACACAGAAGATTTTACTCGCGACACTTCACATCAGCACCATTCTTTGTCTCACACTTCAAAAGAACTGATTACATGCTTGAATTATTTTTGTGAAAGGGATTTTGGCCTAACGGTTAAGGCACTCGAGTAGTACCTCTCAAGTCTTGGGTTCGACTCTCTGTGAGAGTGAATTTTTTAGCATTTAACGGTTTTGTGCTTTTAGCGGTAGGCGACGTGGTCGTCGGCAGCTAGACGCTAGTGATGACTTCATCAATCTTGAGGATTTGCTGGCTCAGCGATAGGCGACGTGGCCGTCGGCAGCGAGACGTCAGTGATGACTTCATCAATCTTAAGGATTTGCCGGCTCAGTCTTTGAAAATACTCGTAGAGGTAAGGTTTGCGTATGTACGTTCATGGGTGGGTATGCGTGTGTTGTGAGTGTGTGAATTGTATTGTGTAGTGACACCCAAAATGGAGGAGTTGGTCATACATTTAAAGAACTTAAAAAAACACCATTTGATGAATCAACTATAATGCCTTGGGTCGTCTCGTGCTCCACCGGTCTCACCGCCGCAAGGTATTCGCTTCCATGAAGCTGATCCCTGACCACGCTGCCAATTCACGAATCAATCTGCTCTGCCATCGGGGCGCGCCGCGTCGCCAGGTGCTGCAACTGGGATTGACCCATCGAGACACTATAACCTGCAGTGAGCCCAACCTCTGTTTAGGTGCCATGTGGCACCTTACCTCCACCTTGACGCATGAGCTTCTGGTTTACACTTTATTCATTTGCAGCACTGACTCTTGATGGTTCCATTCATGAAGGAACATTCCTAGTGCCTCTAAAGTTGCCACTGTCCAAGCTGTGTGTGCGAAGGGAGATGACAGCCACAGAATAGGCATGGAAAATGAGGGCATATGGAGGCTTTTGAGGGCCTATATGGAGGCCATGGATGCATATCTCCTTACAGATCTAAAGAGAAAAAAAAAAGTGCATATCCGTTCTCCCTTCTCAGTTTGCTAGTTCCTACCTTTTTATCTCAAGGTTTGTAACCTCGGACATTTATCATCACAGAAAATGTGTGAGGCTACGATTGGCCCCCCCATGAAAATCCATTATGAGCATGAGCTTTGCAGCAAGAAGTCCCTGGCCGTGGCAGCTGGATCGAGATAATAGGGCTATCTCCTACGGTGTTAGAGAACAAAAACCCAAATTGGATGTGAATAGTGGTCAATACCTAAAAGGATGTATCTCCAACGAATGTCCAAAATTCTTCATCCCATTCATCAACCTCGCCGGAGCCACTGCAGACTCTAGCAGCGGACGCGGCGGTGGCTGCGGGCTCGCCGCTCCTCGACATGCCCCTCGACATGCCGGAGCCGTACCTGCTGCACATCCTGGGCTTCCTCACCAACTCGCGGCCGCGGCACCGCGTGGTGTTGACGTGCCGCCAGCTCCTCACCGCCGAGGGCGCGACGCGGGCGGCGCTGTTGCTGTGGGGGGACCCGCAGTCGCTGGCGTTCCAGTTCTTCTTGCCAGGGTTCTGCTTCCCGGCGCTCGACCACCTCGACCTCTCGCTGGTGTCGCCGTGGGGCCACCCGTTCCTCTCCGCCGCGCTCATTGACAGCGGCGCCGTGGCCGCCGAGGACGCGCACCAACTGCCGCACTCCAACGAGGTCGCGGAGCAGAACGCCTTCATCGCCGCGTGCTTTGCGTAGTGCTTCTCCGCCGTCTCCTCGCTCGCCATCTACTGCCATGACCCCTCCACACTGGACGCCCTGACGCCGCACTGGCGGGCCTGTCTCCACAGCGTCAAGCTCATGCGCTGGCACCAACGGTCGTCCGGTCTCGACAACGGCGCGGATCTCGAACCGCTGCTCCGGAACTGCCCCGTGAAGCTTGTCCCCGCTCGTCCGAAGCGGCCCCTTGCGGATCAGCTCGTCCCGCGCGAAGCTCATCCGCCGCAGCGAAGGAGGGGGAGGGCAGGCGTTGGAGGGGAGGCGCAGGGGGACAACGCGGCCCCCGCTGAGCTCGTCCGAAACGGCAGAGGAGGGGAAGGCGCCGGGGGATGCGGCGGCTGTTGGCGTCTCTTACGGTCACGCGGGAAACACGCGACCGCGGGAGACGCCGGGGGTTATGGAATTGTTCACTTGCACTATTTAACCAAATAATCCACAACTAGTAACAAGTACTAGATATGAATTATAAGGTTTGTCATGTTAAATAGAATATCCGCAAGCGGACGGATAACCCGTTGTAGCATTTCACCCGAGAGTATTCCAGGGTATCGTATTTATATTTTCCCAAAGGAAGACATGGTTGACAAGAGTACTTATGTTCATGGTGTTACAAACGATAGGTGATATAACCACATTCCAATGCAGGGGTAAGGTTTAATAATGATAGGGATAGTGTGACACACACGAAGGCATTCCACTCTCTCTAATAAAAGGCGAGAGACAATCCTAAGCAATGCTAAGTTAGACTAGCGAGCTACTACTCCAAAGGTACAACACTCATATAGCGTGCACAACCTCTACCTATCATCTAGCGTCATGCAAGCACAAGCAAGCGTCTAATGCCTAGGCAACATCGGGAGATCCGGCATACGCAAGGTCTGCCTCGCGACTCCGGCCTATTTACGTACTCCTATGCCGTGCCCGAACGTGGAGGGTTCCTTTGGATGGACAGGGCTGTCACTTCCTGCCACCTACCTCTACAAACCGTGGGACACGCACATACCCAAGGGTGGATAGACTACCCCGGCACCATGCCGGCGTTACTAACCATGACTCTAGATACCTCGAGGCACCCCCAACCCTTCGGATCGACGGGGTGATAAATCTAGAGCACCTTTGCAGGACAATGAGCCCGATGCCTAATCATGAGAACAACTAGCCTAACTAGCATAAACTAGATAAAAGGGATCAAAGCTAGCACTAAGTCATGCATAAGCGTTCGTCGCTTAAGAACGAGCGACGAACGATGAACGATTAAGCAAGTTCAAGAATAATCGATGATCGAGTATGAACGAACGAAGAACGAACGATGAACGAGCATGAACGAACAACGAACGATCATACAAGATCATGATAGAACTAGCAAGCTCATAACAACTATATGAATACTTGTATTCCATAGATTAAATAGCAAGTCTTACAAAGAGAGAGAAAGGATACAAGAGCGCTACCCAACTCTCCACAAGACTTTGGGAGCAATAGGGCAGCCCACTACTCAGCCTAGCACTACCTAGAATTGCCTCTAGCTCTAGTGTGAGGAGGAGGGAATGATCCTTGTGTATTGTGTGTCTTGGAAGGAGGCGGGTACCCCTCCCTATATAGTCCTTGAAGGTCGGCAACTTTGAGGCGGTTCCCGAGGTCGGTGACAATTAATGCAGGGGGAACCGACCTCCAGAGGTCGGTTACAAACCGCCATAGAAAGATGGGCCCAGGGGGCCACCCTGCCAGGTCAGCCGACCTGGCCAGGGGGGGTCGGCCGACCTGTGCCTGGCCCCTCCTGGGCTGGGCTTTGGCAGGTGGCTCACCCTCTGGGTCCACTTCTCTGGTCCAGGTGCATTTGGCCTTAGTTGTGTTGGACTTTGACGAGATTTGGCCTTTTGTCTTGGAATTGTATTCCCGCGGCGAACGTTGTTGTGTAGAAGTGTTGATTCGTCGCCTTGGGGCATGAGTTCACCTGGATTTCTCCCTTATTCCACCTGTACACTGAAATCTAGAGGTACATGTGGAACTAGGTTATTCTTAAATAAAGTGCATGTAAAGAGTGTCCAATCCTTCTTGATTATTGAGCTAGTTGACGGTCGAAATTGGTCCGTAACGACCGTCAACAACTCCCCCAAGCTTACCCTTTACTCGTCCCGAGCAAGAAGTAGGACTTTAGGTTGTTGATCAGGAGTTGCTACAATGCCTACTTCTCAAAGGTACCAAGTGTATAACAAAGATACTCATCCTTGAGTTGAATAAGTTGGCCAAGGTAACTCACCCTTCCCTTAGTCCTTATGGGGCTTTCGCTTTATACTTCACCTTGGGCGGTTGAGAGAGAGAACGGTGTACGAGCATTTGTTTTCTCATTCCTTGTCTTGCTTTTATTCTCCGAAGGTTTTCAAAAAGATTTTCAAAAACAAAACCAAGTTCCTCAAGTGATACTCTCGAGTCGCTCAAGTGGTGTTTTTATCCCTTACCAGGTCATGTGTGTTGCCTCATCTTACGTCTAATAGGCTTTTTTGTGGAGCTCAAGGTAGGATATGGAGAGAGGCATACTTGCATTCATATTTTGCAAAACCAAAAGGGTGGATCCACGGAGATAGCAAGCCATACAATCAAAGATCAAGATGTGCAAGTGTGGATGGTGGTGATGCATGCGACTACTCCTCTTTTTGTTCACCTCTTTTTATTTTATATTTTGGGGCATGGCTATCTTTTCTTCTTTCTTCTTCCATGCTCAAAATGAGAGCAGATAAATTTTCTTTTTCTTTTCATGCTCATCTTCTGTGAGCTTTATTTTCTTTCTTTCTTTTGCATAGCCATGCCTAATTTTGATATTTAAAGAGAGGTGATATATTGTGAGGAGTGTCTTTATTTTGGTGGATGGCATGACATGTTGCTAACTTCCGGTGTAGAAGTTTAGCATATGAGGTGGAATGTGTACGTGATCTTGATCATGAGAGTATGGAAAGCATCTCACTAGGGTCACACAATTTTGATAAAGCTCAATGAAATGACAAGCAGCATATGTAAAGGTTTTACATGAAGTACTACATATGGCTTTGGTAGGAATTTATCATCACTGAGGAGCTTATAATTTTTATGATTTTCGAAAACAAAAAATTCCGGAGTTTTCAAGCTTAACTTGGAACAAGATTGCATCAGCTCTTTTTACCATATCATCTCTCACAACAACTTAGGTTCAGTGCAAGCGTATGCTACCCACAAGTTTCAGGTTCTAAGCAAGTATTTTTCAGCCAACAAACTCAAAACTTGGAGAGTACTAAGTTATAAACTAGGCACAAGAGAGAAATATGGCAGAGCAACTATTCATCATCTCAACATAGAAGGAAAAGAAACATTTTTACAGCACATAAAAAGAAACTATACTAACTATTTTTGTTCTTTTTAGTTTTGTTATTTTTATTTTGTTTTTCATATGAGAAGCAAGAACAAGCAAAAACGAAAGGAAAAGGATACAAGTTGCGATACATTATACCTTAGCGGGGGGCATGGTGTCTCCCCCCCAAGCTTGTTCTTGTTCATGGGTTTTGTGGATTGAACCCCATGTGGCGAAAGTAAGCTGAAAGATCGGCTTGTCCCCACTCCGTCATGTTGGTGAGGTTGGTGAGCTGGGTGTCGGTGCGTTCTTGCCACTGATGGGTTTGTAGGATGTGTTGATTCAGCGCGTATTGAGTGTCTTCCGCTGTGGTCTCGAGCCTTCCCATTTGCTCGGAGAGGTTGTTCATCTCTTGCTCAAAGTAGTAACCTTGAGCAGAGAATGAATGACGTCTCCCGGCCATGGGTGTCGCACCGGAGTCGGAGGAATGTTCCTCCCATTGCTGCTGCGGAGTGAACATCCTTGGGCCATGTACCGAGCCTTGCCGCGTCGAGCCGCCGGCCATATATGGTGGCGGGACTGGGTATGCACCGGGAAAGAGTCCGGCGTGACCTTGCCCCGGCGCACTATGCGGCATGGGCTGCGGTGTGGGCGCTTCGGAGCTCGATGGCTGATCCGTCCTTCGCGTTCTCCTGCGAGAAGAAATACTCCTGCGTGCACTCTCCATTTCTTGGAGCTCAATGGTTAGACTTTTGCAAGTATACAAGCGAAGATTCGGGTTAGGTAACCGAAACTCGTTTGTATACCCGACAAAATAAAATATGAGGGAATCATTTGGACCATGCTTAAGTGTATGACCGCGAATAAGATAATCTTTGTTTATGAGCATGCGAGGAGTATCAATATATTCAACATTAGCATCATGCAAAGCACCTACTCCCGCAGCGATACGTGTAATCAACGAAGTGCACTCGATAGGTCCTATCATCCCAAAATTATCTAGCCATTGGTGAATCATGTATTGCACAGGAGAAATCTTAATTTTCTCAACGATAGCATAGAGAATTTTCATTTCATCCTCGCGCACAACTCTAATATCACTCCTAGGAAAAAGAGTGATGCCAATCCACATGTGCAAAAAGCGCAAAGTAGGGTGATGGATGTGATTAGTTCTAGGCTGCACACAAGTTGAAAAACCCGTAATCCTTTCCCAAAATGCAAGCTTTGAAAAATCAGGAAGGGCATTATCAATATCAACATTGCAGCGAGTATTAAAGCCGAGTATCATGCTAAGGTCCTTCCATTTCAAACGGTACTCTTCCCGGAAAAACCGAAAAGTAATACCTTCATCTACTACTCGTAGGGTGCATAAAAACTGAAGTGTAAGCAAGCGGGAACCCGGCTCATGTACACTAGCAAAATCTTTCCACCCTATAGCTTTGAATACTCGAGAAAATTCAGCATCCATACCTGTTTGTTGCAGCAGCTCCGTGTCAAATACTCGCGTAGGAGCAAAGATACGGTTTTGAAGAAGTGCGTAGGCGTTCGTCTCTTGCTTGCCCACCAAGTCGAGGTCGGTGTCGACGAGGAGACGATGCTCGATGTTGCCCTCTTGCTCTTCTTCCTCGGCTTCATGTGGTGGACTTGGCGGTGGCTCGACTGCGGCGCGTGAGCGAGTGCTTCGGCGTGAAGAGCTTGGACTTGATTTTGAACTTAGGGACCTCTTCAACGCTCCGTACAGCTTCTTGGCACCGGTCATGGCTGCACACAAGGAGAGCAAGAACACAAGAACGAAAACTCCGAACGGGTTATGTTAGAAAAAATCCAATCGGCGAAACCGTTGGTTGTTCTTGTGAGCAAGAAGATCGCAACTCGGAAAAAGCAAAAACAAAACACAAACTGAAAACTAAATCAAGGGAGAAATATTTTTGCAGAATTTTTGAGGCAAGAACTCAAGTGAGCACAATGGAAAACTTGAGAGCAATGGAGTGAAGTGAGTTGAGGAGTGGAAATGAGAGTGTGAGAGGGAGAGAGCAATGGCCGGCCACCTCCTTATATGGACGAGCCATAACGGCTCATTTTGAAAGGAGCATGGGGCAGGTGACCGTTGGGGAAAAGCAGGGGGGCAGCAACGGCTACCCCAGGTCGGCCGACCTGTCCTGGTGGGGTCGGCCGACCCCCTGTGGGGCCCACTTGCTCCCCCTCTTGGCCCATAGCTTCCAACGGTCATATGATTCATGACCTTGGCTGCTATGTCCAGTGAATCCTCGAAAATATTGCTCAGAAAGATTTCCAAATAAAATCATGCCTCGAAATTCAAATGGTTTTCGGAAAAAATTGAAACTAGAACAGAAAATGATGGAAAATTCCAACATGTGGGAAATTTATTGTAGTGGTACAGAGGTACTCCAAAACCTTGCACAAAGGAGTGAAAAAGTTTTGAAGAACCAAATATTTTTTGGAGATTATTTTTTTTGTATGCATGGCGAGATGAAAATTTCAAATATGCTGGCGGAAAAAATTCCAAACGATTGAAATAAGAATTTCTTGTGGTGAAATAAAATATGCAGGGTGATTTTAAAGTTTTTAAATGCAAGTGGTGGGTTTGAAAAAGGAAAAATCAAAAAGGAATCAAAAGAAATGATAATGCCGATTATCCTGTCGGCCAGGGCTTCGCCGTTTTAAGTCCGGCGAGCAAGGACTCCTCCATGTGTTTCATTCTTGAGGTGCCGGCCCCGTCCTTGGAGAAGAGGATGAAGATGGCTGCACCTTCTTTACTTGCCACATTTGTTTGATCTTGGGTTGTGTTGGTGGCTTCTCAAATTGAGGGGTCGATTTCTTGACCCATAACCCCGGCCTTGTTGTTGCGGGCTTCTTGGGTTGGTACCATGACGGGTTCTCACGTTTGTCAATTTGCTTCCAAAGAGCAATGAGACTATCCGTCTTTCTCGGGGTCACTTCAACTTCTTTGATGTTTGAGGGGTTTGGCCCATACTTGATCTTGATCATCGAGCATTGTTCTTTTCGGGGTTGAAACTCGAACTTTTCCTCCTTCCCATTGATGTAGAAACGGATTTCTCCGGCCCCAACATCAATTTGAGCCTTTGCGGTGCTAAGGAAGGGACGTCCCAAGATGAGGGGCGTCTCTTTATCAATGTCCATTTCCAGCACCACGAAGTCCACCGGAATGAAGTTACCACGGATTTTCACCGGAATGTCTTCGGCTATTCCCGCGGGGTAGCGGACTGATGAGTCCGCTAGTTGTAGCCTCATTGGTGTAGGAGTTAACTCCGTGTAGCTCAATCGATCGAAGACTTCTTTGGGCATAACGCTGACGCTTGCCCCAAGATCACATAAGGCGTGTTCGAAGTGATGTGCCCCAATGGAGCATGATATGGTGGGGCAACCAAGGTCTTTCTTCTTTTCTGGAAGCCGATTGAGTATAGCCGCGCTACACTCTTCGGTGAGCTTAACCATCTCTGTCTTGGGCAGTGGTCGCTTGTTATTGAGGATGTCTTTGAGGTAACGTGCATATGTGGGTACTTGTACCATGTCCATCAAAGGCACGTTGACATGAATCTTTTGGATGACTTCCACAAAACGATCAAATTGTTCATCCACCTTCGGCTTCTTATTTCTGTGTGGGAATGGCATGAAACTAGTGTCTTGGAATTCTAGTGCCTCTTTCCCGGTGGTTGCCTTTGGTTCATCATTCTTTTTCTGGATGATAGAAGGATCTTCTTCTTCTTGTTCAACCCTGTCCTTGTTACCTGCATGGTTAGGATATGGCGGGTCCCGAGTGGATTTTCCTCCCCTCGTGGTAACCGCATTAACATTTTCTAAAGAAGACTCGGGTTGCTCCGGGATCTTCCCAGAATTAGAGGTAGGAACAAGAGCAGCAAGCTGAGCAAGTTGGGTTTCTATCATTTTGTTAAAACTCAGCTGATTTTTGAAAGCGGAAGAAAAACCTTCTAGCTGTGAATTTATATTTTCTAAAACTTTATCGTTGGCAGCAAGCTTTTTGTTGATTGATTCATTAATTTTAGCTTGGCCAAGAACCAAATCTTTCAAAGAGGGCTGATTATTGTAAAAACCAGGAAAATTGTTACCTCTATTTTGATTTTGATTATATCCTTGACCTCCGTTTGGACGATACCCGTTGTTGTTGTTCATGTAGAACGCATCTTCTTGGGTGTGGGGGCAATTCTTCCCCATATGGCCCGTATCTCCGCATTCCTCACACGTCATGTGTGAGTCCAATGCACGAACACTACCACTTGAAGTGTGTTCATCCAAACGCTTCATGAGAAGGTCAAGTTTGGCGGACAACATGTCCACTTCCTTGACAGGGTGGATGCCTTTTGAGCGTGATTGGAGTCGATCATCGCTCCACCCTTGATTGGAGACCATCTTCTCTATAAGGTCTTTTGCTTGAGTAACGGTTTTGGAGAAGAAGGCTCCTCCAGCAGCGGCATCCATATGTCCACGGGATGTTGGTGTTAACCCGTTGTAAAAGTGTTGAAGAATGAGCCATTCTTCCATCCCATGGTGTGGGCAGGCTGATGTGTATTCTTGGAGCCTTTCCCATGCCTCGGGTATGGATTCATTTGTTGCTTGCTGGAAGCTTGCAATTCTTCTACGAAGAGCATTGGTTTTGCCCATCGGGAAGAACTTAGCGAGGAACGCCGTAGAACATTTGTCCCAAGTGTCAATATTGGCGCGGTTTGCATAGAACCATTGTTTCGCTTTCCCAAGGAGGGAGAGCGGAAACAAACGGAGCTTGATAGCATCTTGATTGCCTTCTCCCGTGCCTGACGTGTTGCATATCTCTAGGAATTGTTGGAGATGAGAGTTGGCGTCCTCGGAAGCCTTCCCACAAAAGGGTATGGCTTGCACCATCGTGATGAGGCTAGACCTTATGTTAAGTCCGGCGTCACCAACGTCGACGTTGGGTCCAATGGGCACATTGGCGACGGTGGGCGCGGAGTATTCACGAAGGGTCTTTTCAGCCATGACGTTTGACGTAGATGGCGCGGAAGATGCGGGTTCGCTTGTCGAGAGAACTTGAGGGGAGACGATGACGCGGTGTCGAGTCTTCCTCACAAGTGACTCGGGATTATCAACGAAGTTTTTCGGCAAGTCGAATCCACGCATACACTATCCTGTTTTCACATCAAAGAGAAAATAGATCAAGGTTAGCCTGCATGGGCAATGGTTAAACCACATCAAGTGTAATCATGAACACTCATTGTATTCTTGTTAACCAATGTCTTCCCCGGCAACGGCGCCACAAATGCTTGTTGGCGTCTCTTACGGTCACGCGGGAAACACGCGACCGCGGGAGACGCCGGGGGTTATGGAATTGTTCACTTGCACTATTTAACCAAATAATCCACAACTAGTAACAAGTACTAGATATGAATTATAAGGTTTGTCATGTTAAATAGAATATCCGCAAGCGGACGGATAACCCGTTGTAGCATTTCACCCGAGAGTATTCCAGGGTATCGTATTTATATTTTCCCAAAGGAAGACATGGTTGACAAGAGTACTTATGTTCATGGTGTTACAAACGATAGGTGATATAACCACATTCCAATGCAGGGGTAAGGTTTAATAATGATAGGGATAGTGTGACACACACGAAGGCATTCCACTCTCTCTAATAAAAGGCGAGAGACAATCCTAAGCAATGCTAAGTTAGACTAGCGAGCTACTACTCCAAAAGTACAACATTCATATAGCGTGCACAACCTCTACCTATCATCTAGCGTCATGCAAGCACAAGCAAGCGTCTAATGCCTAGGCAACATCGGGAGATCCGGCATACGCAAGGTCTGCCTCGCGACTCCGGCCTATTTACGTACTCCTATGCCGTGCCCGAACGTGGAGGGTTCCTTTGGAAGGACAGGGCTGTCACTTCCTGCCACCTACCTCTACAAACCGTGGGACACGCACATACCCAAGGGTGGATAGACTACCCCGGCACCATGCCGGCGTTACTAACCACGACTCTAGATACCTCGAGGCACCCCCAACCCTTCGGATCGACGGGGTGATAAATCTAGAGCACCTTTGCAGGACAATGAGCCCGATGCCTAATCATGAGAACAACTAGCCTAACTAGCATAAACTAGATAAAAGGGATCAAAGCTAGCACTAAGTCATGCATAAGCGTTCGTCGCTCAAGAACGAGCGACGAACGATGAACGATTAAGCAAGTTCAAGAATAATCGATGATCGAGTATGAACGAACGAAGAACGAACGATGAACGAGCATGAACGAACAACGAACGATCATACAAGATCATGATAGAACTAGCAAGCTCATAACAACTATATGAATACTTGTATTCCATAGATTAAATAGCAAGTCTTACAAAGAGAGAGAAAGGATACAAGAGCGCTACCCAACTCTCCACAAGACTTTGGGAGCAATAGGGCAGCCCACTACTCAGCCTAGCACTACCTAGAATTGCCTCTAGCTCTAGTGTGAGGAGGAGGGAATGATCCTTGTGTATTGTGTGTCTTGGAAGGAGGGGGGTACCCCTCCTTATATAGTCCTTGAAGGTCGGCAACTTTGAGGCGGTTCCCGAGGTCGGTGACAATTAATGCAGGGGGAACCGACCTCCAGAGGTCGGTTACAAACCGCCATAGAAAGATGGGCCCAGGGGGCCACCCTGCCAGGTCGGCCGACCTGGCCAGGGGGGGTCGGCCGACCTGTGCCTGGCCCCTCCTGGGCTGGGCTTTGGCAGGTGGCTCCCCCTCTGGGTCCACTTCTCTGGGTGCATTTGGCCTTAGTTGTGTTGGACTTTGACGAGATTTGGCCTTTTGTCTTGGAATTGTATTCCCACGGCGAACGTTGTTGTGTAGAAGTGTTGATTCGTCGCCTTGGGGCATGAGTTCACCTGGATTTCTCCCTTATTCCACCTGCACACTGAAATCTAGAGGTACATGTGGAACTAGGTTATTCTTAAATAAAGTGCATGTAAAGAGTGTCCAATCCTTCTTGATTATTGAGCTAGTTGACGGTCGAAATTGGTCCGTAACGACCGTCAACAGCGGCGCGAGCGGAGGAAGAGGCGCGGGACGGCTTGGTCGCGGGGCGAAGGAGACATATTTGTGCGTCGCGGAGGGGGCAAGGAGTAAAATAGATAGGCTGTTTGGATGGTCCGTTGGAGACATTTTTTTATGTTTTAAGACTCATTTTGTGTATAAGTGACCCAATGGGTCATCCCGTTGGACACAGTCTAAGGACCGCCACCGTCTTAACCTGTGGACCTGTGGCGGGCTCTAGATGGAGTGGCACTTTGGAGCAGGGATTAGTCAAGCTCCAATGACTAATCAACTACACGGAAGAATGGGATGATGCAGGCACAAGCATGATCGATAAAACATATGAACAAATTTGTATTTGCCATTGAACAAAACTGTAATCCTGTATTTGCCATTGAAAAAAAAACTCAAAAGAAAGCAAATAAAAAGAAAGTGCTTTATTTATAAATTGAAGTGCTTATATCATTACCAATGTATTTCACTTCCATTGGGATTGAAAAGAGAGGAAGAAAAAACTAGTATTGATCAAACAAAGCACTTTTGAAATTTTCTAAAACTAATATAAGCACTTCAATTTAAAAATATTGCTAAGTTTTTATTTTATATCAATGGTTCTCCGTTGATAATTTTGCGCGGGCCCTCCAAAATCTGACCGGCGTTGCATGTCTCGTCTCGTTTTTGTCCCACTTCTCTAGTACTCCTTGGGTCTCAGAATAATTGACGTTTTTGACTTTTAGACATCATGTTTGACCGTCCGTCTTATTCTTGGCTTGTAAATTTGAAAAAAAGCAGAAAAAACGGGTTGTCCTGTTTTCACCCGCTACGCGGCCCGCGACACTGGATTGCCAAAAGAGAAGAGGAAATTCCTTATTTAGCCCTAGTAAAATTCTTAGTTCCTTTTCTGGCTCAAACTGAAAAAAAAAATTACCTCTATGACTCAAGTTGCAACGTTCATTTTTTTCTTAGCACTTGCGTCAGTTTTAGGTGCTAACGGCGAAGTGTAGGTGCTAACGGCGAAGTGTGGGCTGAAATAACCTTTATACCTCTGACATGACTCAAAGTGTAAAACTTAATTTCGAAATTATTTATTTGTTCTGAAATTCCAGCATAATATAACTGTACAAGATTTCTTATTTCGAATTGGGTCAAATGAGGAATTTCCTCAAAAGAAAAACACGGCCACTTTCCTATAAGGAACAAAAACACGGCCACTTTCTATTTCCTCTTCCTGCTCCTCCGCGTCGCTCCTCCCCGCGGGCGCCGCGCACGTCGGAGGTGTTCGTTTCATGGGGGTCTAAAATTTAGAGAGGTCTAAAAAAAGAATCTTATCATTTAAGAGTATTAAATAAAGTTTAATTACAAAACTAACTGCAGAACCCCAAGTCTAATTCGCGAGACGAATCTAATGAGGGTAAGCAATCCGTGGTTAGACGATGGTTACTGTAGCATTACTGTAGCATGAATGTAGCAAAACATAGCTTACTTAGGCTCGTTAGATTCGTCTCGTAAAGATGTAACCATCTGTAAAAAGGTTTTATCATTAGACTTTATTTAGTACTAGATTCTCTTTATTTAGAGGCCTCTAAAATTTAGCGCTAAAAGAAACGAACAGGGCGGTCGTCTTCCCCGGCGAGGGCCGCCTCCCCTCCACGAGGGCGCCGCCTCCCCTCACTGCGGGTGCTGCTGCCTCCCTTCCCCGCGGACGCCGCCTCCCCCTCCCCGCGGGTCGTCCCTCGCGTCCAGCGTCGCCGTCGGCTTCCCTTCCCTAACCCGGGCACGCCATCCCTCTTCGTGAGCTCCGACTCCCCTCCCCCGCGAGTCGTCGTCTCCCCTCCCCGCGAGCACCGCTTCGCCTCCCCGCCGGTCGCCGTCGCCTCCCCTTCCCGCGGGTCGTCAAGCGCTGCTGGAATGCTCCTTCCCTCTTGAAGCGTCTCCGCTATTCACAGGATCGAGTCGGTAAAGCGCTGATGAACAGACGCAACAGTACATCACATAAAAAGCTCAAATTTTTACATCTTTAAGTTATTACATGAGTCAAATGATTTAAAACACGTAAGAACACAGCAGAAGCCTACAAAGTACAACAATACTTACCACACTCGACGATAAGTAGCCGCACATCGAAGCCCTGCGATGTGGACCCGCTGAGGAACTCCACCAAGCAACAGCGGAAGCAAATCTATACCTGCACAAAAACATGAAGAGCCAAACCCTGAGTACTAGTTACTCAGCAAGACTTACCCGTCAACATGGCTAACTACAGCCGACTCCTAGCATGCAAAGGCTACAAGGGGTAGGCTGACTCCATTGCACATCCCGCACTAATTACTTGGTCCTTACTTTCAAGTTTTATTTCAAATTAAGTACTTAACCAATTAAAAACAGTGCACTTATCTCTAAAACAGGTATAAAATAACAATCATCAATAAGCAGTATAGCAGTAAATAGATATACATATAACAGTAATGAACTAGCATCATCATATCATCAATCAGAGCACACTACGAGGTGGCGCACTGAGCAAGGTTGCTCATGACGAGAGCGGCGGCATCGATGTACATCCTGCAGGAGAAAACCTGACCACACGACGCACACGGTAAAGTCGCATGCGGCAACCGTTGCAAGGGTCCCCCTGAAGCTAGGCCGGATCCAACCCCTCCCGAGAAAGGCCTTCCCGCACGGTCCCCGTCCCAGACGTACGCCCCGATTGGGAAGCATCCTTTCTCTCCCGAATACCATGATAGAAAGGGCAGGCTTCCACCGCACACCAGGGCAACTCGAGCTACTAAGTTTACTAGGCCCATAAAAACACTAGCATGTGATCAGTACGTTCGAACTTGCTCAATAGGGCCAACAACGAACGGTCCTTAATCGACACAGACGGGGCTACACCACCGTGAAGGCCCAGCCTTCCTCAACCATCCTATACAAGCAATTCCCCGTCCGATCTCAACAAATCCTAAATCCAGCTAGTACAATCCAGGGTGATTCCTATCATGCGAGTGGGACCTACCACTCGACTTCTACCGTTCGCTAGTCCTTAAGCATAGCAAGTTCTAACGCAACCTAGACCATATCTACAAAATATGACACAAGGTAGGATATGGAAGGGTAATTCTAATGCAGTTCTAAGGCTTCACATTAATTCCTAATAAACCTAATGCACAATCAATTACTAGCCCCAATCAAGTGAGAAAGTAAAAATCCTAAATAGGGAGGCATGCACCGAGGCTTGCCTGGCTCAGGAACGACGCTATCACTAGCACAGTCAGCAAAAGGATCAGTCAATGGCTCCTCCTGAGCGGCTCAGCATCCTGGTCCACCACCTGCTCCTGAATTACCTCGAGAGCTATATGCCATGACAAGGAAATGCAAGTTAGATGCAATAACATGATGCAATTAAAATTTATTTATTTATAGGACAGTCATTTTACACTGTAAATGCAAATGATTAATTTGTTTAATTACTTTCGTCTGGAGTATTTCTTTCATTGACTTTCAATTAAGTTAACCCTTTAATCAACCTAAGTTGATTAAATAAATAATTTGGTTTCAAAAATTAATTCATGTCCAGTGGCATTTTTCTGGTTAAAGTCACCACTGGAAGTGATTTACTGTGAAGTTTGATGATTTATGGATGAATATATTATTTATAATAATTTATACAATGCAGAGAACTATTTAAATCATAGAAGAAAAATTAAGCAAGAAATTACAGTAGAAAAGTGCTCTGCAGGTGTGTGATGATATCCTAACAGGCAGACCAGAGTTCATGATTTTAAGAGCAACAGAAAATTTAATAGGAATTAAACAAGGCTTGTATCAATTATAATTTTACAGAAAACAGGAAAATGAGTTGTAATATTTTGAGGCTTGGAACTCCTTTTCTTCTGTGTGGCAACGAATCGTTGACTCGATATGGCAGGTCATCATCCTTGTTCAACTCCAACTATCATTTCTGATACTTAAACGATTCTGACTGAATGAAGATGTGTTGAAAACTCTTGTCCTCTTGGTGGCTTCTGGGAGCATTCTTTGCGATGATTTCCGCACTGACAAGTATTATGTTGGAGCCGGATTGAAAGTCTTCTTAGAAGGCAAGTCAACTTCCTTCACGACGGTTGTTGGGCATCTGAGTAGTGACAGGCTTTGTCGTTCAAAAATGTTACCACAACTTTCTTAACTGAACCTTCTATTCTTCTAACTCTTTGGGTGACATCTTGTACGGTCTTCTGAAGATATGTGATGCTTCCTAAAACTTGGTCTTGAAACTGAACATCTGGGTTGGGTATGCGTGCTTGACTATTAGCTTAGGAAAACTTGGAGGGATCACGAACCATGCCAACGACGAGGTGCTAAGGTCTCGATGAGGTCAACAAAGAGATGTGAAACAGGTCTTTGCTACGAATTGGGGAGTCGAGCCTAACGGCATTTGAAGGGCGATTATGACAGACCAGAGCACGAGGATGAACCAACATCTGTTACTTAGGACCACTAACGATTCAAGGAAGAAGTCAAAGTCGGGTTCAAGGTGTGAAATTCAAGGATTTGCAGGCACAAGGTTGCAGGTATACGAAGGCAATCAAGGTATACAACTTCCACATTCTTGCTCTTTAATGTGATTATTAATGTGTCCAATTATTCTTTGCTAGAATGGTAGCAAAGAATCATGGCATGTCCCATGATGCTCATTGCATGGTGCATAAATGATGCATATGACTTGATACAAATGAAAATGTTTATGATATGGTGCACATGTTATGGTGCATATGGTGCAATGGATATGATGCATTGCTCATGGTGCATATGTTATGATGATCAGGTTATGACTTGTATTACTTGATGTATATTATATGATGATGCAATGCAAATAGTGTATTGTAATGCATATGGAATGGTGCATTGCACATGCTTTATGTTATCAAATTTTTATATTTGAGCAAGAACGAGGATTTCGAAGCATAAGCGGAGCTAAGGAGAAGATTATAAAGGGCTGGCATAACCTTCTCCACATTTGATGGGCAACTAGCAATGAGATCGATTGCAAGAAAAAACTGGCATGGGGCTCAGTAACAACAGTAAGGCAATGGCAAGAACATGGGTTCCACATAAACATGATAGATAAGAGTGCAAAAGTATTCACAAAGGAAACAAACGGGGTCGTGGCCTCAACATGAATACAACTCCACCCATCGAGGTAGGGCAAGGTCGTACAATTCGATAACGTGCAGCTCCGAGGATTGAAACACTGGCACAAGGGATTGCGACACCTAGCTACGGTATTGCGACGCTAGCTCCAATGGAAAGGCGGTGATATGATTATCTAACACACTACTCGACTGGTCTTGTCGAAGGTACGATAGCAGCTTAAGCACTTCCTCTAAAAGCATTCTTTCCGTGGCGTGGATGATCTTGACTTGCTGTTTGCGATTGATATAGTGGTACGCAAAACAGAACTTGATGATATTGACTTGATGCAGTCGTGCTCATGACATCCCATGGCATCCATCGCGATTGGCGTTCTCTAGCTGAGGTTTGAACAATGTCTTTAATGCAGAATACTCGTAGCCATCGAGGTCCGAAGGTTGGAGGAAAAACATCATGAAACGCTCTAAGCAGACGACCATGCTTATCTTTTCTTCTTGCTGAGGGCTGCTGAGTAGTAGACAAAACACAACTAGGTATGGGTTATACTGTGGTTGTCTACCATCCACCAATGCATTCGTGCGACGGCTCCAAGAGTGAAAAAGATTGCACGCAAAGCCATCAACGTCCATTTGTGGAGAGTTAGAGCGAAAATATCTCAAACTACCCCAAACTGCTCCACCATGCTAAACAAAGTTAACACGTGGTAACCAACTTCTGTACGGTCGTAGCAACAGCTGCACACAGCCATTCGGGCAAAAACAAGAGAGCAACGCTCCTCAAGTTAACAGTCTGACATCTATTTTTCACGGTGAGCAGCAGCCACAAAACTGAAATCTGGCACTCTGTAGGCATCAAAAGAAACAGTCAGAATACCAAACTTGTAGATAACTTTCATATCTTTCCAACAGGTGCTCAAACGCCAGAAACGATCAGCAGAACTGGAAATATCGAATTTTGAAGATGGCAGAACAGATTCTGGAAAAACTGGTCGAGGCTGAAATTTAACTTCACTTGGTCGACAGAATTGGAGGGATACTGACAGAATCGAAATGGCAAATCTGATACAAATTTTTAGTTCATGTTTTAAGCTTCCAGAAAGCTCTTGGTTCATCAATTTTGTCCAGGTGGTTTGGAGTTATGGAATTTTTAAAAGTTAGCTTGTCAGTCTGAAATTTCTGGTGATCATGAATTTCTGTTGGAGTGTTTTTAGTGATGATGCAATGCATGCACGACCTATACGTCCTCCCAAATAAAATTTGCCCAATATAGCAGGCCGTAGACAGTGGTGGCAACTAAGTCGCACTCACAAACGTTTCTACACGATCTACCGCGAGTTAGTGTACCTGCAAAGCACACAACGTCACCTCAACCAACCTATACAGGTGACGTACCCAATAAAGTGTAATACATGGCTCAATCATATATCATCACCATCCTCAACTCCTCGTGAACTCGATGGCTCATGGAACAGAATATACTCCGCCACCAAACAACACACTCCGGAGCCATGTAGATCCTTACCTTCTTACCTGGGCGTCGTGCGTCGTTACAGAAAAATAACAATCACCTCCTATTACCACCTGATTACTCTAACATCCTTATAATGGGCTTTTCGTTCCTCACACGTACGTGGTTAGATTTTTGAAAATAGGCCGTTTATATGATGTACTGTACCAACACGGCTCTCGTACCAGCTGAAGCGTCTCCGCTTTTCACAGGATCGAGTCGGTAAAGTGCTGATAAACAGACGCAACAGTTACATCACATAAAAAGATCAAATTTTTACATCTTTAAGTTATTACATGAGTCAAATGATTTTAAAAAACGTAAGAACACAGCAGAAGCCTACAAAGTACAACAATACTACCAAACTCGATGATAAGTGGCCGCACATCGAAGCCCTGCGATGTGGACCCGCTGAGGAACTCCACCAAGCAACAGCGGAAGCAAAATATATACCTGCACAAAAACATGAAGAGCCAAACCCTGAGTACTAGTTACTCAGCAAGCCTTACCCGTCAACATGGCTAACTACAGCCGACTCCTAGCATGCAAAGGCTACAAGGGGTAGGCTGATTCCATTGCACATCCCGCACTAATTACTTGGTCCTTACTTCAAGTTTTATTTCAAATTAAGTACTTAACCAATAAAACAGTGCACTTATCTCTAAAACAGGTATAAAATAACAATCCATCAATAAGCAGTATAGCAGTAAATAGATATACATATAACAGTAATGAACTAGCATCATCATATCATCAATCAGAGCACACTACGAGGTGGCGCACTGAGCAAGGTTGCTCATGACCGAGAGCGGCGGCATCGATGTACATCCTGCAGGAGAAAACCTGACCACACGACGCACACGCGTAAAGTCGCATGCGGCAACCGTTTGCAAGGGTCCCCCTGAAGCTAGGCCGGATCCAACCCCTCCCGAGAAAGGCCTTCCCGCACGGTCCCCGTCCCAGACGTACGCCCCGATTGGGAAGCATCCTTTCTCTCCCGAATACCATGATAGAAAGGGCAGGCTTCCACCGCACACCAGGGCAACTCGAGCTACTAAGTTTACTAGGCCCATAAAAACACTAGCATGTGATCAGTACGTTCGAACTTGCTCATAGGGCCAACAACGAACGGTCCTTAATCGACACAGACGGGGCTACACCACCGTGAAGGCCCAGCCTCTCCAACCATCCTATACAAGCAATTCCCCGTCCGATCTCAACAAATCCTAAATCCAGCTAGTACAATCCAGGGTGATTCCTATCATGCGAGTGGGACCTACACTCGACTTCTACCGTTCGCTAGTCCTTAAGCATAGCAAGTTCTAACGCAACCTAGACCATATCTACAAAAATATGACACAAGGTAGGATATGGAAGGGTAATTCTAATGCAGTTCTAAGGCTTCACATCAATTCCTAATAAACCTAATGCACAATCAATTACTAGCCCCAATCAAGTGAGAAAGTAAAAATCCTAAATAGGGAGGCATGCACCGGGGCTTGCCTGGCTCAGGAACGACGCTATCACTAGCACAGTCAGCAACAGGATCAGTCAGTGGCTCCTCCTGAGCGGCTCAGCATCCTGGTCCACCACCTGCTCCTGAATTACCTCGAGAGCTATATGCCATGACAAGGAAATGCAAGTTAGATGCAATAACATGATGCAATTAAAATTTATTTATTTATAGGACAGTCATTTACATTGTAAATGCAAATGATTAATTTGTTAATTACTTTCGTCTGGAGTATTTCTTTCATTGACTTTCAATTAAGTTAACCCTTAATCAACCTAAGTTGATTAAATAAATAATTTGGTTTCAAAATTAATTCATGTCCAGTGGCATTTTTCTGGTGAAAGTCACCACTGGAAGTGATTTACTGTGAAGTTTGATGATTATGGATGAATATATTATTTATAATAATTTATACAATGCAGAGAACTATTTAAATCATAGAAGAAAAATTAAGCAAGAAATTACAGTAGAAAAGTGCTCTGCAGGTGTGTGATGATATTCCTAACAGGCAGACCAGAATTCATGATTTTAAGAGCAGCAGAAAATTTAATAGGAATTAAACAAGGCTTGTATCAATTATAATTTTACAGAAAACAGGAAAATGAGTGTAATATTTTGAGGCTTGGAACTCCTTTTCTTCTGTTTGGCAACGAGTCGTTGACTCGAGTGGCAGGTCATCATCCTTGTTCAACTCCAACTATCATTTCTGATACTTAAACGATTCTGACTGAATGAAGATGTGTGAAAACTCTTGTCCTCTTGGTGGCTTCTGGGAGCATTCTTTGCGATGATTTCCGCACTGACAACTATTATGTTGGAGCCGGATTGAAAGTCTTCTTAGAAGGCAAGTCAACTTCCTTCACGACGGTTGACTGAGCATAAGTAAGCTAACAAAATTTGTTTCATAATTTTCGGAGGTGTATTCGATATACTATGAATTTTACACGTTCCTGGCAATTTCTGATGATTTACAGATATTAGGAAACGAACTAAATTTGGGTGGACCAATCAGAAGAGGGCCACAAAAGAGACCACAAAGTCTTGGCTGCACCAGATCTAACTCGGCCACACTGGATCAAGCCAGTGGGCGTGCGGCCACACAGAGGGTCACACGAGTATGGAGCACGAGATCCGGCGTTGTCGCACGGGATCCCTGGGCTGTGGCCAGCGATGTGCTGGTCGGAGGCGTCGCCGGAGACGGCGGCGCGCTCGCCAGAGCGGGGTTTCCGGTGGGGATTCGGCGTATGGAAGATGTGGGTAGGGAGTGCGCAGCGCGGTGGGCTCACCTCGAGCAAGAGTAGCCGGCGATGAGGGTCGGAGGGTGGTCAACGGCGTGGGGGCGGTAGGTCGAAGAAATCCGGCGACCACTGGAGGTTGAACGCGTGCACGATGACGGAGTTTCCTTGGCCTGGAAGCTTCACAGTGGCGGTGGCTACCTCGGGATGGAACGCGTCGACGTCGAAGATGAGCGGAAGGGGGAGGGGGGGGGGGGGGGGGTCGCCGTTGTTGAGCTGCTCGTGGGTGGCGCAATGTTGACGACGGCGGCGGGGAAAAAGTGGCGTGACACCTCACCTGGCTGCGGAGAGAACTAAAAGGAGAAGGTCAAGGGGGGTGCGCAACAGCTTGCTCCACGACACGACGTGAGTAATTGAAAGATTGCTCACCGGATAGAGCGAATTGCACGGCGGCGCCACAGTGACTCGGGTGGCCGGACTTGAAGAAGGACGCCCAATCCCAAACGTTCACGGCGCCGGAAAGTGGAAATGGTGGACAGGGAGGGCTCAGTGGATCCATGGAGCAGCCCTTTGCACAGCGCCACGACCCGGAGGAGCTTCACCACGGCAGCGCGAGGGCGAGCTCGGGCTCACGGCGGCAATGGCTTGCGGTGGCTAGGGTTAGGGCGACGGGGCAATGGGGAAAATGGTGAGGTAGAAGCTGGAGAGGGGAGCAGCCCGCGTTTTGACGCTGCGGCACGACGACGAGCGGCAGGAGAGTGCGGAGCGTGGCCCGAGTCGCCGGCGGCGACGTGGCGGCAACTCTCCGACGCAGCCAGTGAGAGAGAAGAGACCGACAGGTGGGCCCTCGGGCATCTTTTGATTTTTCGGATTTATTCAAAAGCTGAGTTTTCCCTAATATTTGGCATGCTAATTGGAGTAGCAAATGGACTCCAAAATTCACAAATTTGGTACTGTTGGAAAGCTCTTGAAAATCTCTACCATCTGACCAACATGCACATCTGAACTCCAAAGGGAATTAAAATGGCAGCTGGTCAAAGTAGGTGACTTTTTAAGATTTGGAGATTTTATTGGGCAGCTAAATGAATTTCAAAAATCATCAAAAATTCTCAAAAATTATCCCTTGAGCCGGGCTATCTACTGGTATTTTTGTTGGCTTAAGTTGCTATGCAAAAATTTGAGTTCCTTCGGAAGCTTGGATTTGACCATTGTTTAAATTTTTGAATTTTGAATTTTGAATTTGGCTTCTGTTTGGCCTTTTGTTCAGTTCAAGGTGAGCTTTATGCAATTTCAGTGACACGGGGTGTCACACCTCTCCGCTGGTGAGGGGCAACTGAAACGGCTCCGAGCACCCGTCCCGGCACCCTCCCGAGCCTCTGTCGAAGTTGAACACGGAAGACGACGCCCCACGTCGAGACCTCCACCTCGTGCGCGCATTCTCTCTGTAAGTTGCCCGCCGAGACCTCAAATTCACGAACATCTTGTGATTCGGTTCCACTGCAATCCCGATGTTGAATGTGGCGTACTGTGCTTGCTTCACCACCTGGTAATTATCGGACTTTTTGTGTGCTACGTTTGGTTGATTTTCAGCGCCATTTGTTTTGGGTGATCGGACTGCTGAATCATGCTAAACGTATGAACAGGATGTGCTGTAGTAATTGGGTAATGTTGTCTCCATGAAAACGAGCCAAAACCCTACACTTCATGACAGCATTATGGATTAAGCATCCTTGCATGAACATGACCTCGTCACCGCAATTGTAACCACGTATCACATGTATAGACATCAAAGCTCGAAAAGCAATACCTCTACATAATT
>RWGY01000031.1:1760559-1917899 GCA_007726485.1 Eragrostis curvula | reverse complement strand
TTCCAAAGAGCAATGAGACTATCTGTCTTTCTCGGGGTCACTTCAACTTCCCTGATGTTTGAGGGGTTTGGCCCATACTTGATCTTGATCATCGAGCATTGTTCTTTTCGGGGTTGGAACTCGAATTTCTCCTCCTTCTCATTGATGTAGAAACGGATTTCTCCGGCCCCAACATCAATTTGAGCCTTCGCGGTGCTAAGGAAGGGACGTCCCAATATGAGGGGCGTCTCTTTATCAATGTCCATTTCCAGCACCACGAAGTCCACCGGAATGAAGTTACCACGGATTTTCACCGGAATGTCTTCGGCTATTCCCGCGGGGTAGCGGACTGATGAGTCCGCTAGTTGTAGCCTCATTGGTGTAGGAGTTAACTCCGTGTAGCTCAATCGATCGAAGACTTCTTTGGGCATAACGCTGACGCTTGCCCCAAGATCGCATAAGGCGTGTTCGAAGTGATGTGCCCCAATGGAGCATGATATGGTGGGGCAACCAGGGTCTTTCTTCTTTTCTGGAAGCCGATTGAGTATAGCCGCGCTACACTCTTCGGTGAGCTTGACCATCTCTGTCTTGGGCAGTGGTCGCTTGTTATTGAGGATGTCTTTGAGGTAACGTGCATATGTGGGTACTTGTACCATGTCCATCAAAGGCACGTTGACATGAATCTTTTGGATGACTTCCACAAAACGATCAAATTGTTCATCCACCTTTGGCTTCTTATTTCTGTGTGGGAATGGCATGAAACTAGTGTCTTGGAATTCTAGTGCCTCTTTCCCAGTGGTTGCCTTTGGTTCATCATTCTTTTTCTGGATGATAGAAGGGTCTTCTTCTTCTTTTTCAACCCTGTCCTTGTTACCTGCATGGTTAGGATATGGCGGGTCCCGAGTGGATTTTCCTCCCCTCGTGGTAACCGCATTAACATTTTCTAAAGAAGACTCGGGTTGCCCGGGATCTTCCCAGAATTAGAGGTAGGAACAAGAACAGCAAGCTGAGCAAGTTGGGTTTCTATCATTTTGTTAAAACTCAGCTGATTTTTGAAAGCGGAAGAAAAACCTTCTAGCTGTGAATTTATATTTTCTAAAACTTTATCGTTGGCAGCAAGCTTTTTGTTGATTGATTCATTAATTTTAGCTTGGCCAAGAACCAAGTCTTTCAAAGAGGGCTGATTATTGTAAAAACCAGGAAAATTGTTACCTCTGTTTTGATTTTGATTATATCCTTGACCTCCGTTTGGACGATACCCGTTGTTGTTGTTCATGTAGAATGCATCTTCTTGGGTGTGGGGGCAATTCTTCCCCATATGGCCCGTATCCCCGCATTCCTCACACGTCATGTGTGAGTCCAATGCACGAACACTACCACTTGAAGTGTGTTCATCCAAACGCTTCATGAGAAGGTCAAGTTTGGCGGACAACATGTCCACTTCCTTGACAGGGTGGATGCCTTTTGAGCGTGATTGGAGTCGATCATCGCTCCACCCTTGATTGGAGACCATCTTCTCTATAAGATCTTTTGCTTGAGTAACGGTTTTGGAGAAGAAGGCTCCTCCAGCAGCGGCATCCATATGTCCACGGGATGTTGGTGTTAACCCGTTGTAAAAGTGTTGAAGAATGAGCCACTCTTCCATCCCATGGTGTGGGCAGGCTGATGTGTATTCTTGGAGCCTTTCCCATGCCTCGGGTATGGATTCATTTGTTGCTTGCTGGAAGCTTGCAATTCTTCTACGAAGAGCATTGGTTTTGCCCATCGGGAAGAACTTAGCGAGGAACGCCGTAGAACATTTGTCCCAAGTGTCAATATTGGCGCGGTTTGCATAGAACCATTGTTTCGCTTTCCCAAGGAGGGAGAGCGGAAACAAACGGAGCTTGATAGCATCTTGATTGCCTTCTCCCGTGCCTGACGTGTTGCATATCTCTAGGAATTGTTGGAGATGAGAGTTGGCGTCCTCGGAAGCCTTCCCACAAAAGGGTATGGCTTGCACCATCGTGATGAGGCTAGACCTTATGTTAAGTCCGGCGTCACCAACGTCGACGTTGGGTCCAATGGGCACATTGGCGACGGTGGGCGCGGAGTATTCACGAAGGGTCTTTTCAGCCATGACGTTTGACGTAGATGGCGCGGAAGATGCGGGTTCGCTTGTCGAGAGAACTTGAGGGGAGACGATGACGCGGTGTCGAGTCTTCCTCACAAGTGACTCGGGATTATCAACGAAGTTTTTCGGCAAGTCGAATCCACGCATACACTATCCTGTTTTCACATCAAAGAGAAAATAGATCAAGGTTAGCCTGCATGGGCAATGGTTAAACCACATCAAGTGTAATCATGAACACTCATTGTATTCTTGTTAACCAATGTCTTCCCCGGCAACGGCGCCACAAATGCTTGTTGGCGTCTCTTACGGTCACGCGGGAAACACGCGACCGCGGGAGACGCCGGGGGTTATGGAATTGTTCACTTGCACTATTTAACCAAATAATCCACAACTAGTAACAAGTACTAGATATGAATTATAAGGTTTGTCATGTTAAATAGAATATCCGCAAGCGGACGGATAACCCGTTGTAGCATTTCACCCGAGAGTATTCCAGGGTATCGTATTTATATTTTCCCAAAGGAAGACATGGTTGACAAGAGTACTTATGTTCATGGTGTTACAAACGATAGGTGATATAACCACATTCCAATGCAGGGGTAAGGTTTAATAATGATAGGGATAGTGTGACACACACGAAGGCATTCCACTCTCTCTAATAAAAGGCGAGAGACAATCCTAAGCAATGCTAAGTTAGACTAGCGAGCTACTACTCCAAAGTACAACATTCATATAGCGTGCACAACCTCTACCTATCATCTAGCGTCATGCAAGCACAAGCAAGCGTCTAATGCCTAGGCAACATCGGGAGATCCGGCATACGCAAGGTCTGCCTCGCGACTCCGGCCTATTTACGTACTCCTATGCCGTGCCCGAACGTGGAGGGTTCCTTTGGAAGGACAGGGCTGTCACTTCCTGCCACCTACCTCTACAAACCGTGGGACACGCACATACCCAAGGGTGGATAGACTACCCCGGCACCATGCCGGCGTTACTAACCACGACTCTAGATACCTCGAGGCACCCCCAACCCTTCGGATCGACGGGGTGATAAATCTAGAGCACCTTTGCAGGACAATGAGCCCGATGCCTAATCATGAGAACAACTAGCCTAACTAGCATAAACTAGATAAAAGGGATCAAAGCTAGCACTAAGTCATGCATAAGCGTTCGTCGCTCAAGAACGAGCGACGAACGATGAACGATTAAGCAAGTTCAAGAATAATCGATGATCGAGTATGAACGAACGAAGAACGAACGATGAACGAGCATGAACGAACAACGAACGATCATACAAGATCATGATAGAACTAGCAAGCTCATAACAACTATATGAATACTTGTATTCCATAGATTAAATAGCAAGTCTTACAAAGAGAGAGAAAGGATACAAGAGCGCTACCCAACTCTCCACAAGACTTTGGGAGCAATAGGGCAGCCCACTACTCAGCCTAGCACTACCTAGAATTGCCTCTAGCTCTAGTGTGAGGAGGAGGGAATGATCCTTGTGTATTGTGTGTCTTGGAAGGAGGGGGGTACCCCTCCTTATATAGTCCTTGAAGGTCGGCAACTTTGAGGCGGTTCCCGAGGTCGGTGACAATTAATGCAGGGGGAACCGACCTCCAGAGGTCGGTTACAAACCGCCATAGAAAGATGGGCCCAGGGGGCCACCCTGCCAGGTCGGCCGACCTGGCCAGGGGGGGTCGGCCGACCTGTGCCTGGCCCCTCCTGGGCTGGGCTTTGGCAGGTGGCTCCCCCTCTGGGTCCACTTCTCTGGGTGCATTTGGCCTTAGTTGTGTTGGACTTTGACGAGATTTGGCCTTTTGTCTTGGAATTGTATTCCCACGGCGAACGTTGTTGTGTAGAAGTGTTGATTCGTCGCCTTGGGGCATGAGTTCACCTGGATTTCTCCCTTATTCCACCTGCACACTGAAATCTAGAGGTACATGTGGAACTAGGTTATTCTTAAATAAAGTGCATGTAAAGAGTGTCCAATCCTTCTTGATTATTGAGCTAGTTGACGGTCGAAATTGGTCCGTAACGACCGTCAACAGCGGCGCGAGCGGAGGAAGAGGCGCGGGACGGCTTGGTCGCGGGGCGAAGGAGACATATTTGTGCGTCGCGGAGGGGGCAAGGAGTAAAATAGATAGGCTGTTTGGATGGTCCGTTGGAGACATTTTTTTATGTTTTAAGACTCATTTTGTGTATAAGTGACCCAATGGGTCATCCCGTTGGACACAGTCTAAGGACCGCCACCGTCTTAACCTGTGGACCTGTGGCGGGCTCTAGATGGAGTGGCACTTTGGAGCAGGGATTAGTCAAGCTCCAATGACTAATCAACTACACGGAAGAATGGGATGATGCAGGCACAAGCATGATCGATAAAACATATGAACAAATTTGTATTTGCCATTGAACAAAACTGTAATCCTGTATTTGCCATTGAAAAAAAAACTCAAAAGAAAGCAAATAAAAAGAAAGTGCTTTATTTATAAATTGAAGTGCTTATATCATTACCAATGTATTTCACTTCCATTGGGATTGAAAAGAGAGGAAGAAAAAACTAGTATTGATCAAACAAAGCACTTTTGAAATTTTCTAAAACTAATATAAGCACTTCAATTTAAAAATATTGCTAAGTTTTTATTTTATATCAATGGTTCTCCGTTGATAATTTTGCGCGGGCCCTCCAAAATCTGACCGGCGTTGCATGTCTCGTCTCGTTTTTGTCCCACTTCTCTAGTACTCCTTGGGTCTCAGAATAATTGACGTTTTTGACTTTTAGACATCATGTTTGACCGTCCGTCTTATTCTTGGCTTGTAAATTTGAAAAAAAAGCAGAAAAAACGGGTTGTCCTGTTTTCACCCGCTACGCGGCCCGCGACACTGGATTGCCAAAAGAGAAGAGGAAATTCCTTATTTAGCCCTAGTAAAATTCTTAGTTCCTTTTCTGGCTCAAACTGAAAAAAAAAATTACCTCTATGACTCAAGTTGCAACGTTCATTTTTTTTCTTAGCACTTGCGTCAGTTTTAGGTGCTAACGGCGAAGTGTAGGTGCTAACGGCGAAGTGTGGGCTGAAATAACCTTTATACCTCTGACATGACTCAAAGTGTAAAACTTAATTTCGAAATTATTTATTTGTTCTGAAATTCCAGCATAATATAACTGTACAAGATTTCTTATTTCGAATTGGGTCAAATGAGGAATTTCCTCAAAAGAAAAACACGGCCACTTTCCTATAAGGAACAAAAACACGGCCACTTTCTATTTCCTCTTCCTGCTCCTCCGCGTCGCTCCTCCCCGCGGGCGCCGCCGCACGTCGGAGGTGTTCGTTTCATGGGGGTCTAAAATTTAGAGAGGTCTAAAAAAAGAATCTTATCATTTAAGAGTATTAAATAAAGTTTAATTACAAAACTAACTGCAGAACCCCAAGTCTAATTCGCGAGACGAATCTAATGAGGGTAAGCAATCCGTGGTTAGACGATGGTTACTGTAGCATTACTGTAGCATGAATGTAGCAAAACATAGCTTACTTAGGCTCGTTAGATTCGTCTCGTAAAGATGTAACCATCTGTAAAAAGGTTTTATCATTAGACTTTATTTAGTACTAGATTCTCTTTATTTAGAGGCCTCTAAAATTTAGCGCTAAAAGAAACGAACAGGGCGGTCGTCTTCCCCGGCGAGGGCCGCCTCCCCTCCACGAGGGCGCCGCCTCCCCTCACTGCGGGTGCTGCTGCCTCCCTTCCCCGCGGACGCCGCCTCCCCCTCCCCGCGGGTCGTCCCTCGCGTCCAGCGTCGCCGTCGGCTTCCCTTCCCTAACCCGGGCACGCCATCCCTCTTCGTGAGCTCCGACTCCCCTCCCCCGCGAGTCGTCGTCTCCCCTCCCCCGCGAGCACCGCTTCGCCTCCCCGCCGGTCGCCGTCGCCTCCCCTTCCCGCGGGTCGTCAAGCGCTGCTGGAATGCTCCTTCCCTCTTGAAGCGTCTCCGCTATTCACAGGATCGAGTCGGTAAAGCGCTGATGAACAGACGCAACAGTACATCACATAAAAAGCTCAAATTTTTACATCTTTAAGTTATTACATGAGTCAAATGATTTAAAACACGTAAGAACACAGCAGAAGCCTACAAAGTACAACAATACTACCACACTCGACGATAAGTAGCCGCACATCGAAGCCCTGCGATGTGGACCCGCTGAGGAACTCCACCAAGCAACAGCGGAAGCAAAATCTATACCTGCACAAAAACATGAAGAGCCAAACCCTGAGTACTAGTTACTCAGCAAGACTTACCCGTCAACATGGCTAACTACAGCCGACTCCTAGCATGCAAAGGCTACAAGGGGTAGGCTGACTCCATTGCACATCCCGCACTAATTACTTGGTCCTTACTTTCAAGTTTTATTTCAAATTAAGTACTTAACCAATAAAACAGTGCACTTATCTCTAAAACAGGTATAAAATAACAATCCATCAATAAGCAGTATAGCAGTAAATAGATATACATATAACAGTAATGAACTAGCATCATCATATCATCAATCAGAGCACACTACGAGGTGGCGCACTGAGCAAGGTTGCTCATGACCGAGAGCGGCGGCATCGATGTACATCCTGCAGGAGAAAACCTGACCACACGACGCACACGCGTAAAGTCGCATGCGGCAACCGTTTGCAAGGGTCCCCCTGAAGCTAGGCCGGATCCAACCCCTCCCGAGAAAGGCCTTCCCGCACGGTCCCCGTCCCAGACGTACGCCCCGATTGGGAAGCATCCTTTCTCTCCCGAATACCATGATAGAAAGGGCAGGCTTCCACCGCACACCAGGGCAACTCGAGCTACTAAGTTTACTAGGCCCATAAAAACACTAGCATGTGATCAGTACGTTCGAACTTGCTCAATAGGGCCAACAACGAACGGTCCTTAATCGACACAGACGGGGCTACACCACCGTGAAGGCCCAGCCTTCTCCAACCATCCTATACAAGCAATTCCCCGTCCGATCTCAACAAATCCTAAATCCAGCTAGTACAATCCAGGGTGATTCCTATCATGCGAGTGGGACCTACCACTCGACTTCTACCGTTCGCTAGTCCTTAAGCATAGCAAGTTCTAACGCAACCTAGACCATATCTACAAAAATATGACACAAGGTAGGATATGGAAGGGTAATTCTAATGCAGTTCTAAGGCTTCACATTAATTCCTAATAAACCTAATGCACAATCAATTACTAGCCCCAATCAAGTGAGAAAGTAAAAATCCTAAATAGGGAGGCATGCACCGAGGCTTGCCTGGCTCAGGAACGACGCTATCACTAGCACAGTCAGCAACAGGATCAGTCAATGGCTCCTCCTGAGCGGCTCAGCATCCTGGTCCACCACCTGCTCCTGAATTACCTCGAGAGCTATATGCCATGACAAGGAAATGCAAGTTAGATGCAATAACATGATGCAATTAAAATTTATTTATTTATAGGACAGTCATTTACACTGTAAATGCAAATGATTAATTTGTTTAATTACTTTCGTCTGGAGTATTTCTTTCATTGACTTTCAATTAAGTTAACCCTTTAATCAACCTAAGTTGATTAAATAAATAATTTGGTTTCAAAAATTAATTCATGTCCAGTGGCATTTTTCTGGTTAAAGTCACCACTGGAAGTGATTTACTGTGAAGTTTGATGATTTATGGATGAATATATTATTTATAATAATTTATACAATGCAGAGAACTATTTAAATCATAGAAGAAAAATTAAGCAAGAAATTACAGTAGAAAAGTGCTCTGCAGGTGTGTGATGATATTCCTAACAGGCAGACCAGAGTTCATGATTTTAAGAGCAACAGAAAATTTAATAGGAATTAAACAAGGCTTGTATCAATTATAATTTTACAGAAAACAGGAAAATGAGTTGTAATATTTTGAGGCTTGGAACTCCTTTTCTTCTGTGTGGCAACGAATCGTTGACTCGATATGGCAGGTCATCATCCTTGTTCAACTCCAACTATCATTTCTGATACTTAAACGATTCTGACTGAATGAAGATGTGTTGAAAACTCTTGTCCTCTTGGTGGCTTCTGGGAGCATTCTTTGCGATGATTTCCGCACTGACAAGTATTATGTTGGAGCCGGATTGAAAGTCTTCTTAGAAGGCAAGTCAACTTCCTTCACGACGGTTGTTGGGCATCTGAGTAGTGACAGGCTTTGTCGTTCAAAAATGTTACCACAACTTTCTTAACTGAACCTTCTATTCTTCTAACTCTTTGGGTGACATCTTGTACGGTCTTCTGAAGATATGTGATGCTTCCTAAAACTTGGTCTTGAAACTGAACATCTGGGTTGGGTATGCGTGCTTGACTATTAGCTTAGGAAAACTTGGAGGGATCACGAACCATGCCAACGACGAGGTGCTAAGGTCTCGATGAGGTCAACAAAGAGATGTGAAACAGGTCTTTGCTACGAATTGGGGAGTCGAGCCTAACGGCATTTGAAGGGCGATTATGACAGACCAGAGCACGAGGATGAACCAACATCTGTTACTTAGGACCACTAACGATTCAAGGAAGAAGTCAAAGTCGGGTTCAAGGTGTGAAATTCCAAGGATTTGCAGGCACAAGGTTGCAGGTATACGAAGGCAATCAAGGTATACAACTTCCACATTCTTGCTCTTTAATGTGATTATTAATGTGTCCAATTATTCTTTGCTAGAATGGTAGCAAAGAATCATGGCATGTCCCATGATGCTCATTGCATGGTGCATAAATGATGCATATGACTTGATACAAATGAAAATGTTTATGATATGGTGCACATGTTATGGTGCATATGGTGCAATGGATATGATGCATTGCTCATGGTGCATATGTTATGATGATCAGGTTATGACTTGTATTACTTGATGTATATTATATGATGATGCAATGCAAATAGTGTATTGTAATGCATATGGAATGGTGCATTGCACATGCTTTATGTTATCAAATTTTTATATTTGAGCAAGAACGAGGATTTCGAAAGCATAAGCGGAGCTAAGGAGAAGATTATAAAGGGCTGGCATAACCTTCTCCACATTTGATGGGCAACTAGCAATGAGATCGATTGCAAGAAAAAACTGGCATGGGGCTCAGTAACAACAGTAAGGCAATGGCAAGAACATGGGTTCCACATAAACATGATAGATAAGAGTGCAAAAGTATTCACAAAGGAAACAAACGGGGTCGTGGCTCAACATGAATACAACTCCACCCATCGAGGTAGGGCAAGGTCGTACAATTCGATAACGTGCAGCTCCGAGGATTGAAACACTGGCACAAGGGATTGCGACACCTAGCTACGGTATTGCGACGCTAGCTCCAATGGAAAGGCGGTGATATGATTATCTAACACACTACTCGACTGGTCTTGTCGAAGGTACGATAGCAGCTTAAGCACTTCCTCTAAAAGCATTCTTTCCGTGGCGTGGATGATCTTGACTTGCTGTTTGCGATTGATATAGTGGTACGCAAAACAGAACTTGATGATATTGACTTGATGCAGTCGTGCTTCATGACATCCCATGGCATCCATCGCGATGGCGTTCTCTAGCTGAGGTTGAACAATGTCTTTAATGCAGAATACTCGTAGCCATCGAGGTCCGAAGGTTGGAAGGAAAAACATCATGAAACGCTCTAAGCAGACGAACCATGCTTATCTTTTCTTCTTGCTGAGGGCTGCTGAGTAGTAGACAAACACAACTAGGTATGGGTTATACTGTGGTTGTCTACCATCCACCAATGCATTCGTGCGACGGCTCCAAGAGTGAAAAAGATTGCACGCAAAGCCATCAACGTCCATTTGTGGAGAGTTAGAGCGAAAATATCTCAAACTACCCCAAACTGCTCCACCATGCTAAACAAAGTTTAACACGTGGTAACCAACTTCTGTACGGTCGTAGCAAACAGCTGCACACAGCCATTCGGGCAAAAACAAGAGAGCAACGCTCCTTCAAGTTAACAGTCTGAAATCTATTTTCACGGTGAGCAGCAGCCACAAAACTGAAATCTGGCACTTCTGTAGGCATCAAAAGGAAACAGTCAGAATACCAAACTTGTAGATAACTTTCATATCTTTCCAACAGGTGCTCAAACGCCAGAAACGGATCAGCAGAACTGGAAATATCGAATTTTGAAGATGGCAGACAGATTCTGGAAAAACTGGTCGAGGCTGAAATTTAACTTCACTTGGTCGACAGAATTGGAGGGGATACTGACAGAATCGAAATGGCAAATCTGATACAAATTTTTAGTTCATGTTTTAAGCTTTCCAGAAAGTCTTGGTTCATCAATTTTGTCCAGGTGGTTTTGGAGTTATGAATTTTTAAAGTTAGCTTGTCAGTCTGAAATTTCTGGTGATCTGAATTTCTGTTGGAGTGTTTTAAGTGATGATGCAATGCATGCACGACCTATACGTCCTCACCAAATAAAATTTGCCCAAGTATAGCAGGCCGTAGACAGTGGTGGCAACTAAGTCGCACTCACAAACGTTTCTACACGATCTACGCGCGAGTTAGTGTACCTGCAAAGCACACAACGTCACCTCAACCAACCTATACAGGTGACGTACCCAATAAAGTGTAATACATGGCTCAATCATATATCATCACCATCCTCAACTCCTCGTGAACTCGATGGCTCATGGAACAGAATATACTCCGCCACCAACAACACACTCCGGAGCCATGTAGATCCTTACCTTCTTACCTGGGCGTCGGTGCGTCGTTACAGAAAAATAACAATCAACTCCTATTACCACCTGATTACTCTAACATCCTTATAATGGGCTTTTCGTTCCTCACACGTACGTGGTTAGATTTTTGAAAATAGGCCGTTTATATGATGTACTGTCCCAACACGGCTCTCGTACCAGCTGAAGCGTCTCCGCTTTTCACAGGATCGAGTCGGTAAAGTGCTGATAAACAGACGCAACAGTACATCACATAAAAAGATCAAATTTTTACATCTTTAAGTTATTACATGAGTCAAATGATTTAAAACACGTAAGAACACAGCAGAAGCCTACAAAGTACAACAATACTACCACACTCGATGATAAGTGGCCGCACATCGAAGCCCTGCGATGTGGACCCGCTGAGGAACTCCACCAAGCAACAGCGGAAGCAAAATATATACCTGCACAAAAACATGAAGAGCCAAACCCTGAGTACTAGTTACTCAGCAAGCCTTACCCGTCAACATGGCTAACTACAGCCGACTCCTAGCATGCAAAGGCTACAAGGGGTAGGCTGATTCCATTGCACATCCCGCACTAATTACTTGGTCCTTACTTTCAAGTTTTATTTCAAATTAAGTACTTAACCAATAAAACAGTGCACTTATCTCTAAAACAGGTATAAAATAACAATCCATCAATAAGCAGTATAGCAGTAAATAGATATACATATAACAGTAATGAACTAGCATCATCATATCATCAATCAGAGCACACTACGAGGTGGCGCACTGAGCAAGGTTGCTCATGACCGAGAGCGGCGGCATCGATGTACATCCTGCAGGAGAAAACCTGACCACACGACGCACACGCGTAAAGTCGCATGCGGCAACCGTTTGCAAGGGTCCCCCTGAAGCTAGGCCGGATCCAACCCCTCCCGAGAAAGGCCTTCCCGCACGGTCCCCGTCCCAGACGTACGCCCCGATTGGGAAGCATCCTTTCTCTCCCGAATACCATGATAGAAAGGGCAGGCTTCCACCGCACACCAGGGCAACTCGAGCTACTAAGTTTACTAGGCCCATAAAAACACTAGCATGTGATCAGTACGTTCGAACTTGCTCAATAGGGCCAACAACGAACGGTCCTTAATCGACACAGACGGGGCTACACCACCGTGAAGGCCCAGCCTTCTCCAACCATCCTATACAAGCAATTCCCCGTCCGATCTCAACAAATCCTAAATCCAGCTAGTACAATCCAGGGTGATTCCTATCATGCGAGTGGGACCTACCACTCGACTTCTACCGTTCGCTAGTCCTTAAGCATAGCAAGTTCTAACGCAACCTAGACCATATCTACAAAAATATGACACAAGGTAGGATATGGAAGGGTAATTCTAATGCAGTTCTAAGGCTTCACATCAATTCCTAATAAACCTAATGCACAATCAATTACTAGCCCCAATCAAGTGAGAAAGTAAAAATCCTAAATAGGGAGGCATGCACCGGGGCTTGCCTGGCTCAGGAACGACGCTATCACTAGCACAGTCAGCAACAGGATCAGTCAGTGGCTCCTCCTGAGCGGCTCAGCATCCTGGTCCACCACCTGCTCCTGAATTACCTCGAGAGCTATATGCCATGACAAGGAAATGCAAGTTAGATGCAATAACATGATGCAATTAAAATTTATTTATTTATAGGACAGTCATTTACATTGTAAATGCAAATGATTAATTTGTTTAATTACTTTCGTCTGGAGTATTTCTTTCATTGACTTTCAATTAAGTTAACCCTTTAATCAACCTAAGTTGATTAAATAAATAATTTGGTTTCAAAAATTAATTCATGTCCAGTGGCATTTTTCTGGTGAAAGTCACCACTGGAAGTGATTTACTGTGAAGTTTGATGATTTATGGATGAATATATTATTTATAATAATTTATACAATGCAGAGAACTATTTAAATCATAGAAGAAAAATTAAGCAAGAAATTACAGTAGAAAAGTGCTCTGCAGGTGTGTGATGATATTCCTAACAGGCAGACCAGAATTCATGATTTTAAGAGCAGCAGAAAATTTAATAGGAATTAAACAAGGCTTGTATCAATTATAATTTTACAGAAAACAGGAAAATGAGTTGTAATATTTTGAGGCTTGGAACTCCTTTTCTTCTGTGTGGCAACGAGTCGTTGACTCGATGTGGCAGGTCATCATCCTTGTTCAACTCCAACTATCATTTCTGATACTTAAACGATTCTGACTGAATGAAGATGTGTTGAAAACTCTTGTCCTCTTGGTGGCTTCTGGGAGCATTCTTTGCGATGATTTCCGCACTGACAACTATTATGTTGGAGCCGGATTGAAAGTCTTCTTAGAAGGCAAGTCAACTTCCTTCACGACGGTTGACTGAGCATAAGTAAGCTAACAAAATTTGTTTCATAATTTTCGGAGGTGTATTCGATATACTATGAATTTTACACGTTCCTGGCAATTTCTGATGATTTACAGATATTAGGAAACGAACTAAATTTGGGTGGACCAATCAGACGAGGGCCACAAAAGAGACCACAAAGTCTTGGCTGCACCAGATCTAACTCGGCCACACTGGATCAAGCCAGTGGGCGTGCGGCCACACAGAGGGTCACACGAGTATGGAGCACGAGATCCGGCGTTGTCGCACGGGATCCCTGGGCTGTGGCCAGCGATGTGCTGGTCGGAGGCGTCGCCGGAGACGGGCGGCGCGCTCGCCAGAGCGGGGTTTCCGGTGGGGATTCGGCGTATGGAAGATGTGGGTAGGGAGTGCGCAGCGCGGTGGGCTCACCTCGAGCAAGAGTAGCCGGCGATGAGGGTCGGAGGGTGGTCAACGGCGTGGGGCGGTAGGTCGAAGAAATCCGGCGACCACTGGAGGTTGAACGCGTGCACGATGACGGAGTTTCCTTGGCCTGGAAGCTTCACAGTGGCGGTGGCTACCTCGGGATGGAACGCGTCGACGTCGAAGATGAGCGGAAGGGGGAGGGGGGGGGGGGGGTCGCCGTTGTTGAGCTGCTCGTGGTGGCGCAATGTTGACGACCGGCGGCGGGGAAAAGTGGCGTGACACCTCACCTGGCTGCGGAGAACTAAAAGGAGAAGGTCAAGGGGGTGCGCAACAGCTTGCTCCACGACACGACGTGAGTAATTGAAAGATTGCTCACCGGATAGAGCGAATTGCACGGCGGCGCCACAGTGACTCGGGTGGCCGGACTTGAAGAAGGACGCCCAATCCCAAACGTTCACGGCGCCGGAAAGTGGAAATGGTGGACAGGGAGGGCTCAGTGGATCCATGGAGCAGCCCTTTGCACAGCGCCACGACCCGGAGGAGCTTCACCACGGCAGCGCGAGGGCGAGCTCGGGCTCACGGCGGCAATGGCTTGCGGTGGCTAGGGTTAGGGCGACGGGGCAATGGGGAAAATGGTGAGGTAGAAGCTGGAGAGGGGAGCAGCCCGCGTTTTGACGCTGCGGCACGACGACGAGCGGCAGGAGAGTGCGGAGCGTGGCCCGAGTCGCCGGCGGCGACGTGGCGGCAACTCTCCGACGCAGCCAGTGAGAGAGAAGAGACCGACAGGTGGGCCCTCGGGCATCTTTTGATTTTTCGGATTTATTCAAAAGCTGAGTTTTCCCTAATATTTGGCATGCTAATTGGAGTAGCAAATGGACTCCAAAATTCACAAATTTGGTACTGTTGGAAAGCTCTTGAAAATCTCTACCATCTGACCAACATGCACATCTGAACTCCAAAGGGAATTAAAATGGCAGCTGGTCAAAGTAGGTGACTTTTTAAGATTTGGAGATTTTATTGGGCAGCTAAATGAATTTCAAAAATCATCAAAAATTCTCAAAAATTATCCCTTGAGCCGGGCTATCTACTGGTATTTTTGTTGGCTTAAGTTGCTATGCAAAAATTTGAGTTCCTTCGGAAGCTTGGATTTGACCATTGTTTAAATTTTTGAATTTTGAATTTTGAATTTGGCTTCTGTTTGGCCTTTTGTTCAGTTCAAGGTGAGCTTTATGCAATTTCAGTGACACGGGGTGTCACACCTCTCCGCTGGTGAGGGGCAACTGAAACGGCTCCGAGCACCCGTCCCGGCACCTCCCGAGCCTCTGTCGAAGTTGAACACGGAAGACGACGCCCCACGTCGAGACCTCCACCTCGTGCGCGCATTCTCTCTGTAAGTTGCCCGCCGAGACCTCAAATTCACGAACATCTTGTTGATTCGGTTCCACTGCAATCCCGATGTTGAATGTGGCGTACTGTGCTTGCTTCACCACCTGGTAATTATCGGACTTTTTGTGTGCTACGTTTGGTTGATTTTCAGCGCCATTTGTTTTGGGTGATCGGACTGCTGAATCATGCTAAACGTATGAACAGGATGTGTGCTGTAGTAATTGGGTAATGTTGTCTCCATGAAAACGAGCCAAAACCCTACACTTCATGACAGCATTATGGATTAAGCATCCTTGCATGAACATGACCTCGTCACCGCAATTGTAACCACGTATCACATGTATAGACATCAAAGCTCGAAAAGCAATACCTACTACATAATTGATGCGAGGGAAGTTTATATGCGTGATATATATGAGGAAAAAGTGTAAGCACCTTAGTTGGATATCTCGTGACAACAGCACTTTGCATGATGAACAACTCTTTTCATGATCACAGTGTTATTGATCTGAACAATACTAATAATCCTGCAAGGTAGCCTATATTCCCAACTGTCTCACAGACACATAGTTTTTTCAATGTTCAGACACAATCTTAACGTAGAAACTCCAGATTACCTATGTAAGGCGGCAATATTATGGTAATCATGTAGTTCATCAATTCTTCACCCAGTGCATATTCATGGGAGCAGAATATGGTTCTACTTTTCAATGGCTATGATGGGGTATTAATTGATAGGGAGGAAATAAGTTGCTCACTGATTTACTGATCGACTGCCTTTTCCAGTTTTGAATGCTAGATATAAGATAAGCAACGCTGCCGTACGTCCAGCACAAATCTGTCAGCAATTACTAGTTCCATCTATCGGTTGACAAGCAAACTACAGCCTCATCCATCTGTTGGTAAGGGGTCGTGTGGCCGGGTCGGACAACCTGGTTCGATAAAAGTGGCTTCTCAATCCGAGAATGTACATTAAATGACATCAACAGCCAAATAGACAGATGAATGTAACGAGATTCACCTCATATGTTGCACATAAAAGTAACATACACCATGATAATATGTCTCTGTCCATATATTGCCCGTGCAACAAAAAAATGTACATTTTGCAATGAAGTCAGCACTTTTTTTTTCTTTCAACAGAATTGTCATCTTCAATGGTTTAGTAAAGATTTGCATTCTCGAGAAGCCCATGTGACACCTCTCATATCAACCAAAGTCTTTTGCTCCCAATAATGCCATGCTACATATACCTGTACTGTAAACTATCTAAAATCTGGGCTTTCCATGTATCCTTTTCAGCTTTTATAAATCTTCAATGGAACTATTGTATACTCAAATATATGTTCCCACCCCATGGACATTAGTTTGCATATGTTGAGAGTGGAAAAAACCTATACTACCATGGGCTTCCTTTCCCTAATACTTGCTGCTATTTTGAAGCATGTTGGTGTGACCTATACATTGCCCCATTGTGTATTCTCTTGATGTTTCAACATCGAATTTGTACTACTAATGGTAGCATTGCCAAGAGTGTTTACTTTCCTAAATGTCTTTCCAGTTTTAATTTGCTTGCATGATTGGGTTCATATCATATCAATCATGCCCGTGGCAACGCGCGGGTCTCAATAGTTGTATTTATACTTGTCATATCATATACATGGATAGAAATTGACACTATCAGCGAGCAATTCATAATTAAGTAATCTGATTACGTCTATTGTCGCTAGTTCCTTCATTACTCTCTTTTTTTTGTTATGGTAATCTGATCAGATCTTCGTGCTGTTGCAATTGAAGTTTTTTCTTGTCTAGTGCTTATCATTCTCATCCCTTTTTATTTATGGATATACAGATTTGTGCTACAACGGTCAGCAACGGGCAAGCACTAGACAAAGGGGTGGGGACCACCTCCTAGTGCGACCCCTTTCTTCCAATACATGTAGTGGACGTATTCCTGTTCCTTTGCGGATTCAACGACGGGAAGATCCTTTTCGTCTCTTGGGTCTCGAGCACAGCCTCAGCCTAGGAAGGCAATGAGGAAGGTTCTTGCAAGCAAGCGACACGCTGTAACTCACCATGATGGCGATGACTCTGATTCACCTGTTGCTGAGAAGAGATGTAGGGTTGCTCAAGATGGTGGTGTTGCTGAAAAGAGGCATGGGGTGCTTCTGCAGGGCCATGGTGCCAGAGGAAGACCACAACACCACGTGAATGTATTTAAATTTTTGTTATAACTTGAACTCTTTTTATATTGCAATTGGATAGCATTGGTAATTGTAACCTGTTTCTTATGCAACTGGCTATGTTTAAAGTTTTATTGCAACTTGCAAGTTGCAACCAGTTAGTGTTGTTTATTTCGATTTTTGTCTTAGACAATCCAACCAGATGTTTTCTTTAACATAATACCATATTGTTTAGTGTTACTGCTTTCTAATCTGACAACTCCTATGTTTTGTGTTTGGTCACAGGAGGATAAGATTAAACAGGCAAACTGTTCTCGCTGCTCCCCTTCACTTTTTCATAAGTTTATGGATATGGGGCTTACAAATGATTTGCGTAAGAGGATAGAGGACATGGGTTTCAAGGGATTGGTCAATCTTGCACCCACAAGTTTGGACAGTAGAGACTTTGTTTATTGGTTGATGGATATTTTCAATCCTGAGACAATGAAGCTGGAAATTGGTGGTGGGAAGGAGCTACCCATCACTAAGCATGCAATAAGTTGTGTTATGGGTCTGCCAAATACAGGGATTGACCCTCCTGATGCTTCAAACAGTGATGCTAAGTATGCTCGCACTGCAGTTGGAACTTGTTTGTTTCCAGATAAGAGGGATGGCGAAAAGCCCCCCACTCACGAAAAGTTCAATCCCACTCATATTGCAATGGCTTTGCAAAAGTATCATGAGAAGAAGTTAGGAAATTTAGATGATGATTTATGTCTCCGGTTATTCTTCATGGTCGCGAATCTCACTATCCTCACCCCGAACACGGATTCATATATTAGGATTGCGGATGCCAAGTGGTGTGAGAACTTGGAAACTATTCAGCGTATTGACTGGTGCAAGGTTGTGCTTGACAACCTGCGGGATGCTGGTCGCAAATGGAAGGCTGCCAAAAAAGAGAAACCTTCTATACATGAATGCGCCGTATTCTTGATTGTGAGTTGTTCCTTCTTCCTATTCATCACTCACCCCTAATTTCTTCTCTTTTTCTTGTTTTGTTATAATAAATTTGTCATCTCTGGCTTTGTTCCTCCTAGATATACTATCTGGATAATTTGTTGGTTGGAGAGGTTACTAAACTTGACCCCCTTGTGACTCCGCGTTGCACACTGTACACAAATGAACTTATCAAAACTTTGGAGCTTGCTGATGTGAGGCGTGATGGTTCCGGGAGTACTCGATATGGAAACTGCTCGGTACTTCCATTCTTTGCACGCATTCTTTTGATCTTTCTGCCATACTTGTCTATTATCATGTTCAGATGTAACTGCCCATCAAAACCGTTGCAAATACACATGAATTCTATTGTTACTGAACATTTTGTTTATTCATTCTGAACTTGTAGTTGCAACTGCACTTCCAATATTGTTGCAAATACCAATCAAATCTAATTTGACTACTCATAACTGTAACTAAATTGTTGCAACTACTTTACTCATATGCAATTTTTCTGATGTTAATTTAAAGCCGTTGAAACTGTGTTGCCATGTGGCTGTAACTTGTTAATAAACTGTTCCAACTAGATACTATTTTGCGTTCAAGTTTTCTAGGAGTGTGTCTAGTTGGTGCAATTGTTTTGTTGTTGTAACTCTTTTGTTGTTTTTCTTTCCAGCTGAAAAGTATAATTGGAACTTGTTACCAAGAACTCCCCGCAGCTCCTCTAGCTGTGGCACCTCCTCAATCTTCTGCTGCAGCCCCAGCTCCTCCTCATGCGGCACCTCAAGATCATGCAGTTTCCAGCAGTGTTCATGATCCACCTCAAGCCCATATACAAGTATTTCCTAGCTCGGAAGCTACCTTTGGTGGTGTTATAGAGGATCTTGTGAGCCAGCAGAGGAAATATCTTGAACGGGTAGTGAAGAAGTTTGATGATGACATGAGAAGGGCGGGTGAGATTATGAGCAACGCACATAATGAGGTGTTCTTGGCTATTGGGCAACTTCTGGATGAAGCACGCAATGTGAAAGCCAATGGGCTGCGAAAGGAGAGTGCAACAAGTAATGACATGTTGAGTGAAGCAACCTGTAATGATGGTGGTGGAAATGGAACTGGTCTCCCCCTAGCTGTTGGTGATTACAACGAAGGTTGTCATGACGCCCTTTTTTTTTTTTTTGTGAGTATTTTATGTTCGCCTAGACATATGTTTCAGTCACGCCTTAGTGCATTAGTTGCAGTAGCTATAATATGTTAAATGCAAATGTGATTCTGAATCTGTTTACTTCTTATATAGGTTTAAATGGGCAAGATTCTGTTCGTGTGGATCATCATTCATCAGTGCATTCCAATGCTTCAATGCCATCTCAGGTTGCATCCCCCATAGGTAATTTGTTTTTCATAATTTTGCAATTGCACAGTGTAATTGTGTAACTGATGTATTCTTTTTACTGCAACTGTCTTTCAATTTCTCTTGACATTCTTCTCTTGTAGGTCCTACTCATGTTGATTATGGTCGAGATGAGGAAGAGCATTATGATAATTCACTGTTGTATTCCAATGCGTCAACTTCGCAGCCTTTAACTCCCCTAGGTAATAACTGGCCTTTTGAAATTAGATATGCTAATTGTTTGAACTGGAGGTCTTTTGGAATTGCAAATCTCTAGGACTGTTGCCGACTGATCTATTTTTCTTGTTGCTATTGCCTTTCCACCTGTATTTAAATGAGTTTTTTTTCCCTTTCAGCCCCCCGTGTTTTGTATGAAGGTGTACAGAGTGTTGATGCCATTTTCAATTTGGTCAGTGGTAAATGCATACACAATCCAATTGGAGTTCAAGATGATAATGTGAATGTGCATGAGGTATTGCCTTCAAATCTTTGTTCATTTTATTTTTTGAGTTCTCATCTATTTTACTGACATTGGTTACACTTTGATTCATTATAACTATGTTATAGAGAGAAGACAACATGGATCAATACATTTCTAATGGGTGTGGTGATGATCGCTCTGTAACCCTTGTAGCCATCCCTACTAATCCAAACCATGCAGCCAACCCTACTAATGCAAGTGCTTCCAAGGTTTGTCGTTGTTGTAATAGACTTTTGTTTTTCTAAATGGTGCAACTTTCTGTTTGGAGCATACAATTGCATCGATCTTACAAATTTATTTTTCTTTTATGCATTTTTTCCCCTCCCTGTGTGCAGGGTCTAGTAACTAACACTTATAAGCGGAGGAAAACTACTACTGCTGATGATGTTAATAAGAAAGAGCATGTTGCTGCCAAACAAAAGAAAGAGGAGGCTGCTACTGCTACCAAGAAGAAGCGGGATGAGGATCAGGCTGTTATTGCTGCTACCGCCAAGAAGAAAGATGAAGAGGCTGCCGCTCTTGCCCAAAAGAAAGAGGGCGAGGCTCTTGCCCAGAAGAAAAAGGAGGCGGAGGCTACTGCTCTTGAGGAGAAGAAGAAAGAGGATGAGGCGGCTGCTGCTCTTGTCATTATGGCAGTCTTGTTCAGCTAAATGGTGAGAAGATAACTGACATATTTTGTGATGGAAAATGTTTCAAGACGAGCTTATTTGAGTATCTTTTCTAGTGCCCTTCGATGGCATTGTACACAAGATTGACGCTGCAGGTTTCATGATTTTAATCTCCCGGGATATTTTGTGAGTTAGTTTAACCAATTTATAGGAATCTAATCAAGAGTTTTGACCTCTTGGATAATTTCTTGGCAGGAAACAAGAGCGTTGTCATGTGTCCGTAGGTGTTATTCACACCAAGCTTGTTATATTGCTCTACATTTGTACGTGCAGGGTCCTCTTTCGCTCCTCCCTCGTGTCACAACTATGTAAGTACATGTACATGGTGCAGCGCACAGGTGGACAGAATCATGAACCATTGTGTGGCAAAGTCTGAACTAGATCAGCGCACAATGTTCCGCGATATATGGCATGATAGCGGTTCATGTGAAACGAAAAATTGGATAAGTAGTCAAACTGGAAAAAGGAGATGCAAGGGCTACCTTGTTCCGTTGAATGGCAACAGCTAGTTGGTTCAAATAAAAAAAATAATGAACATTTAAAATTTCGGATTCCTGAGGTTTTCATACGGCGCTACCAAAGGCTTTGCCAATTTATGTGTTACCTGTAGGAATGGAAAAACATGTGAGAGTTCCAATCTTTTTTCCTGCTACTCTTCTCTTCCCAGCATTCCAAAGAGGCCTTGTAATTGTTCTTTGTCAGATGGCATGATAACTAGCATGACCTTTTTCTAAAGGTTGATCTCACTATAGTCAACTAAACTTTAAAAAGTCACTAGGGTGTGATATGAATGTTTTAAAATATGCATGCATCCTAATAAAGAGGGAGTCATTGCTTAATCATGTGTCATATGTCATGTTCATGCATGTGATCTATTTTTTCTTTCTCTTTGAGAATCATTGAACAATGTAGGGTATATTTTTAGGATAGTTCTAAGCCAAGGACACACAGACCGATCAAATGGACAAACGTCAGAAGGCTATTTAAATCAGTTGAATAACTGATGAAAGCGCCATGGTTTGCCCAGTAAGTTCTAATAAGTGAAACTTATTACATCATCGCACATCTGAAAGACTAATCTTCCTACTCTTTTTTCATCTTTAGAAAAATAAACTGTGAATGGAAATAAACATGATGTGTTTTAATTGCTTAGGAAAAGCCTCCAGCAGGACTAGTTTGTACTCTGACATATGTTGCTAGTATAGCGTATCTGCACTTGATATGATAACTTCACTTGCTATATATCTCCATGCACCTGCCCGAGTAGAGATTTTTACTTGATCAATGGTTGGTATCTTGGTGAGGTCGGCACCTCTCGCTCCTCTACAGAGGCACCATTTCTTCCGCCAGCCTTTCCTCTAGCAACAGTTCCTCAATGTCCAGGACTTCCTCCCCGTGCGACGTGGTCGCGCTATCTGGCCTTTTACCACTGAGGCGCGTCTCGCCTCGTGGAGATGAACAAATCAAGGAGGCCATCGGATCCTGTTCTCCCGCACGGCGGTGTAGAGTTCGCCGGCCGAGGCAGGGCCAGCGACAGCAGCAGACCGCCGAGTCAGCCGTCCTGCCGTACCGGAGGCTCAGCTATGCTACGCCGACGGGTTCGACAGCGTCATCCGACCAAGTCAGTGAATGACATACAGTTGCACCCTGATAGAGCAGCGCCTATGGGTGCATGCATGCGCCTTGTACCGCCCCTTACTATGAAGTTCAGTACAACAATGGAAGCTGAGGAACCATGTTGAGAAGTGCCATGGTTCACAATGATGATGAGTAATTGACATTGGAGTTGATTTGGTTTGGACATGAGTTTGGGTTGAAATGCGGGATTTTGAGGATTGCATAAGCATGTGCATGATTATGTTTATGGCTAACCGGAGATGGTGAAGGTGTTGGGAAGAATGGAGGAGAAGGAGAAATGTGTTTGCTTGTCTCATGATGTGTAGGTCAATGGAGTCGACTTGATGGTCAACGGCGGGAGGATCGGGACCAAGCGGGGACTTGGGGCCGGACGATCGAGAGGCCGGGTGAGGTCAAGGGTGATCCACACCATACACGTGGAGAAGACAAGAAGCATGGACGGTTTCCCGGTTTGGGCCTCAAAACCGGCGGCGAATGGTTTCCCGGTTTGGGCCTCAAAACCGGTGACGGACGGTTTCCCGGTTTGGGCCTCAAAACCGGCGGTGGCGGATGGTGGTGCACGTGGCACCATCGCGAAGGTTGCGTCGAGGCGAAGCAAAGACGTGAAGGGCCCGATGGCGTTCGGGCGAAGGAGAAAAAGTCGGACGACTTTGCCCCTTGTGGTAGATAGGAGTGTGTGTTGAGTGGAGGGCATTTTGGTCATTCCGAAATGTCTATAGATAGGGAGATGGCTGGTTGGAGAGATGAGCTTTTCTCCCACCAAGTCAAGAGTTAGGGTTTCATTTTGAAGAGCTAGGAGGAGCTTCAAGGGAGAGAGGAGAGGAGAGGTTGTGTGAGAGACAACTTTTTGTTCTTCCAAAGAGTGGGAGGATGAGGGCGGTTTCCTAGCCTTGTATCCATGTACATGGCTACCTTGAATCAATGAAATGAGATTCATTTTCGTGCTCAAGTTGTTCCTCATCCTCTAGATCCCGAATTTTTTTTTCCCCTATTTTCGGAGGTATTTTCGTGGGATTTTCGATTCCTCTTGTGTGACGTGTTTTGGGGTGAATTGGTTGGGGGATCTTGGTGCTATGACATGCTAGAACAATCCTCTATGGATACTTGACCAAATCCAAGGCACGAGCACCTTCGATTTCATGGATTTGTGAAGTTTCTCTCAAACCCTAGGTTCGTCGGTAGAATCCAAAATTCGTGGGGATTTCTTGATCTTTTGGTATGGATCCTTTTGGATGAGGTTCACCATCTCACCGTGAAGCTATGGTTCAAATTTCATGAATTTTGGAGGTCGTTTGATTGGATTTCGAGTTTTGGAGCTCCCGTTTTCGAGTTCTTTCGCGTGCTGTTCTGACACCCCCGGAATATCCGACACACTGCCGGAGTATCCGATGGGAGGTTTCTGAAGTGGCCTGGAATATCCGACAACTTGCCGGAGTATCCGATGGGAGGTTTCTGAAGTGGCCCGGAGTATCCGACAACTTGCCGGAGTATCCGATAGGAGGTCTCTGATGTTGCCCGGAGTATCCGACAAGTTACCGGACTATCCGATGGGAGGTTTCTGTTATGACTTTTACAGACCATCTTTGTGAGTGCGTCTTTGCATGATTTGCTTCCTCAAGTGTCTCTATTTCTTCCACAACCATTTCTAGGGTCAACACATTACGTTCCATGTGTGTGTGTGATCTTGGTGGTTGTTTTTGAGGTGGGTTGGAACATAGGCTAAGTTCTTTGCAAGAATTTTTATTGGCTCCCATTCACCCCCCCTCTGGTCGCCTTCTCGGTCCTTCAATTGGTATCAGAGCCGGTTTGATCACGTGTTGGCTTTAACTGGCTTTGTGATCCGAAGGCGACATGGAGAAAGGTGCGATCAAGCTTGTGCTCTTCAATGGGGAAGACTTTCCCTATTGGAAGTCTCGCACAAAGGCTTATCTATTGAGCCAAGGGTACCCCATATGGAACATAGTTGAAACAAACTACGTGATCCCCGAGAACATGGAGGCGGCCCAAGCGGGGCAGGTAACACTCTTTGATAACAACTCTAAAGCTGTCAATATCTTGTTATCTGCTCTTGGTAGGAATGAGTACGATCGTGTGTCTCATCTTAATACCGCTCATGCTATATGGGAGACTCTTTGCACGTATCATGAGGGTACCAATCAAGTTAAGTCTATGCGTAAGGACTCTTACAATAGGCAATACCAAACCTTTGCTCAAAAACCTGGAGAATCTCTAGATGCCACATTTGCTAGATTTGAGGCTATCGTTTGCAATCTTAGAGCTTGTGGTAATCTTGCTTACACCGATAATGAAAGAGCTAAACAATTGCTTTACTCTCTTGATGAAAATGTTTGGGGTGTGAAGATCTCCGCTTTGGAGGAAATTCCGGATTTCAACACCCTCAATTGTGAGCAATTGTATAGCAAGTTGAAGTCACATGAGCTTGCTAGAAAATCTAGGCCCAATCATGGTGCCTCCTCTAGCATGGCTTTGGTTTCTAGTTCACGTGATGATGCTTTGAATGGAACTAATCCCTCACATCACAAGTCTTCTTTGGAGTTTGCCTTGTCTTCTTTGGTTGCAGCTTCCGATGAACAGATGGAGTCCATACCCGAAGAGGAGCTTGCTTTGCTTACAAGGAAGTTCAAGAGATTCTACAACAACCGAAGGGAGAGAAGAGGTGGTGACTCACGCGGTTGCTATGAGTGTGGTGATCCACGACACTTCATTGCCGACTGCCCCAAGCGGAAGAAGAAGTTCGACCACCACGACAACCACGACGATGAACACAAGAAGAAGAACCACTTCTCCAAGAAAGGCAAGACCTCCAAGAAGATGGTCAAGGCGATGGCAAGGGCATTTGTTGCCTCGCTAAGCGACGTCGACTTCTCTTCAAGCGACGACATCTCAAGTGCGGAGGAGGAGATGGAGAAGCCAAAGGACAAGAAGAAGAGCACCGACTTCACCGGCCTTTGCTTCATGGCCAAGGAGGATGCCTCGTATGACTCCGACTCCGACACAAGCAAGGTATCACAATCTCGAGAAGAACTTTGCTCTCAAATTGATTATTTAGGTGAGGTTCTAGTGAAGCAAGATAAGAAACTTTGTGATGCCATACGTGAGAACTGAAACCTCAAGTCTAGACTAGAAAGTGCTCATGTTGAACTTGCTTCACTTAAGTCTAAGGTTGATGATGAGATTGTGGTTGAGTGTGAGTCTTGTCAAGTTGTGATGAATGATCTAGCTTCTAGGGAGGTTGTGCATGCTCAAGTTGCCGGTCAACTTGAGAGTGCCAAGAAGGAGCTTGAAGAGCTCAAAGCTAGACCAACTCTCTTGGGTGCTTGCAAGAATTGCCCTAAGCTCTCTCGTGACTTGGATAGTCAAATTTTCAATGTCAAAGAGCTAGAGGCTAAATTACAAGTTGGTTCACGTGCCACACCACCACCTTGCATTGTGTGTGCGTCTCTTAAGAAAAATTTGCTCATAACCCAAGATGAGAACCAAAAGCTAGCCCAAGAAAATGAGTACCTTACAACCCGTCTCACAAGAACCAAAGTGAGTGAAGAGATGATAGAGAGTGACTTGACAAGGGTTAAGGGAGGTTCCTCTTCCGGATTGGGTTTGGGTTTTGAGAGGTGTGAAAAGGAAAGTGAGAATGTGGGTAAGTTTGTGCCAAGCTCCAACAAGCAAGATGACAGTGAGAAACTTAAGCCCACCGACACCTACTACCCATCAAACCCAAAGCCGTCTTACAAACCCAAGGAAGTCAAGAAGCAACAACAACAAGCCAAACCACCTACACAACCAAAACCTAATCCCAAGAATGTTTACACTTGCATGTTTTGTGGTCGGGGTGGTCACTTGGATGAGTTTTGCTTTAGGAGAAAAAGGGTTGAAAGGAGACAAGCTGAGTTGGCTAGGAATGCAATCCATCATCCCTATGTCAACTATTCGCCTCATGTTCTTTCTCGTGCTTATCATGGACATGGTCATCCTCAATATGACTTTGGTTCACGGAACAATGGATTTGTGTCACAACGCTTTGATGGCCCACGTTTTCCCCATCGTGGTGTTCGTCCCCCGCGTGGGTATGGTTATCGCTCAAATGGCCATTATCCCCGTGACACGAGGTTTGAGTTTGGACGCTTTGACGGTCCACGTCGTCCCTATCGTGGTACTCGTCCTGTGCGGTCCAATGATGAAGTGCATAGAACTATTCTTACTTCTACAGGTTGTGTGGTGAGGTGCTGGATTCCTAAGAGTTTTCTTTCTAACCCCAGCATTAAGCCCTCGATCTCTCTTTCTCGTTCTATGTAGGTGGCAGATGGAGGCTTGGAGGACAAGTGGTTGATGGACTCCGGATGTTCGCGCCACATGACCGGAGATACTAGATGGTTCTCCAGCCTCACCCCCGTGAAGCAAATTGACTATGTAACTTTCGGGGACAACAAGAAAGGAAAGGTAAAGGCCGTTGGCGCGATCAAGATAAATGATTCCTTTACTCTTAAGGAAGTGGCTTTGGTAGAGTATCTCAAGTATAATTTGTTGTCTGTTTCTCAATTGCTTGATGATGGTAATGAAGTGCGCTTTAAGGGTAATGCCTCTCGTGTTCTTGATTCCAATGGTTCTTTGATTTGCAACATTTCTCGTGTTGAGAGAGTCTTTCGAGCTGACTTTTCCATTTCTCATGGCTCTCATAAGTGTTTGATTGCTCAACCTTCTTCCGAGCTTTGGATTTGGCATAGGAGACTAGGTCACATGAGTTTTGATTTGCTTTGTCGCTTGAGTGGCTTAGGTTTGATCCGAGGATTGCCAAAGCTCAAGTTTGAGAAAAACCTTGTGTGTGCTCCTTGTCGTCATGGGAAAATGGTTGCCGCTTCTCATCCACCAATCAATTTGGTGATGACTGAGCGTCCTGGGGAATTGCTTCACATGGACACCGTTGGTCCTTCCCGGGTTCGCTCGGCGGGTGGGAAGTGGTATGTTCTTGTCATTGTTGATGACTTTTCTCGGTACTCATGGGTCTTCTTTCTTGAGAGCAAGGATGAAGTGTTTCAACACTTTCGGAGCTTAGCTTTGAGGTTGTTCAAGGAACTTCCTGGTGCATTACGAGCTATTCGTAGTGATAATGGCACCGAGTTCAAGAACTCCTCCTTTGATGCTTTCTGTCTTGAGCATGGCTTGGAGCATCAATTTTCTGCACCTCGTGTTCCTCAGCAAAATGGCATTGTTGAAAAAAAGAATAGAACCTTGGTTGAGATGGCCCGGACGATGCTTGATGAGCATAGGACTCCGAGGCGGTTCTGGGCTGAAGCCATTAGCACTGCTTGCTATGTTTCCAATCGAGTTTTCTTGCGCTCAATTCTTAATGTGACCTCTTATGAACTACGATTTGGGAGGAAGCCAAGTGTTTCTCATTTGCGTGCTTTTGGTTGCAAGTGCTTTATCCTCAAGCGTGGTAATTTAGACAAGTTTGAGCCAAGATCTTCTGATGGCATTTTTCTTGGTTACACTCCACATGGTCATGCATATAGAGTCTTGAACTTGGAAACTAACACCATCGTGGAATCCTGCGATGTAACCTTTGATGAATCAATCTCTTGTGCAAGTGGTGTTGTTGAAACTGCAGGTGACAGAGAAATGGAGGAAAGCATCTTTGTAGAAGGTGACCTACCGGCTCTAGATGAAGATGAGGAAGAACCACTACTTCCTGCTACTTCACCTCCTCCTGAGCCGGTCCCTACTTCCACTACTCCAGCAGAGGGTCCCGAGGCTTCTGCATCCTCTTCGGCTGCTGTCGAGCCAGCTCCAGCTGTTGTTGAGGGGGAGATCCACTCTGAGAGAGAGGCCCCTCGACACATTCAACGCCGACATCCTCCCCAACAAATGATCGGTAATCTCAATGAGAGGACTACAAGGTCAAGGTCTGTACATCTCTCATGCTTTACAAACTCTGCATTTGTTGCCTCCTTTGAACCCCAAGATGTTGGACACGCTCTTTCTGATTCCGATTGGATCAATGCCATGCACGATGAGCTAGAGAACTTCGAGAGAAACAAAGTTTGGACCCTTGTTGAGCCTCCTCCCAATGTGAATGTCATAGGAACCAAATGGGTTTTCAAAAACAAACAGGGTGAGGATGGTCTAGTTGTGCGAAACAAAGCTAGGCTTGTGGCTCAGGGTTTTAGCCAAGTGGAGGGCTTAGACTTTGGTGAAACCTTTGCTCCGGTTGCGCGTCTAGAAGCCATTAGGATCTTGCTTGCCTTTGCTGCGTCTAAGGGCTTTAAGTTATACCAAATGGACGTCAAAAGCGCTTTCCTAAACGGCTACATAGAGGAAGAGGTTTTTGTCAAACAACCTCCAGGCTTTGAACATCCCAAGTATCCTAACCGAGTGTACAAGCTTCAAAAGGCTTTGTACGGGCTAAAGCAAGCGCCTAGGGCTTGGTATGCTAGGCTTAAGACCTTCTTGCTAGAGCGCGGGTTTGTGACGGGGTGTGTTGACAAAACGTTGTTTACCCTCAAGCATGGCAATGATTTCCTAATGGTTCAGATATACGTGGATGATATCATCTTTGGTGGTTCCTCTCATGCTCTTGTGTCCAGGTTTCAGGCAATGATGGAGAGTGAATTCATGATGTCGATGATGGGTGAGCTAACCTACTTCCTTGGTCTCCAAATCAAGCAATGCAAGGAAGGTACCTTCATCCACCAAACAAAGTACACAAAGGACCTCATGAAGAAGTTCGACATGTCCGATGCGAAGCCAATGTCGACACCGATGGCCACTACGACCATGCTTGATCCAGATGAAGATGGTGAGGCCGTGGACCAAAGGGAGTACCGGAGCATGATCGGCTCCCTCTTGTACCTGACGGCGACAAGACCCGACATACACTTTGCGGTGTGCCTTTGTGCTCGCTTCCAATCCTCACCAAGGATCTCTCATCGTCAAGCGGTGAAGCGCATCTTCAGGTATCTCAAATATACCCTTGAATTCGGTCTTTGGTATTCTGCATCATCTTCTCTTGCTCTTTGTGGTTATTCGGATGCGGATTTTGCTGGGTGTCGAGTTAATAGGAAGAGCACTTCGGGTACTTGCCATTTCTTGGGTACTTCTCTTGTTTGTTGGTCTTCTCGCAAGCAATCTAGTGTAGCTCAATCCACAACCGAAGCCGAGTATGTTGCTGCCGCTAGTTGTTGCTCACAAATTCTATGGATGATCTTTACCTTGAGAGACTATGGGTTGAGTTACAAGAGCGTTCCACTCATGTGTGATAACTCTAGTGCCATTTGCCTATCCAAGAACCCCGTCCAACACGGTAAAGTCAAACACATCAATGTGAGATTTCACTTCTTGAGAGACCATGTGGAGAAGGGTGACATAGAGCTCAAATACATAGACACCGATAACCAATTGGCCGACATTTTCACCAAGCCCCTAGATGCTTCGAGATTTGCCTTTCTTCGGGGGGAGCTTGGTGTTTGCCATCCCTATGGCATCATTTGAGGGGGAGTTGATGTTCTTGTACATATGTATCTTACTTTTATTGCTTTGCATCTCATCATGTAAGATATGCATCTTGTAACATATGCATTTTTAGATAAGCTTCACCTCTTATGCCTTCTTGTATTTCTTGTTGCTATGGTTGAGTTTGAGCTATGTTGTGTGATTGTAGTAGCAAACTCTATAAACTTAGGCTTTTCTAGATGGCTTGGCATAGTTGCTTTTTGAGCTCTCATGCTAAACTCAAAGGTGAAAATTGGCAATTTGTGAATCTTATGATCTATGCATGCCATTGTCTTGTTTACCACATGTATACTTGCTCCTATACTTGTCAAGACTTGCATTAAGGCTAGCTTAGAAAATGTCTTGGCTTCGGCAACTTGTGTTTGGGGGTTGGTCTTTGCAAATGTTTAGCTCATGATGGGACTTTGGGGGAACAAATGTTCCATTTTGCCAAAAGGCATGCTCTCTTTTGCTCTTGTGCTTAATTTCTAAAATCAATTTGATCTTTTGTTCTTAATGCTAACAATCCAATACGGTGCCTTGATGCCTCGGGGTGTTTGCCGTAACCAGTCGTGCGACCCTCCGCATGGATAAGGGGTTACTTGAGGATCAAAAATGAAAGACAAGCAAAAGCTTGCAATCTTCACTTGATCAAATTGAGTCTTTGTTGCATATGTGAGCGTTTGTCAAAGCACTTCTTTCCGAATGCTTGTTGCTTGAGTTGAGATTGACACTAGCTAGTGTTTATTGATTCACTTAATGCTTGTTTTGCCTTGGATAGCGGTAATTATACATGTGGTTGCAACTTTCATCTTGATATAGCAAGTTTGAATCTATCTTGCGTAATTCAATCTTCTTGCTTAGCTTGCTTAGCTCTTTGCCTTTGTGTCATTCTCTCTATTACGGCCTTTGTATGATTGTGCGCTCATGCTTTTACACTTCAATGCTCTATGTTTGATTCATAGCAATGAAAAATGCTTGATTGGCATAATTGTTGAAGCTTTCGTAAGTTCCATCCTCATGCATTGCATTTTTGGCTCTCTTATATTCTTGATGAGTTCATTGCCAAAGGGGGAGAGATTTCATGGGATGTCATGCACAATAATGTCAAAATCCCAAAGTTAAGAAAATGACATCTAGAGAACATCTTTTGCATTGCATGAGAAGTACCACAATTTGAGGGGGAGCATTTCATCAAGTCATCGAGTTCGACCTTTTTCTTGAGTCTTTTGTGATCTTCGTGACATTGAGACGCTTTCTTTGCCAACGCTTGGCTTTTGTGATCCTTTGCTACTAGATGGTCATTTTCTACCTTTTCCTTGGTTTTGACCATGTGGTGAGCTTTGTTGGTTTCGCTTTTCAATCTTAAGTTCGTGAACTTTGGTGTTGTTGTCAATGTACTCATCAAGGGGGAGATTGAGGAACCATGTTGAGAAGTGCCATGGTTCACAATGATGATGAGTAATTGACATTGGAGTTGATTTGGTTTGGACATGAGTTTGGGTTGAAATGCGGGATTTTGAGGATTGCATAAGCATGTGCATGATTATGTTTATGGCTAACCGGAGATGGTGAAGGTGTTGGGAAGAATGGAGGAGAAGGAGAAATGTGTTTGCTTGTCTCATGATGTGTAGGTCAATGGAGTCGACTTGATGGTCAACGGCGGGAGGATCGGGACCAAGCGGGGACTTGGGGCCGGACGATCGAGAGGCCGGGTGAGGTCAAGGGTGATCCACACCATACACGTGGAGAAGACAAGAAGCATGGACGGTTTCCCGGTTTGGGCCTCAAAACCGGCGGCGAATGGTTTCCCGGTTTGGGCCTCAAAACCGGTGACGGACGGTTTCCCGGTTTGGGCCTCAAAACCGGCGGTGGCGGATGGTGGTGCACGTGGCACCATCGCGAAGGTTGCGTCGAGGCGAAGCAAAGACGTGAAGGGCCCGATGGCGTTCGGGCGAAGGAGAAAAAGTCGGACGACTTTGCCCCTTGTGGTAGATAGGAGTGTGTGTTGAGTGGAGGGCATTTTGGTCATTCCGAAATGTCTATAGATAGGGAGATGGCTGGTTGGAGAGATGAGCTTTCTCCCACCAAGTCAAGAGTTAGGGTTTCATTTTGAAGAGCTAGGAGGAGCTTCAAGGGAGAGAGGAGAGGAGAGGTTGTGTGAGAGACAACTTTTTGTTCTTCCAAAGAGTGGGAGGATGAGGGCGGTTTCCTAGCCTTGTATCCATGTACATGGCTACCTTGAATCAATGAAATGAGATTCATTTTCGTGCTCAAGTTGTTCCTCATCCTCTAGATCCCGAATTTTTTTTTTCCCTATTTTCGGAGGTATTTTCGTGGGATTTTCGATTCCTCTTGTGTGACGTGTTTTGGGGTGAATTGGTTGGGGGATCTTGGTGCTATGACATGCTAGAACAATCCTCTATGGATACTTGACCAAATCCAAGGCACGAGCACCTTCGATTTCATGGATTTGTGAAGTTTCTCTCAAACCCTAGGTTCGTCGGTAGAATCCAAAATTCGTGGGGATTTCTTGATCTTTTGGTATGGATCCTTTTGGATGAGGTTCACCATCTCACCGTGAAGCTATGGTTCAAATTTCATGAATTTTGGAGGTCGTTTGATTGGATTTCGAGTTTTGGAGCTCCCGTTTTCGAGTTCTTTCGCGTGCTATTCTGACACCCCCGGAATATCCGACACACTGCCGGAGTATCCGATGGGAGGTTTCTGAAGTGGCCTGGAATATCCGACAACTTGCCGGAGTATCCGATGGGAGGTTTCTGAAGTGGCCCGGAGTATCCGACAACTTGCCGGAGTATCCGATAGGAGGTCTCTGATGTTGCCCGGAGTATCCGACAAGTTACCGGACTATCCGATGGGAGGTTTCTGTTATGACTTTTACAGACCATCTTTGTGAGTGCGTCTTTGCATGATTTGCTTCCTCAAGTGTCTCTATTTCTTCCACAACCATTTCTAGGGTCAACACATTACGTTCCATGTGTGTGTGTGATCTTGGTGGTTGTTTTTGAGGTGGGTTGAAACATAGGCTAAGTTCTTTGCAAGAATTTTTATTGGCTCCCATTCACCCCCCCTCTGGTCGCCTTCTCGGTCCTTCAGAAGCTCCAGGGAAGATACCCATAAGCGTGGCTGCGATGTTGCTCTGCATGCTACTTTCCCGGTGCCTCCTATCCCTAAACTTAGCGTGCATGGAGCACTGAACAATTCAGAGTTATCTGTCGAGGATTGTGGTAATACCATGTATATGCATAGAAATGTGTGGAGGATAAGTGGACACTAACTTTTTCTGGTCGTTGGATATAGATATGGATGCAATTGTGGTTACGGTGTCTATATGTAATCTGATCTCTTGTGATTTCCTTTATTTACTACCGTGGCACAAGTACATTACACTACCATAGTCCTCAAAGAAACAGGTTAGCTGCATTCAATTTCTGAGATGCAGTAGCACTTTCAGCTTGACACACCTAGAAACAGACTTGGAAGAAATGCTTGTCCTTCTTAGCGTCAGGACGTTTTGAACTGTTTTTCTTGAAGTACCAAATTCAAAGTACCAATGAGCCGACTAAAATTCCGTACTTGCAATCTTAATGAACCTTCACTTCTTCTGCCATACTGCTCCCACACATGTATTTTAAGAAATATTTTCGTCTTACATTGCTTGTTTCTCATGCATAGGTGAAGGTAGTCAGAGTAGACACGATGTCATCAGAAAATGATTAATTTCCAGATGATTAGAAATATCAATTCCGAAAACCCTACACTGTCACAGCCACCACATAGCTTGATGACTTATATTTTTGAAATTGTTCCTTGTCACAATTCATGATATATCTACCATAACCTTTGTTTCTTGAGCTTAACTTCATTATTAAATTTAACTTAGAAAATTTGTATTCGTCATTCGATTTCTTTCTCATGTACGTGATAGGAATGTTTCAAAGATATGCAGGCTAGAGTTTCCTGAAGACCAGATGCCGTGATACAAGGCCCATTCCCAATGCCTCCTAACCCCAGTATGCTTGTACGATGTTTTTCCAGCCAAGTTTGCTGGAACAAACATGATGAAGGGAAGAAATTAAGGTAGGTTGAAAATATAAGGTCTTTGCCAGGACTTGTGTGTGATGGTTGTATGGGATCTTCAAGTTCCACAATATTTCTGCTGGCACATTAATTAATTTGGCAACCACTTCGATCGGTTTTCAGTTAATTGATGACCACATGTCAATTATGCACTGTTGTATCCTTCTTTGTCTTGAAAAAGGCCTGTGCTTCAAATACCATATTTGTCTACTGCTTTTGTAGCCATTTTACATTTCCTATATGGCATGATTTTGATTACAAACGTGATATTCGATTGCAAGCAGTATGATTGCTACTACAAACAGGAATATTAATGTGCTTTGCTATCAGTCGGTTCATTTCTTCCAATGTTTCACTCAGTTTTTTGTAGTAGAACAGAGACCCAGTTGAGATGTATAACCAGGAATTTTAATGTGCTTTGCTATCATTTGGTTCATTTCAGCACTTAATTCTTCCTCTTTTTTTGTTTACATAAAGTTCTGCTTCCTCTTATAAAGTGGCTGGTAAGAATGTTCAAGTTGTTCTATTGTCAAAACTCCCTACGTTCGTTCATCTCAGTTTCCTTGAGCAGAAAGTCTATGCTTTCTGCTCAAGGAACTGAATTCAAATATGCTCGTGTATTCAAGAAAAGTAACTGGTTTACAAAGAAAATATATTACTGTGTACATAGATGTCAGAAATTTATTTAACACCATTGAAGTGGAATTCTGTTGTTGTTTAGTACTCCAGCTTTCCAGATTAAATGTAATGGCACAATGGTATATTATGGAACAATGTTAAGACCACTATGCCTCTGCCACTACGTTGGAGAGCGACATCATTAGGTATATTAGGAAGCTGTTTGACCCTACATAGGTATATTATTCACTTTGACCCTGTCAGACATAACTGAATTAGGACTCTCAGATGCTGACCTGAGAGACCAGTCCTTCCGCCTTTCCTCCAGCAATAACTTTCCGCTCACAATGAAAATGATGCAGCAGAGCGTCCGGGGCGACCTGGACGACGACCATCACTTCGTCGCCGGGCGAAGCAAGGGTGCAAGGCGCACCTCGTGAAGATGGATAGCCGATCAAGGAGGCCATCAGGAACCTCTGAGTCGCGCGTCCTGCCGTTACCGGAGGCTCAGCTATACTACGCTGGCGGGTTCCAGAACGTCACCCGATCAAGTCAGCGTGTTACATGCAGTTGCACGCTGATAGAACAGTGCAGTTCCTGAACCGGATCTTATCGTGACGGAAGGCCCTTTTCCGATGCCTCGTATTCCTAATTTACTTGCACAATGTTTTAGCGGCCAAGCTTGAATGAACAGACATGATACAGAGTAATGAAAACATAATCTATTTAAGAATTCGTGCACAGGCTGTCGTATATATAGAATATGGAAGCTAGTGTGGTTACTGTATGTATGCACCTCACTTGTTTAGATAAAGTTGAGACACTGATCATCATAGTTGCTTTTGATTCCTTACCTTTACAACCGTGGTACAAACAGTACACTACCTTTCAGGCCACAAAGAAAAAAGCTACTAGCTGCAAATGGCCAACGTCGCCCGTCAGATCCCAATCGAACATCTCGCCATCAAGCACATGGATCGACCTCATCTGCTACGTACTTCACTCCTGGAAACAATTTTTCTTCTGGTATCCTTCCTCCTCTGCTCCTCATGCACGATTCTGTGCATTTTTCTCCCCATGTTTGTGAGTGATTGATTAACCAATCTAGAGTCGTGGGTGATGACTGTCGACGACGCCAGCAGTGTGGTGACCACGGATATCAAGATCGTGGCAACCAGACGTTGAGTGCTGCGATCCAAGCGACCATCCGCCGCCTCCATTCGAATTGGGAGAATAAATGGTGCTAGGGCTGGCTGCCCTGTTTGATGTGTCTACGGTTACATCAGAACAAAGTTATATAAGTTGTTCAAGTCGCTGGATCTCTTGTACCTCAAAACTTTTCAGTGATTAGTTTAGACAAGATAGCAGCACTAGTCCACAGTTTACCAGGACTTGATTTAACCAAACGATACTATTCTTAATGTCTAAGCTTTCGCTGTAATGTTGATACATTGCATACATATCACTGCTGAACTGGTACCAGTACCAAAACAACGAGAATCCATACTGTGAGAATAAAGGCACAAGTTTCTAACACAAATCGAGGCTGAGGTGAGAAGATGCTTGAACTCTGTCAGGTCCTGCACTGTACCACGCTGCAATAGCATAGGCTGATGACAGTGCACGACCGCGGCGAGGATGCGATATGGAAATGGAGATCGAAGAACCAGTTGGATTAGGATCCAACAGATAACGTTCAAGTTTGGACCTTTGCACGCAATTGATCTTTTTCACCTAAAATTTGCACTCTTAAATAACAGGATAAGTTAAGAGCCCTTTTCAAGCGTCCATGGGCTCCAACAAGGAACGACAAATTTTGCATAAATTCTCCAGTTAACATCTACATTTTCTTCCGAATTGCTGATTCCCTTGCAGACTGCTCATTCAGTTCTTCCCCTCTTTTCCAAAATCGTGACCGTTCGCTTGCTACGTTAGCTTCTTCCTCTGTTCCAAAATAATAATAAAAAATCATGACCGTTAGCTTGCTACGTTAGCTTATTTATTTCCTTTCCCATCGTCCGTGTCAATCGTACAGCAAGCCACATAACGAGCATGCCTTTGTGTAGACGAATAATAACACGCAAATCACCATACTCACGCGACTCGTAGTTCTTCGCCCAAAAAAAGGATGCATGGGAGGGCAAGCTGACAAACCAGCGAGCTGGAAGCTCCAAGAGCCTGCCACCAGTTTTCAATTCCAGCCTATGGACAATGGTTCCCTGCTAGACTTCCTTCCAGCTTTCTGTCTTGGATTTGTTACATGAATCCAGATCTTCACTGGAATTCAGATTTTCACTGACTCTTGAGCGTCCAGCTTCCAGCCATCGTGCAAAAAGCGCTCCCAAAGTCGACCTCTTGGTCGGGCAAGAACACCGACTTCTAGCTCCTGTGAGAGGATGCACTAAACTCCACACATGCGAACTTCAACAGATGCGCATTTTTCAACGCCTCTACCCTACCAAGTTCCACGGAAGATGCCTCAAAGTGAAAAGGCACTGCATGTTACTTTCCAGACGCCTCCTGATCCCAAACTTAGCATGAATGGGGAATTGAATAACTCAAAGTTATATATGGACCATTGTGACGTTACCAAGGAAATGAACTGGGAATAAGTCGACAGAAATCTGTGAGGTCTCTTTCTGGTTCTTATATACAGTGACGCTACTAGGGTCACCGTGTGTATGCTCATCATTTGTGCGTTAGGACACTGATCGGATAGCCACTTTTGGTGTCCTATTCTTTACTCCGGTGGTTATTACACTTCCTTTCAGCCTTCAAAATGATGACCATCTGTTGGGGGGACTGATCCGGTGGTTATTACACTTCCTTTCAGCCTTCAAAATGAAAGGATACCTACATTCGTTTTTTTTTGGGGGGGGGGGGGGGGGGGGGGGGGGAAGGGGGGAGAACAGGAGGTGCTAAAGAAGCCCCTACCAAAAAATAAAGGTTCAGTACAAAGCCAAATAAAAAACAAGAGCAGCAAAAAGAAAACTATACAAGTTGCGCTATGCATTCTTTAATTCCTGGAAAATACTTCCTTTTCGCTTTGTGTAACAACAGAGAGAACTCATGAATGAATCTTGCCTTGCATCCTTCATCCTTGCACTGTTGGATTAACACATCATTAAAAATCCAGTCATTCCTTGTCTTCCATAAGGCCCAAGTCATTAAGATTATTATTTCCATGAAAAAGTGGACACTGCAAGTCTCCTTTTCAGAATCTTGATCACTCCATATGGATTCGTGGTTGCTGCAAGATTTATCCCAATCAACGCCCATGAAGCCCTTGCAAAATTGCACTGAAGGAACAGATGCTCCAATGTTTCTTCCAGTTGTAAAATACACACGTCACATGTGTAGGATTCTAATGCCATATACCAACATTCGATTAATGATATGCAGTTGTCTGTTGCATCCTAGCTGTTGAGAGACCTATTGTGCACATATGAAGGGTTGGTTGGTGATAATAACAATATACCTTCGAGGAAATGCATTTCCTTCTCAGCATGAGGGCATATCGATCTGTTTTTCACAAAAGAATGGGTTTCAAAATACCAATGAACCCAACTAAAATCCATATTTGCCATCTCACTGTTTTTTTATTTCTACAAGCACGTATCTGACACATGTATTCTAAAGAAGATTTTGTTCATAACTATTAGAGGAATTGTGTACATCTGTAATTAATCCCTTGATTAGCACCTCGATCTTATTGATGCTTCCTTTTACATGACCTGACCGGATATATAAACATGGACACCCCCACCATATCGGTGCGTGAGGTGTTGCTCCGCTTGCCATATCTCTCTACATGGTATCAGCCTATCTACGGTCCTTTCCGCGGCCTCCCTTCTCTCAAAAACCCCTAGCTGCCACGCTCCTTCCCATCTAGCACTGCCGCCAGGAACCCCACTCCCAAACCCGATGACATGTCGCTGCCAGCGGGTTCTCCATCCTCCACTACCTCCAGCCTGTCGTCCTGTTCCCCTGCTGTCGCCCCCGCCACTATGGCACCGGTGATCTTACCAACCCATACTGCACCGTCAACGTGAAGTCCCATGTAGATGTGCCCATCACCACCCTCGAGCTGAAAGAAGCCAAACTTCTCCCGCTGGTCCTCCTTCTTCCCCACTATGATCGGGAAGTTCGGGCTGACGATGGCCCACAATGATGCTCGCTGCAAGCAGATAGTTCCGTCCGCAGCTGGCTCCTCAGAATTATAGTCTAACCAATTTATAGGAATTTAACCAAGAGTTTTGACCTGGAAAAATTCCTGGCAGGAAACAAGAGCGTTGTCATGTGTCCCTAGCCGCTATTCGCACAATGCTTGTTATTTCTCTACATTTGTACGTGCAGGGTCCTCTTTCGGTCCTCCCGTCGTGTCACAGCTATATATGTAAGTACATGTACATGGTGCAGCGCACAGGTGGAAAGAATCATGAACCATTGTGTGGCAATTGTCTGAATTAGAGCGCACGATGTTCATTGTTCCGTGATATATGGCATGATAGCGGTTCAGTACCACATAGAGCATAAGTCTGATTCTGGTCAGTCTCGAGTTGGCTCCGCCTCTCATGTGACAGAAAATTTGGGTAAGCAGGAAAGGAACGATCAAACTGGAATAAGGAGATGCAAGGGCTACCTTGTTCCGTTGAATGGCAACAGCTAGTTAGTTCAAATAAAAAAATTGACCGATGAACATTTAAAATTTTGGATTCCTGAGATTTTTATATGGTGCTACCAAAGGCTTTGCCAATTTATGTTTTATCGGTAGCTGTAGGAATGGAAAAACATGTGAGCGTTCCAATCTTTTTTCCTACTATGCTGTTCCTATCGTGCATTCCAAAGGGGGCCTTATAATTGTTCTTTGTCAGATGGCATGATAACTAGCATGACCTTTCTCTAAAAGGTTGATCTCATTGAAGTCAATTAAACTTTAAAAAGCCACTAGGGTATGATATGAATGTTTCAAAATATGCAAGCATCCTAATCATTGCTTAATCATGTGTCATATATCTTGTTCATGTGGATCTATTTTTTTCTCTCTTTGAGAATCATTGAACAAGGTGGGGTATATTTTTAGGATAGTTCTAAGCCAAAGGACACATCCGCTAAAAACTTGCTGGTAAGAAGGCGACCATGCTAATGACCAGTCAAATGACGTCAGGAGGCTATTAAATCGGTTGAATAATTTGTGAAAGCGCCATGGTTTGCCTCGTAAGTTCTAATAAGTTAAACTTATTATTGAAGGACTAACCTTCCTATTTTTTTCATCTTTAGAAAAATAAATTGTGACTGGAAATAAACATGATGTGTTGTAATATGCTTAGGAAAAGCCTCCAGCAGGTCTAGTTCGTGCTCTGACATATGCTTGCTAGTATCAAGTCGCTGCATTTGATATGATAATTTCACGTGCTATATGACTCCATGCACCTATCTCTAGCCCGAGTAGGGATGTTGACTTGACCAATGGTTGGTGTCTTGGTGAGGTCGGCACCTGTCGCCTGGCCTTGGCAGCGCTCCGTCAGACCGTGACCCGTCCTCCCTCCTCAACAGAGGCACCTGTTCTTCCGCCCGCTTTTCCTCTAACAACGAGTCCTCGACGTCCAGGACTTCGTCCCCGTGCGACATGGTCGAGCCATCTGGTCTTTTACCACCGAGGCGCGTCTCGCCTCGTGAAGGTGAACAAATCAACGAGGCAGTCGGATCTTGTTATCACGCTGTGCGGTGGAGAGATCACCGGCGGAGACTGGGCAAGCAACAGCAGCAGACAGCCGAGTCGGCCGTCCTCCCGTACCGGTGGCTCAGCTATGGTACGCCGACTGGTTCGACAGCGTCATCCGACCGAGTCAGTGTGCATACTACAGTTGCATGCTAATAGAGCAGCGCATATGGGTGCATGCATGGGCGATGTACCGCCCCTATACTAGTATTAATATCACTAGTATAGGGCACCGTGAAACTGCTCTACTATGAAGTACTGTACAGAAATGGAAGCTCCAGGGCAGATGCACACAAGCGTAGCTGTGATGTCGCTCTGCATGCTACTGTCCCGGTACCTCCTGATCCTAAACTTAGCGTGCATGCAGCGCTGGGTAATTCAAAATTATCTATCAGTAATTGTCATAATATCATGGATGGAAATTGTGACACCCCGTGTCACTAAAGCTAGCCAGCACACACCTCACCAACTGATCAGAACACAAAAAGAAACCAAATTTGAATTCGAAATCAATTCTTCAAACAATTGTCAAATCCAAGCTTCTGCAGGAACTCAAACTTTTCAATAACAAGTTGATCAAACAAAAATACCAGTGGTTAGCCGTTCTGAAATCAGAATTTTTGGAGAATTTTCCATGATTTTTTGAAATTCATCTGGTTCCCCAATAAAATCCCCAAAACTTAGAAAGTAACCAACTTTGACCAGCTGCCATTTTAATTCCCTTTGGATTTCAGATGTGCATGTTGGCCAGTTAGTAGTTGGTTGAAAGGCTTTCCAATGGTACCAAGTTTGCCATTTTTGGAGCTCATTTGCTAGCTCAATTTGAAAGATGCCGCCGGGCCCGTATGTCAGCCTCCCTCGTCTCACTGGCCGCGTCGGAGAGTTGCCACCACGTCGCCGCCGGCGACTCGGGCCACGCTCCACGCTCCCCTACCGCTCATCGTCGCGCCGCAGCACCAAAACACGCCCCACTCCTCTCCCACTCGCCCTAACTCTCAGTTTCCCTCACCCGGCCTCTTCTAACCCTAGTTCGACGGCCCGCCCCATCGCCATTGCCGAGCCCGAGCTCTGCTCGACGCCGTCTGCCGCCGTCAAGCCACCCCTGGCCGAGCCACTTCACGCAGAGGTCCGAGGCTTCGTCCTAAAGCGCACCATGGCCACCATTTCCTCTCTCCCTCCGTGAGCGTCGCGAATCGAAGCTTCGTCCCCAAGCCGGCCACCCGAGCCACTCACCGCGCCACCGTCAAATCCGCCACCTCGGGTGAGTCTCCCCTCGATTGCTCGCTTGGAGAGATGCGCAACTAGTTTCCGCACGACCTTTACCCCTTCTTTCTCTATTTCCACAGTCTCTGACGCCGGGTTTCGGAGTTCCCCTTTCGCTGCCGTCCAGCCGCCGCGACCACCGTCCTCGTCAAGCGCCGCATTTCCGGCCTCCTCGTTGTCGGTGGTGTCTGCTCCGGGCTCCACCGCGTCATCGTGAAGCTTCTCGACCCGATAAGCCACGTCTCTGGCCTCCCTGTTGCCGTCTCAACGCCGCCGAAGCTCCGCCCCTCGTCGTCGCCTGACGCCGACCAACTTCTGCTCATCCCAGCGGACCACCGTGCAGAGAGGTGAGCTCGCCGTCCCTCGAATCCCCCGTCTGCGTAAACCTTTCACCAAATCCCCACCGGAAACGCCATTTCGGCGAGCGCACCGCCCAACTCCGGCCATGCTCCGGTCATTGCACCGTCGATCACACGGTCACGGATCCGGAGCGGCTACGCGGGATCCTTTACGGCAGACCGTGCAACCAACCATGTGTCCATGCGTCTGGTTGGCTAGATCCCGTGTGGCACGAGGTGAATCTGGTGTGGCCCGAATACTGTGGTCCATTTTGTGGCCCAGATCTGATTGGCCCACCCAATTTTATTCGTTTCCGAATATCCATAAACTATCAGAAATTACCAGAAGTTTGTAAAATGCATAATAAATCGAATACGTCTCAGAAAAATATGAACCAATTTTGTCAGCTTCCCTGTGATCAGCCCTGTCCAGGAAAAATGGCAAACCACCCTTTTGCATGTTGTGTATTTTCTGAAAAATACATCTGTGCAGATCTTGCTTAATTCCTTATAAATTCTCTGTTGCTCCTTAAATCTTGAAACTCGTCAGGCTTGTTAAGAAACTTATTACACACATACAGAGCATTTTTCCACTGTCATATGATTTTTTTATTATTTTCTTATGATTTAAAATATGTTCTGCATTGTATAATTCATTATAAATAATTCATGTTATAATAAATCCTCGAACTTCACAGTAAATTTTAACAACAGACTAACAAAAGCCACTCCTGAAAATTTCCTAGATTTTCAGGACTTCATTTAGCATTTTTTGGAAAATAAAAATTCAAACTTACTAAGCACAATAATGTAGAAAATGGGAATTTCTGAAATAAAAGTGGAACTTGTCAACATGGTTGCTAGAGCTGAGATTTGAATTTACAAATTTTCTCGAATTTGTTTGAGCCAATTTGGAGTTCATTTGGTATTTGTTTGAATTTATTCGAATTCGGAAATGTTTAAACCAATTTCCCTTCCCTCCCGGCCACTGGGCCGAATCCCCTCGGCCCATTTCCCCTTTCCCTCTCCCGCTGGGCCGCGCGCCCCGCTCCCCTCTCCCTCCGGCCCAGCTGCGCCAGCCTAGCCCGGCCCAAGCCGCGCGGACGACGGCGTCGTCCACCCCGCGCCGAGCCGCACCGCGCCGCCGTCAGGACCTCGCCGCCGCGTGTCGCCGTCCCGTGCCAAGCGCTGCTGAGCCGCCACGTCGAGTTTGCAAACTCGGGCCCCACGCCGCGCCCACGCACGTGCTCGCAAACTGCCCGCGCCCATGCCCCCGCGCCATTTCGAAATCACGCGGACACGCGTCGTCGCCGCAACCGCCGCATTCCCGCCAAATCCGGCCATCCTCGAGCCTATAAAAGCCACACCAGGGCACCGCCACCACCCAGTGCACTCCCGCGACCACCACTTGGTAAGAATCCCCAAATCTTCCCCTTCTTCCCCAACTCCGGCCGCCGCGCGATTCATCGCCGGTGAGCCCCCTCTCCCTCACTCACCTAGCCCCACGCGTAGCTCTCGACCTCCTGCACCTTCCGCGGCACTCGCACTAGCAAATCCCAGGCCGCAAACCGTTGCACACCGAGCACCGCCGAGCAGCTTCACCACGTTGATGTGCACCTTGCGCACCAACACCAGCACCAGGAAACCCACTCCCTGCGCACTTCCACCACCACGTTGGCGCACCGCCAACTCCGGCGACCCCGACGCCTCACCTCCGGCCTTCCTCGCACCCGCGCGACACTCCAGCAAGCTCCGCCTCACCACGCCCTACTCGCACGGCCACTCCTTGCCCTCCTCCGAGCCTCCCAGACGCCGGCGGCGAGCTCTCCGGCGAGCCCCTGCCGCGCGTCACCGCGCGCCCGCGCGCTACCGCGCCACACACGCCGCGCACATGCACCCGGTCCACTGGACCACAGGCACACGCGCCTGCACGTGGGCCCAGCCCACAGTGGGCCTGAGAACCCTGAGCCACTGACACCCCGGCCCCGCATGTCAGCCTCTGCGCGCAACCAAAAACGCTACGCACACCCAGCCAGTGTACACAGATACTTATTTCGAGCCTTTTCTTTTATCAAAAAAATCCCCAAAAATACCCAAAAATAGGAAATGACTTGTAGAACTCATTTCTACCCTTGGATTCTCCAGAAACCCCTCTGATCTCTCTCTTTAATTCATTTGCTTCTTATTTTGGATTTCTATTTGGTTTTATTGATTTATTGCGCTAGTATTTATTGGTGTTGTTACGTGTAGACTACGAGGAGCACCAAGACGACCCAGAGAACGAGGGATACGAGGAGGATTCAGACCCGAACTTTGAAGGCAAGCTCTACTTCTCCTTGATCTTGACTGATCCTACTGTTTTCGCATGCACCTATATGGCCGTCTGAAATATTATGCATTTACTTGTTATTTTACTGATTGAGTAGCTATTATCCTACTTGCTTAGTGATATTCATGCAAAGTATTTAGGTATGAATATCTAGTCCTTGATCACCCTTGATTTACCATTACCTTGTTAACCCTAGGATACACCGTCGTTTAATACTATTAATTAAATGATGGCGTAATTACCTTGCTACTAGTATGCTTAGGACTCCATTGCAATGTTTCTACATTGCCACACCTTACTCACATGTTTACTTTTACAAATGCGTTATAATGAGTTTGGTGGTGTGTGTTGACATATACATGGGGTTGGGAATAGCAAACTGGTGTTAGGTAATGGAGATGATAATGGGGTGGGTTGGACTGCGAGCAAGGCCACTAGTGACTTGTTGATGGTGTGATAGACCCCTAGTGTGGGACATGGTGCTTGCTCGGCCATGTAAGGACCGGTTCTTGTGACTGCAAACATAATGTTTTCGGTACAACCACAGAACCTGTCCTGGGCAGGACTTCTTCCTACCTTCTTGGTACTCCTGCAAGTAAGTTTCACCTGCTGGCTGGTAGTGGCAGCGGACTGGTCAGGGGAAACACTTCAAGTATTGAAACTCATTGCTGGCTATTTGGGAGTGAAATCCCCGCACATTATGACCCTAGTGTCGTGCTTAATCCTTAGCCCCTGACCCTCCGTGGTGAGCTTGTGGGACTACTCGGAGAAGATGAATGAGGCGTTATGTACTCTCCGATCAAGAGTGCATAGCCTGTGGGAAAAGTGTACAACCTCTGCAGAGTGTAAAATTCAATCGATTGGACGTTGTCACGGCATATGACACTTACTGTTGCGTCACATTGATTAGCCACCCTCTGATATCCCTTGGCGTGTGAGTGGGTGTATTAGACGCCCGTGTTTTGGAAGTATTGGCAAGTGTGCCGGGTCGATATGACATTGAGTCAGAAGGCCCAACTAAAATTTGGGAACTGGCGGGATTGAATTACTCTCCCCCAGGGCCAAATCAACTAAAATATGACAATCAAATTCTTCTGTTTTTATCTATGATCCTTGAATTGCTGAACCATGCATAAAATGCGTTTTCCGCAAATGAACCATATAGCCTACTTCCTTGCTAAGACCAAATATGCATGTATACATACCCTTGAGTAGTGTAGGGCTTGCTGAGTACCTTATGTACTCACTCTTGCTGCTATCATTCAGAAGAAGAAGAAGAAGCCGTTGGAGACGATAATGACGAATAGGGTCGACGTCTGCTCAAGTTTGCCTGTGGTGTTTAGTTGTGTTTTCCCTTTCAAGTTTGTTGTATCTAGGGTAGTATGCTAGCCTCTATCTGATTTGTAACTTAAGACCATGATTTGAACCCTATGGGATGTAATAATTATTCGTGTATGTGCAATGGAACACTTTATTTGTGTGTACCAACTACTGATCCAGGGATTGGTACGGTAAACACGTGGATTCCAGAAATGGGGTCCGACAGAGTGGTATCAGAGCCATACTTGACCGTAGGACGTGACCCCTAGGCTTTGTTCGACTTAGGATGGCCTATTTTGGCTATAAAAACTATTTCTTACAAAACTATCATCTTACTTCTGGTCTATGCTCTAGTTTTTATCAAAACCTTTTACTAACCTACTCTGAACCCCTTGTTCAACAGATGGAGTTCGAAGAAAGCCATGTGGATGAGAATGGATGGACCCACACCCGTGCTGGACTCGAAGGCGGTTTTCCCTTGATGCTTCGCCGAATCTTTTGGCACTTCGATGTTGAGGACAAGACTCACTACCGTTGGAAAGAGTACAATGAAGATGGAGTTCCACGCTGTGATGCCAGCATCCATGTACACATAGAGGATGAAGACTCACCTATTCAGCCCTTCACCAGGGAGATTACTGGAGCCAGACGTGAAGATGCCTTGCAGACTATAGCCAGAGTAGCAGCTGCAATGATCTGTGGACAGCTGTTAGGACGGTCAGGAACCACGCCAATCAAGTACTTACCTCCAGATGACAATGAAGATAACATATGGGAGCATCACATGGATACACTCCAAGGACCAACCCGCACCAAAGGGAATGATTGCTTGGTAGAAACAGCTTTGTTCCTACAGTCTCTCGATTGCCATCATCAGAATGTCCATGATCTTTGGAATGAAGATGTTGAGCGTTGCCAGTATTGGAGGAAACAATGGCAGGAAACCCGCGACAAGGCTGACATCCTTGCAAACGAGAATGACCGTTTGAAAGCACAATTAGAAGCTTCCCATTACTACACTGCACAGGCAGAACGTACAAAAGGAGTCCTAGAAGATGAGATTGAGTTTCTGAAGAGGACCTTACAAGAGGAACGTGCTAAGGCAAACAATGCTGAGTTAGGATACCATGAAGTCATAGAAGGGATGGCCAAGTTGATGAGTGAAAGGACCAAGGCACATGTGGAACAACTAAACAGTCTCTATCAGAAGGGCAACGGTATGAGGAAGTCCAAGACCAAGATCGAGCCAACTAATGGGATCGTTCGTGTTCTCACTCTCCATGGACAGTACGAGACAGTGATGCCCATTGTTCCGGACTTACCAGCAGACACCTTTGACACCATTGCACGTGGGACACAGATGCCTGAGCCAGAGCCAGAGCCAGAGATAAGGTACTTTGGACTCAAGGTCAGAAAAGTAGCCAAGAAGAGCACCTTCACCAGGACTTCCAAGGGACACCCTGCACTACCACCTTCTGCACCAAGACTCGACCTCGCAACCCAAGATGCCATGAACCAAGAGCTAGCTATGCCACACGCTGAGAGCTCCCGCACTCCTTGCGGAGGCTATCTCAGTGCTAGCGACACAGAGACTGAGGAGGATCCTTCAGAGGATGAGCCTATGGAGGACACCCCCGACGACACAGTTGCTGCTTGACCCACCGTCTAGTGCCTCGACGACTCCTAGTTGGTCTATCAATAAATAATGCAGTAGTAACCCTTAGTCGTATCAGAATCGCAGAAGCACGTTGTATTAATCCCTCTATGTACTATATCATATGATTGTAATCTAAGACTTGCTTGGTGTATTCGATGTTTTATTTGGATCTCTATATGAGTGATATTGTGTGCTCTTAAACCAAGATCACTACACTATAACTAATAATAATAATATCAATAGGATGCCTCCCAAGCGATCCACCCGTATCCGGAACCGTCATGTTCGCCAGAACAGGGAGCAAAACAATGAAGAGCAAGAACGTCCTGCAAGAGGTAGAGGACGTGGAAGACCTCAAGCAAGAGGAAGACAGCGTGCCAGACGTGAACATACCCCTGAGGCAGAAAGAAGGAATGAAAGGGTCGAGCAAGAAGAGAGCCAACATGATGAAAATGAACTGAGTGACAACCAAGGAGAGAACAACCAAGAAGAGAACAACAACCAAGAGCAAGAATTGCCACGCGCACCTGCAACCTTAGCTGATGTCATGGCCACTCAGACTCAACTTCTGCAAGTTATTGCAGCGAACCAACATCGTGGACAACCACCTACTAAGATGGGAGAGTTCATGAGGCTTAGGCCTCCAGCCTTTGACAGCACACTTGAAGACCCCTTGGCTGCAGATGATTGGCTGAGAAACATCAACAAGAAGTTGGACATTGTTGCAGCAAATGATCAAGAGAAAGTCACACTTGCTTCGCACCAGCTGATTGGAGCCGCTGGTGAATGGTGGGACAATTATCGTGAAGCAGTTGCTGACCCAGGTGCTATTAACTGGCAAGAATTTCAGCAAGCTTTCAGAGATTACCATATCCCTAAAGGAATTATGGAAATGAAAGCTGATGAGTTCCGTGCACTGAAGCAAGGACCTATGACTGTTAATCAGTACATCAAGAAGTTCATGAGGCTAGCACGCTATGCACCTGATGAAGTCAACACTGATAAGAAGAAGCAAGACCGCTTTAGGAAGGGACTGCACACTGAGTTGAAGACCCAGTTAGTCACTCATGTCTACCCAGACTTCAACACTCTCATGAACAGAGCCATACTACTGGAAGATGCTCGCTCTGACCTGACTACCGAACGCAAGCGCAAGTTCCAAGCCAGGAAGTTTAAGCAGCATGAAAGGTTCCAGAAACCAAGGTATGACAACTCTCAGAAATCACGCAGTCAACCAACAATGCAGTATCGTTCATCTAATGCTGGACAGCAACAGAAGCAGCCTACCCAGCCGTTCCGCTCAAACAATAACTCAGTACCTCAGAGGAGTGCCAGCACTGTCAACCAGGTAGCACCACCAGTTCGAGCCTGTTTCCACTGCCGTGACCCTGGTCACATGATTGCAAGATACCCACTCCTGCAGAACACTGGGGGATCACAAGCCAATGCAGGCGCCGCAACCACAAGGTCCGGTGCTAGCCGCAACGCACCCCAAGGCTCTGGACAACAGAGGAAGACACAGAACTATGGAAAAGGACGTGTGAACCACATTGATGCTGCTGATGCTGAAGACTCTCCAGACGTTGTGATCGGTGAGTTTTTAGTAAATGCAACACTTGCCACAGTTTTGTTTGATTCTGGAGCTTCGCATTCGTTTGTTTCTTCGAAGTTTGTTGCCAATCATGGATTGCCTACTGTTTTGCTAAAAAACCCTCTTTTAACCAAATCCCCTGGAGCCATCATGAAATGCCTTCTTGGATGTGATGGAGTTAAAATTCTTTTAAGTGGGGTAGAATTTTTGGCAAACCTAGTAGTGCTGAAATCAGAAGGGATAGATGTGATTCTTGGAATGAATTGGTTAGCACGTCACAAAGGAAATATATCATGTGCCGATCAAAAGGTTACTGCTACCAACCACAAGGGAATTACTGTAGAATTCCAACCTCATTGTTCAACGGTTGAGCCTATGATATGCAACCTACAAGCCACATCAATAGAAGAAGTGCCTGTAGTTTGTGAATACCTAGATGTGTTTCCAGAAGAGTTACCAGGAATGCCACCAGACAGAGATGTTGAGTTCTTGATCAACTTGATTCCTGGAGCAAACCCGATAGCCAAGAGACCATATCGAATGGCTGCCAATGAACTGGCCGAACTAAAAGAACAGATTAGAGAGCTACAAGAGAAAGGCTACATTCGCCCAAGTTCATCACCTTGGGGAGCCCCGGTTCTCTTTGTGAAAAAGAAGGATGGAAGCCTGAGAATGTGCATTGACTATCGATCACTGAATGAAGTCACTATCAAGAACAAGTACCCGCTACCCAGGATCGATGATCTCTTCGACCAGCTTAAAGGAGCCAAGTACTTCTCTAAGATTGACTTAAGATCAAGTTACTACCAACTGAAGATCAGACACTGTGACATCATGAAAACAGCGTTTGTGACCCGTTATGGCCAATATGAGTTCACAGTTATGCCTTTTGGATTAACCAATGCCCCAGCATACTTCATGAATCTAATGAACAAGATCTTCATGGAAGAGTTAGATAAGTTTGTCGTTGTCTTCATAGACGACATCCTCATCTACTCGAAGAGTGCAACTGAACATGAAGAACACCTAAGACTAGTTTTGGGCAGATTAAGAGAGCATCAGCTCTATGCAAAGTTTAGTAAGTGTGAGTTTTGGTTACAAGAAGTTGCCTTCCTTGGACATATCATCACTGCAGAAGGAGTAGAAGTTGACCCCTCTAAAGTAGAAGCAGTTACCAATTGGAAGCAACCTACCAATGCATCAGAAGTTAGAAGTTTCCTTGGATTAGCTGGTTACTACCAGAGATTTATAGAAGGATTCTCAAAGGTAGCTAAGCCAATGACAGAACTAACCAAGAAAGAAAAGAAGTTTGAATGGACACGTTGGTGTGAAGAGAGTTTCAAGAAGCTGAAATCAAGCCTTACAACAGCCCCAGTGCTTATACTACCAGATATCCACAAAGACTTTGTGGTTTACTGTGATGCATCACGACAAGGACTTGGATGTGTATTGATGCAAGATGATAGAGTTGTCGCTTATGCATCAAGACAGCTGAAGGTTCATGAGGCGAACTACCCAACTCATGATTTGGAATTAGCAGCTGTAGTACATGCCCTCAAGATATGGAGACATTACCTAATTGGTAATAAGTGTCGGATTTTCACTGACCACAAGAGCTTGAAGTATATTTTCACTCAACCAGAGTTGAACCTGAGACAAAGAAGATGGTTAGAACTGATCAAGGATTATAATTTGGATGTCCAGTATCATCCAGGAAAAGCCAATGTAGTGGCAGATGCTTTGAGTCGTAAAGCTCATAACAAGACACCAAAGGCAAGAAAGATGAACCCAAAGCTGACGCAAGAAATGGAAAAGTTGAATCTCCATATTGCTGCACCCGGAAAGGTTTATGCCTTGAGTATGCAACCCACCTTGGAAGGTCGCATCAGGAAAGCTCAAGCCAATGATCCAAAATTGCAAGAAATCAAGAACTAATGGGAGAAAATAAAGCCCCAGGATTTCGAGTGGATGAACAAGAAACTCTTTGGTATGAAAATCGGATATGTGTACCAAGTGAGGAAGATTTGAGAAAGCTCATTTTGGATGAAGCCCACAATTCTGCTTATTCAATCCACCCAGGGACAACTAAGATGTACCAGGATCTGAAGCAAAAATACTGGTGGGCAGGCATGAAAAGAGATATCGCAGAATTTGTTGCATATTGTGATACCTGCAGAAGAGTTAAGGCAGAATATAAAAGGCCAGCAGGATTACTACAACCTCTGCATATTCCAGTGTGGAAATGGGATGAAATCACCATGGATTTCATCGTAGGACTGCCACGCACCAAGAAAGGAAATGATTCAATATGGGTTGTGGTTGACCGACTGACCAAAGTTGCTCACTTCATAGCCGCAAAGAATAACTATACAGGAGATAAATATGCACAACTATATGTTGACAATATCTTGAAGTATCATGGAGTGCCTAGCAAAATCATAACAGATAGAGGTTCCCAATTTACCTCTAAATTCTGGAAAAGCTTGCATGACCTTCTCGGAACAAGGTTGGATTTCAGTTCTGCTTACCACCCACAGACTGATGGACAGACTGAACGAGTGAACCAAATATTGGAGGACATGCTTAGAGCCTGTGTGTTGACATACGGAAAAGATTGGGAGAAGAGTCTCTCATTTGCTGAGTTCTCCTACAATAACAGTTATCAGGCCAGTATACAAATGTCACCTTTTGAAGCACTCTATGGCAGAAAATGCAGAACACCGTTAATGTGGTCAGAGGTTGGAGAACGATCATTCTTTGGCCCTGCCATAATCAAAGATGCCGAAGAGCGAGTTGCAGCCATCAGAGAAACACTGAAAGTTGCTCAGAGTCGACAAAAGAGTTATGCCGACAAGCGTCGAAGGGACCTCACCTTTGATAAAGGAGATTATGTGTATCTGAAAGTATCACCCATACGTGGGACAAGACGTTTCCAGATTCGAGGCAAGTTAGCCCCTCGATATATTGGACCGTTTGAAGTACTCAAGAAGATCGGAGCTGTAGCCTATCGTCTAAATCTGCCAGAAGAGCTATCAGATGTGCACCCTGTGTTTCATGTGTCACAACTGAAGAAGTGCCTCAGAGTACTTGATCATCAAGTACCAGTGGAGACTATGGACTTACAGCCAGACCTTAGATATCAGGAACTACCAGTTAAAATTCTGGATGTTGTAACACGTCAGACGAGGAGAACAGCTGTAAGGTTTTGCAGAGTACAGTGGAGCAACCATACTGAAGGAGAAGCCACTTGGGAACGTGAAGAAAATCTCAAGAAAGAGTTTCCGTACCTGTTTGACGAGCCAACCGAATCCCGAGGACGAGATTCCCTTTAAGTGGGGTAGGTTTGTCACATCCTAAATTTTAACAACAGACCAACAAAAGCCACTCCTGAAAATTTCCTAGATTTTTAGGACTTCATTTAGCATTTTTTGGAAAATAAAAATTCAAACTTACTAAGCACAATAATGTAGAAAATGGGAATTTCTGAAATAAAAGTGGAACTTGTCAACATGGTTGCTAGAGCTGAGATTTGAATTTACAAATTTTCTCGAATTTGTTTGAGCCAATTTGGAGTTCATTTGGTATTTGTTTGAATTTATTCGAATTCGGAAATGTTTAAACCAATTTCCCTTCCCTCCCGGCCACTGGGCCGAATCCCCTCGGCCCATTTCCCCTTTCCCTCTCCCGCTGGGCCGCGCGCCCCGCTCCCCTCTCCCTCCGGCCCAGCTGCGCCAGCCCAGCCCGGCCCAAGCCACGCGGACGACGGCGTCGTCCACCCCGCGCCGAGCCGCCGTCAGGAGCTCGCCGCCGCGTGTCGCCGTCCCGCGCCAAGCGCTGCTGAGCCGCCACGTCGAGTTTGCAAACTCGGGCCCCACGCCGCGCCCACGCACGTGCTCGCAAACTGCCCGCGCCCATGCCCCCGCGCCATTTCGAAATCACGAGGACACGCGTCGTCGCCGCAACCGCCGCATTCCCGCCAAATCCGGCCATCCTCGAGCCTATAAAAGCCACCCCAGGGCACCGCCACCACCCAGTGCACTCCCGCGACCACCACTTGGTAAGAATCCCCCTCCAGCGCCCCTCAATTTCCAAATCTTCCCCTTCTTCCCCAACTCCGGCCGCCGCGCGATTCATCGCCGGTGAGCCCCCTCTCCCTCACTCACCTAGCCCCACGCGTAGCTCTCGACCTCCTGCACCTTTCGCGGCACTCGCACTAGCAAATCCCAGGCCGCAAACCCTTGCACACCGAGCAGCGCCGAGCGCCGCCGCCTCCGCTCGTCGCCGGCCGCCATTCCGGCGAGCCCCGGCCTCGACACCTAGTCGAGCAGCTTCACCACGTTGATGTGCACCTTGCGCACCAACACCAGCACCAGGAAACCCACTCCCTGCGCACTTCCACCACCACGTCGGCGCACCGCCAACTCCGGCGACCCCGACTCCTCACCTCCGGCCTTCCTCGCACCCGCGCGACACTCCAGCAAGCTCCGCCTCACCACGCCCTACTCGCACGGCCACTCCTTGCCCTCCTCCGAGCCTCCCAGACGCCGACGGCGAGCTCTCCGGCGAGCCCCTGCCGCGCGTCACCGCGCGCCCGCGCGCTACCGCGCCACACACGCCGCGCACATGCACCCGGTCCACTGGACCACAGGCACACGCGCCTGCACGTGGGCCCGGCCCACAGTGGGCCTGAGAACCCTGAGCCACTGACACCCCGGCCCTGCATGACAGCCTCTGCGTGCAACCAAAAATGCTACGCACACCCAGCCAGTGTACACAGATACTTATTTCGAGCCTTTTCTTTTATCAGAAAAATCCCCAAAAATACCCAAAAATAGGAAATGACTTGTAGAACTCATTTCTACCCTTGGATTCTCCAGAAACCCCTCTGATCTCTCTCTCTTTAATTCATTTGCTTCTTATTTTGGATTTCTATTTGGTTTTATTGATTTATTGCGCTAGTATTTATTGGCGTCGTTACGTGTAGACTACGAGGAGCACGAAGACGACCCAGAGAACGAGGGATACGAGGAGGATTCAGACCCAAACTTTGAAGGCAAGCTCTACTTCTCCTTGATCATGACTGATCCTACTGTTTTCGCATGCACCTATATGGCCGTCTGAAATATTATGCATTTACTTGTTATTTTACTGATTGAGTAGCTATTATCCTACTTGCTTAGTGATATTCATGCAAAGTATTTAGGTATGAATATCTAGTCCTTGATCACCCTTGATTTACCATTACCTTGTTAACCCTAGGATACACCGTTGTTTAATACTATTAATTAAATGATGGCGTAATTACCTTGCTACTAGTATGCTTAGGACTCCATTGCAATGTTTCTACATTGCCACACCTTACTCACATGTTTACTTTTACAAATGCGTTATAATGAGTTTGGTGGTGTGTGTTGACATATACATGGGGTTGGGAATAGCAAACTGGTGTTAGGTAATAGAGATGGTAATGGGATGGGTTGGACTGCGAGCAAGGCCACTAGTGACTTGTTGATGGTGTGATAGACACCTAGTGTGGGACATGGTGCTTGCTCGGCCATGTAAGGACCGGTTCTTGTGACTGCAAACATAATGTTTTCCGTACAACCACAGAACCTGTCCTGGGCAGGACTTCTTCCTACCTTCTTGGTACTCCTGCAAGTAAGTTTCACCTGGTGGCTGGTAGTGGTAGCGGACTGGTCAGGGGAAACACTTCAAGTATTGAAACTCATTGCTGGCTATTTGAGAGTGAAATCCCCGCACATTATGACCCTAGTGTCGTGCTTAATCCTTAGCCCCTGACCCTCCGTGGTGAGCTTGTGGGACTACTCGGAGAAGATGAATGAGGCGTTATGTACTCTCCGATCAAGAGTGCATAGCCTGTGGGAAAAGTGTACAACCTCTGCAGAGTGTAAAGTTCAATCGATTGGACGTTGTCACGGCATATGACACTTCATGTTGCGTCACATTGATTAGACACCCTCTGATATCCCTTGGCGTGTGAGTGGGTGTATTAGACGCCCGTGTTTTGGAAGTATTGGCAAGTGTGCCGGGTCGATATGACATTGAGTCAGAAGGCCCAACTAAAATTTGGGAACTGGCGGGATTGAATTACTCTCCCCCAGGGCCAAATCAACTAAAATATGACAATCAAATTCTTCTGTTTTTATCTATGATCTTTGAATTGCTGAACTATGCATAAAATGCGTTTTTCGCAAATGAACCATATAGCCTACTTCCTTGCTAAGACCAAATATGCATGTACACATACCCTTGAGTAGTGTAGGGCTTGCTGAGTTCCTTATGTACTCACTCTTGCTGCTATCATTCAGAAGAAGAAGAAGAAGCCGTTGGAGACGATAATGACGAATAGGGTCGACGTCTGCTCAAGTTTGCCTGTGGTGTTTAGTTGTGTTTTCCCTTTCAAGTTTGTTGTATCTAGACTAGTATGCTAGCCTCTATCTGGTTTGTAACTTAAGACCATAATTTGAACCCTATGGGATGTAATAATTATTCGTGTATGTGCAATGGAACACTTTGTTTGTGTGTACCAACTACTAATCCAGGGATTGGTACGGTAAACACGTGGATTCCAGAAATGGGGTCCGACAGAGGACCAGGATGCTGAGCCGCTCAGGAGGAGCCACTAACTGATCCCTTGTTGACTGCGCTAGTGATAGCGTCGTTCCTAAACCAGGCAAGTCCCGGTGCATGCCTCCCTATTTAGGATTTTTGTTTATCACTTGTTTGGGCTAGTAATTAATTGTGCATTAGGTTTATTAGGAGTTGATGTGAAACCTTAGAACTGCATTAGGACTACCCTTCCATATCCTATCTTTGTGTTCTATTTTTGTAGATGTGGTCCATAACTTGCTATGCTTAGTGGCTAGTGGACGGTAGAAGACGAGTGATAGGTCCCACTCGCATGATAGGAATCACCCTGGATTGTACTAGATGGATTTAGGATTTGTTGAGATCGGACGGGGAATTGTTTGTATAGGATGGTTGAAAAAGGCTGGGCCTTCACGGTGATAGCCCCGTCTGTGTCGGTTAAGGACCGTCCGTTGTTGGCCCTGTTGAGCAAGTTCGAATGTACTGATCACATGCTAGTGTTTTTATGGGCCTAGTAAACTTATTAGCTCGAGTTGCTCTGGTGAGCGGTGGAAGCCTGCCTTTTCTATCATGGTATTCGAGAGAGAAAGGATGCTTTTCAATTGGGGCGTACGTCTGGGACGGGGACCGTGCGGGAAGGCCTTTCTCGGGAGGGGTTGGATCCGGCCTAGCTTCAGGGGGACCCTTGCAAACGGTTGCCGCATGCGACTTTACACGTGTGCGTCGTGTGGTCAGGTTTTTCTCCTGCAGGATGTACATCGATGCCGCCGCTCTCGGTCAAGAGCAACCTTTGCTTACTGAGTCACCTCGTAGTGTGATATGATTGATGATGATGCTCTAGTACACAGTTGTATTTATCTTTCACTACTGTATTTACTACTGCACTGTTACTATGATGTGTTGCTTTTATACCTGTTTTAGAGATAAGTGCACTGTTTCACTGGTTAAGTACTTAATCTGAAATAAAACTTGAAAGTAAGAACCAAGTAATTAGTGCGCTTTTATGCAAGTGAGTCAGCCCCACCCTTGTAGCCTTTGCATTGTAGGAGTCGGCTGTAGTTAGCCACGTTGACAGGTAAGTCTTGCTGAGTAACTAGTACTTAGGGTTTGACTCTTTATATTTTTGCAAGTAGTCTTTGCTTCTGCTGTGCTTGGTGGATTTCCTCAGCATGTCCACATCGCGAGCTTCGATGTGTAGCTTGGATCGTCGAGTTTAATAGATGTTGTACTTGTAGATTTCCGCTGTACTACTCACGTGTTTTAAATCATTTAAGAATTGTAATAACTTAAAGATATAAATTTATGTTTTTTATGTGATATACTATTGTGTCTGTTCATCAGCACGTACCGACTCGATCCTGTGAAAAGCGAAGACGCTTCATAAATGTACTAAGGATAAGTGGACACAAACTCTTTCTCGTTGTTGTATATATAGATATATGGATGCGATCGTGGTTACTGTGTCTATGAGTATTCTCATCTCTTGTGCGTCCGGACACTCATCCGCTAGCCACATTTTGATTTCCTTTCTTTACTACCCTGGTACCAGTACGGTACACTACCTTACAGTCGTCAAAGACACATGCTGTAGCTTCCTTCAATTTTTGACAAGCAGTTGTACACTTGTACTGTTGCAGCTTGACACACCATATAGCTATTGCGCCCGTATCAAGCTTGCCTGGTGATAATAACTTCAAAGAAATGCTTTTCCTTCTTAGCATAAGGACATCTTGGACTATTTTTCTCAAAGAACCAGGTTCAAAATACTAATGAAACCTACTAAAAAATTTACACTTGCTATCTCAATAAACATCTACCTGTCCTCACATTGCTTGTTTCTTATGCTTAAGAACAGAAAAGTCAAAGCCTACTACTGCATCCTGTCACATGCACCATAGCCTTACGATTTGGATTTTGAAAATTTTTCTTTTTGGTTACACGCTACACATAGCAGATGGCACCACGCACAACGCCGGCTTGACGCACGAGCTGCAAAGCAGCGGGGGTATGCAGCGAGCAGCAGCTTGAGCAGTCTGGCGTGTTTTTTCCTGAGCAGTCTGGCTTCACCGACTGCCATCAGCCATCAGGTTAGTATGATTTTTTACTGTAGCAACTTGGCCCCTCTGTTTTGCTTCACGGTCCGCAATTGGGCTCAGCTATGCTAGGCCGACTGTGGTTAGACAACGTCAACTGACCAAGTCAGTGTGCCCACCGCAGTTGCACGCTGATATTGCAGCGCCTATGGGTGGATTCATGTGCGTTGTGCCGCCCCTTATGAAGTTCAGTACACCAATGAAATCTCCAGAGCAGATGTTTCCAAGCGTTGTTCAGGTATTGACCTGCATACTACTTTCCCAGTACCTCCTAATCCTGTCGACTATTGTGGCGATACCATGCATGAATGGAAATGTATGGAGGATAACATAAACTCTTTCTGGTTGTTGTAGATATAGAAATAGATATGGACGCTAATATGGTTACTGTGCCTATATGTATTCTCATCTCATGTGTGTAATATTGTTGCAGCCTGACACACCTAGCTACTGTGCACGTATCACCTAAGAACGGTTGCTTGGTGATAATAACTTGGAACAAATACTTGTCCTTCTTAGAATCAGGACATTGTGAACTGTTTTTCTCAACGAACCAGGCTCAAATGTGAAACGACTGAAATCCAAACTTGCGATCTCAGTAAACATTTGAATCTTCTAATACAATACTTCTCCGACTCAGCCGCCCTGTGCCGACCTAAGGTGACACAGGCGTCCATCCGATCCCGCCGTCCAAAGTGCCTCCTCCTTCCTTCACACACCGGGCAGCCACCGGAGCCTGCTGCTGGTACAACTGATGACAGCCACCTTGCTCCATATCACAGTGCTGCTGCAGAGCCGGGAGGGCCAGGACGAATGGTGGGTTCCGATCATCGACGGTGGTGCTGCCCTCAGGTGCCACGTTCCTTTGTTGAAGGTGACAACACGGAACACCATTCCTATCGGCTCTATCTAGGTGATACTCCTGGTGCAAACCTAGCTCCACTGGCGGAGTGGAACCGGCAGCATCCTTGACATCGCAACCTCTCTGGAAGCGTCACAATAGAGTTTTCAACCGTTGTTGCGGGGTGACTGACTCGAGTTAAACATGTTTTCGAGGTAGTTATAATTTTCTCTTTTCTGTAATCTTCATGTAGTATTATTTAGGGGCATTTCTGTTTTTACCCTCACTTTGAACTCTAATTCTGATTTTACCCTCACTTTTTTGACTTTGTGATTTTACCTCTAGTTTTTCAACATGAAGCCAGATCTTACCCTCAGTAGGGGTAAAATCAGAATAATTCTATTTCGATTTTACCCCTAGTAGGGGTTAACTCTGACTTCAGATTAAAAAAACAGGGGTAAAATCACAAAGTCAAAAAAGTAAGAGTAAAATCACAATTAGAGTTCAGAGTGAGGGTAAAAACATAATTGTCCCTATTATGGATAATTGTCCCTATTATTTATGTCAAATATACAACACCAGGACTGAAGAAAAGTTTCCTTAGCCAAATAGTGCACGGCTTCCACTTTCAGAGTCAGTGTGCTACCACCGTTGATGTGTCCTCAATGGTGAGCAAGTGCAGCCAGAACAAAGGCGGAGCCACTATAAGGGCCCTTGCTCACATTGCCCTTACCTAGCCGCTGATACCACCCACTGGTACAGCAATGGTACTCCAGTGGCCATGCGAGATTTCTTCTAACCCTACCATGCGTGCACAACGTTTTTGTGGCCATGATTGTAGAGAAATAAAAAAGATGATCTTTGGTTCCTAGTTCCTTAATGATGTTACTGCAGATCTGCATGGTAACGGAGGGCTGCAGCCTTTGTTTGTCTTGGCTGGAAAAAGGTGGTCGTCCGAGAGACACTGGAAGATGCAGTGAATCTTTGGTCAAAATTGCTTGTCTTGGTTTAGCTATATCATCGTCCAAGATAAAATTTAATTGGTTTTGTGCCTAGCAAAGTAGGCTGCCATTTGAAGTCATATAATAGCCACAAGTTGATATAAGATAAAGTGAATGATTTTATTATTTTTTTGCGACAAGAACAGTTGCAGCATTTAGGTTGTCCGAATTTTGTTTTTGGTAATGAGAATAGTTGCCGCATTTATCAAGTCCATGAGCAACAAAATAAAAAAAGCCTAAATATAATATTTATTTTCACAAAGTTATTATTCTAATGCTTTGAGTGTTCACTAGCTAATTGGCACAGCTAAATAGTATCAATTGGCAAAACCAAAATGAGTAGTGTCCACTAGCAAATACCAACACTTAAGAGTGTCCATGAGCAAATTTTGCCAAGGAAAAAGACTACCTGCAATAAATTATGTGCAGTTGTACTGTTGCAGCTTGACAGAACTAGCTATTGTGCACTTATGAAGGTTAATTGGTTGGCCCTAAAAAATCAGAATTCAGAAACATGAAGGCATTTCGATAATTTTTTGCAGCCAGGTTTGTGGAAAATTAGAAGATGACCTTTGTGAGGACTGATGCAGGCATTTCACATTTCTAGGTGCAGCAGTAAGGCAGGTCTAGAGGGATATCGAGCAGATCCTGGCCAGTGAGCGTCAGCTTGACGAGCTCCTGGCGCTACGGCGGACTGGCCAAATTAGAAGATGACCTTTGTGAGGACTGATGTAGTACTCGCTGGATGCCAGGTTTAGAACGGTTGACGCAAGACCAATGGTACTCCCGGCTGACCAGGATGGCACAAGGAGCTCTCCCAAAATCAACCGCTTGATTTGGCTACCATACTGACTGACCTTAAGCCAGCCTCGAAGTTTAGTGCAGCATGGAAGATCCAGGGAAGATGCCTCAACGCCCTGGGGAGACTTTGCACGACATCCTACTTTCCCGGTGGCTCCTAACCGTAAACTTAGCATGCATGAAGCATTGATAACTCAGTTAACTTTGGATGATATTCTCATAATACAACATGAATGTGTATTGGGGATAAGTCGACACAAATCTATGAGGCCTCTTTTTGGTTCTTATATACATGGACGCCACTGTGGTCACTGACTCACTGTGTGTATGCTCATCACACTTGTGCGTTAGGACACTGACTCTGATGGCCATTTTGTATGTCCTATGTTTGCAAGTACATTACACTACCACTACAACACAGGTCAACTGTAGCGGCGGACAAGTAAAATAGACAGCGACGGTTAAAAACGTGGGCCGCCGCTATAGTGGCGTAGATGCTACTGTATCGGCAGAAGCATAGCGCGCGGCGGGTGGCCTGGCCCGCCGTTATTGTACCTTTTGCATCTGCTGCTATAGAACTTTTGTGTTGTTGTGTACCTTTCAGCGGCCCTCGAAATAAAACTAGCTACATTAAATTTCTTATATGCAGTGGCAGTGTTGTAGCCTGAAAGTTGGCAGACCTAGACATTGTGCACGTATAGCTGGTTAGTTATAATAATAGAGGAGTTTTACGGTGCCCTATACCACTAGTATTATACTAGTGGTATTATGAACGGTAAAACAATCATTTTAGTTTTATTAGTCTGTTTTCCATCGCATTACCACCCTCTAAATCCTTTCATTGACATCCTTTCGCATGATCTCGCCCTGCCGCCAACCTATGATGTTGCCGCCTTACACCGCCACACATTTGTCCTTTGACGTCACCCATTTTGCACCAACATTTAATTTTGTTTTCCTAAAATACCCCAGTATTATTAATATTACTAAGAATACTAATGGTATTGAAGGTTAGAGAAGAACTATTCTGGATCGTCGGATTCAAAATACCACCAGTATATACTAGTGATATGCATAATATCACTAGTATAATACTAGTAATATAAGGCACCGTAAAACTCCTCTAATAATAAAACTTCGAAGAACATGCACACTGCCCATTCCGTTCTTTTCCTCTCATCCAAAATTGTGACCGATACGTCAGCTTCTTTGTTTCCTTCCCAGCCCGATATTTTATTTTTATTCCTCTGTTCCAACCGCACAGAGTGCCACATAACGAGCATGCCTTTGTGTACAGTAAGACTGTCAGCAGCAGTACACTGTAAACCGGCCGGAACGCTAAACTTAGCGGACGAATGGTCCTCGACGCGCTGCAGCAGGTGCCTGTAAACCATCCGCCAGAATCCAGGTTCGCCTCGCGCACCTCCAAATGTGGGGGCTGCCGTCCCGTCCTCCAAATCACCTCTCCCCCTCCTCTTCGCGCCTCCCCTCCCGGCGCGGTGGGACAAGATGGCGTCGCACCAGGCGGGCGAGCACGAGTACGTCGACGTGGCGCTGCCGGCGGCGCGGCTGGTCGTGGAGGTGGACTACCGGTCAGAGTTCGAGGCGGCGCCGCCCACCAATGCGTACCGCGTGGCACTGCAGGCGCTGCCGCCGCTCTTCGTCGGCGTGCCCGACCGCGCCGGCCGCTGTCGTCGCCGAAGCCGCAAAGGCAGAGCCTCCGCCCGCCGTCGTCGCCGAGGCCTCAAGGCAGAGCCTCCGCCCGCCGTGGCGCAAGCCCGACTATAGGTGCCGCCCGCGCCCGTCGCCGCCACCAACTTCTCCGGCGCGGTCGAGCTGCGCTTTGACGACAAGGTCGCCCAGGCGCCGAACGCCGGTGACGACGGAGCGAGCGGGCGTGGGGCGCAGGCCGCGCGGGGAGCTCGGGCGGCGCTACCCGGGAGCACGGGCGGGAACGAGTGCGGCTCGCCGGCAGGGAGCTCGGGCCGGGGAGCACGGGCGGGGTCGGGCAGCAGCCAGCAGGATGGAGGAGCAATTTGCGGGCGAATGTTGCAGCGGGATGGGATTTAGAGGGTGGAATATTTTGGAGGGAGTGATGAAATATTCTTTTAGAGGGTGGAAAATGGAGGATATTGCTGCGGTTAGTCTATAACAATAACACACACAGCACCACACTCTACGTCCGAGACAAGAAGCTTTGCTCCCAAAAAGACGCACGGGAAAGCAAGCTGACCGACCAGCCAGCTGAAAGCTCCATGAACCTGCCAGCAGTCTTCAATTTGTACTCCTGACCACACTGATTTGAGGCTTTTTTTCTGGTTGGTTCTTGTGCACATATGAAGGGTTGGCTGGTGATAATAATACAACCTCAAACAAATGCTTATTCTTCTTAGCATGAGGGTATTTCGATCTGTTGTACACAAATAACAGGGTTCAAATTACCGATGAACACAACAAAAATCCATACTTGCCATCTCACTAAACATTTTTCTACTCCTACAAGAACATATCTAATGCATAACTGCAACACGATGATGACATTGCTGGCCAGCTTCCAGTCCCCTCCAGTATGGCTTATCAAGGTCAGCGATTCTTCTGGTTCGATGACTGGCTCCTGGGAGGGCCGCTGTGTCTTCAGCTGCCCGCCCTCTTCTCCCACTCGACCAAGCCTCATGCGTCGATTGCCAGCACCATGGTGGCCAATGAGCTGCCCCTGCGCCCTCGCCTCTCCGCCGTGGCTGCCGCTGAGCGCCGCACTCTGGTGGACCTCATGCAGGGGTTCACGCTCACCCAGGGCCATGATGAACGCATGTTCCCCTGGAACAGCACCAAGAGCTACTCCACGCGTGCCACATACCAAGTTCTGGGGCCTGACTGCGACGAAGACTGCAACGCCAAAGTGATTTGGGCCACCAAAGTCTCAGCCAAGGTCAAGATCTTCGCCTGGCTGCTCTGCCATGATCGCCTCCCTACGCGAAGCAACCTGCTACACAAAAACATCCTGCAAGCCTCTGAAGCTCACTGCCCGCGCTGCCCTGGCGTCATGAAAACTGCGCAACACCTCTTCTTCAAGTGCCCTGCGTCCCTCTCCTTCCTCAACCTGATTGGTGTGCCCAACTGCTCTGCCTCGCCGTGGCAACCTTGGTCTCACCCTCCTCCGGCAATGGCAGTGCCCACCCATGGACGCTGGACAGATATTCAGCTCATCCTCTTCTGGAGACTCTGGACAAGCCGGAATGACCTCGTCTTCAACCGCTGCGACGGTAACGCTGCGTGCACCCTGCGGACTGTCCTCGACGACCTCGACTCCTGGGGCTACCGCTACAAAGACCCGCAAGATGTCCGGGCAATGGCAGCATGGCGCGCCTACTTCAGCCAGCTGATATAGTCGTAGATTGTTGCCACCATCCCTTCTTACACTTTGCCTTATTGGCTTTGCGCGGGCTAGTCTCCCAGCTGCACTGTAATGAATTCTCATTACCTTTTTGATTAATATATTAGGTGGGGAAACTCCCCCACCCCCCCCCCCCCCAGTTGCTCGAAAAAAAAAAGGTCAGCGATCCTGTTTTATTCCCTTTTGGTCCAAGGTTTGACTTTCATATGGGGGCGAATTCCAGTCTAAATTTATAAAAAACCCCAACGCCTAAAAACAGAGTAATGTCCGCCCAAGGTCATTGGACGTCTGACATGGTGCCGTTGTGTACAGGTGAGAAAGGGGTATGAGAGTTTTCTCAACCGGCATCAGAAGGTCTTCGTCGTAGCAAAATGCAGCCCCCCCCCCCCCCCCCCCCCCTCCCTCTCCTCTGTGAAGGTTGAGTTTTTTTTTCAAGAGTGCTCAAAGCTGAATTGTCTTTTGAAAGCTAAATCAAGTGTTTCCGAACTGCAGAATTGCGCTAGCCCAAAGGCTAGTGTGCTTGGCATAGTGGTCGCGGCGGCGGTGGTTGAAGAAGACGGCGAAGAACACAAACAGCTTGACGAAGACCTTGTGCATGGAGTGCACAACGATGTAGTCGACGGCGATGAAGATGCAGCAACGAAGATCACGAACGGCGACACTGTGGCGCAACAAGCGACACAGCCGCAGCCGTCGTAGTCAGCGGTGAAGTACGCGCTCTGAGGACACCCGTCCCAAAAGCAAAGTCGTCACGACGATGCACAAGTCAGGTGATCAGTTCGACGATGCATGTGTGACGATGTAGAAGTCGGGGACGACCGGCGCGAAGACGATGTGGCGGAGCAGCCTGGCGGCGGGCACCGCACGCCGATCCACAAGGCGACAAAGAGGAGTGACCGGTGACAATGTCGATGTAGAGGCGCGTAGTCTCGACGGCGGTGGGCGACGCAAATCCCAATCTCTGATCGGGGAAAATAATAAAACCTTGTAGCAGCATGAAGAACATCTCCGTGTGAACCTCCATGTGACCGTAGCTAAGCCCTTATCATCTTTCTCGTCTCATTGCCGTGGTGAAGCCGAGGCAAGAAAAAAGAAATCAAAGAAAGAGCGGTGCTTGGTCGCATGTTGGAGCACGACACCCGTGGTGCATGGCCTGCAGACAGCGCCTGACGTGGATGTGCACCTCGAAGGCGGCGCGCGCAGCAGCGCACCGGCGTTTGAGGCTCGGCACCCTGAATCTGCTCGGCCTGGGACGAGATCGACGCGACGCGGAGGTGCAGACGAAGACGGAAACTTTCTTCAGCGCTGCGACGATGACCATGGCAGCCAGATCAAGGGGACCCGCTGCAAAACAAAGGCGCTGCCCCCGGCGAAGAACAATCTCCCCGGGGGCGCGCGTTGCGGAAGAGGAGGCGGCTAGGGTTTATGGCCTAGGATTAGAACCTAAACTCGTGATACCATGTAAGAAGAATAGATTGCGTATAATGCGATGGATTGTATTGCATTGAGCCTCTCGACCGGTATATATGAGAGTACATGACTTGGAGGGCAAGGCACCTCCCTAGATACATATTAGAGTCCTAGATACATAATATCTAAACTACCAAATATACTCTAACACAGATCATGGCTAGTTGGGTACATACTGCCACGAACTAACCCAGGAAATAAAGACAACTCTGGATTACAGGACATTGGACAATGAGTTAACATGCTGCCGGCACTAAATGGTAGGAAAGAGCATGCTGAAGCCTGAAATGGTTATTAATAAGTTCAGTACAAAGGAAAACAACTCTATTTGATGACTAACTTATAGACAAACAAACCACAAAAAAACTTGTTTCAGAACTATACCTCAGAATTATGAAGATAGTATATTCAAGTCTTTAATTATGTGATAATATATTCAGTCGTACTATCCAGTAAAGCCTCTGGAAGATTTGCTGTTCCAGAAAGCCAATTGATGCCAAAACAAAGACCTTATAATTCCACAACTCTTTTAGTCCAAAATTTTTGCTATCTAAAGGTATTAAATAAAGTGTAATTATAAAACTTTTTGCAGAAACTTAGGCTACTTTGCGAGACGAATTTAATTAGGGTAATTAAGCTGTGATTAGACAATTGTTACTGTAGCATCACTGTAGTAAAACATAGCTTAATTAGGCTCGTTACATTCGTCTCGTAAATTAGCACCCATCTGTAAAAAGGTTTTGTAATTAAACTTTATTTGATACTCTTAAATAACAAGATTCTCTGAATTAAACTTTAGGAATAAAGGAAAAGAACAGGGCTATTGGCTTCTATGACTTCAGCACACGCAGGAGTTGAAACAGTTCAATAATCGTGCTGCATAAACTATAGTGCAGCAAAAACAGTCTGACCCTCAACTGCTGTGCGAAACAGGAACTCGCAAGATCCTCAGTCTCATATAAAATGCCCCTATATATATAGATGCTACAATATACGCTTCTTTCGGGATGCTTTCTAATCCTTGCATGCAAAACTTAGAGATCTATGGCCATGAGGATTATCACTGAAAAAAATTGCATACTGAGTAAAAGTTGATAGAGAATGTTCCTGTATATATGGACACGGAATCTCTTTTTGTGGCAGATATTTAATAATAAATAGGGAATTATGGCATACTGTTTTGCTAGACACTTTACTTTTCCTATCTTTACCACTACATGGCATGATTTTGGTTACAAACGTGATATTAGATTGCAAGAAGTAACAAAATAAGAAAATAAAGTTTTATTTCCGTTGTCACTCGTGCAATGATAATGTTGCTCACTGACTGCAGACAGAAACTGATTCATTTATTATTCGAAAAAAAAGTCAGTTCGTTTCTGCATTACTATAGCCTCTCACCTTCTGCTTCGTCTTATGAAGTTGCTGATAAGAACGTTCAAGATTTTCTACTAACAAAAGTCCCTTTCGTACGTTCATCGCTTTTTCCTTGAGCAGAGAGTCTACGCTTTTGGCAAGGTGTATACAACCAAACTAAGAAAAAATAGAGATCTACATTCAATGGTGTTAAAGAAATATATAACATCTACGGGGCAAATACATTTTCTTTGTTTGTAAACCAGTTGATTTGCTTGAATAAACCCTTTGCCGCTCATGCAAATAGATGCTGCAGAGCGTCCAGGGGAACCTGGACAACCAGTACTTCGTCCCCTGACAACGTGGTCGCCATCGGGCCTTACCACTGAGGCAAGGCGAGCCTTGTGTCGTGGTGCGGTGGAGAGGTCACCGCAGCAGGGCCAGCGGCAGCAGCAGACCACCTAGTCAGCTCAGCTATGCTTAACCGAAGGGTTCTAGAGCGTCACTCGACCAAGTCAGTGTCCTACATGCAGTTGCACACTGATATTGCAGCGCCGTTCCTGAACTGCATTTTATCGCGATGGAAGACCCTTGTCCGATGCCTCCCATTCCTAGTTTACTTAAACAAAGTTTTTGCGGGCAAAGTTTGAATGAACAGACATGATGCAGAGAAATGAAAACATGATATTGTGAGAACTCATGCACAGGCTGTTGTACATATAGGTAGGCTACAAGAAAACGGAATTTCCGTGAGAGTGACGTTTTTTCGTGAGAGGAACGAAGGACCTACACGAATATTGCCTGTTTTCGTGAGCGTGTCTCTAAACCGTCATGATAACTAATTTTCCTGGCGGGCAACACAAACCGTCACGAAAATATGTATTTTCCTGGCGGTCACCTTGTTTTCCTGGCGGCCCACTACCACCATATTTCCTCGCACGCGGGCTTAATTTCGAATTGTCTCGGCGATGCACGCTAGCTAGCTAGCGTCGTCTGGATGTATGCTTATCACTTGTGCGTTAAGGCGCTGCTTTACAACCAGTACACTACTTTTCAGGCCACAACGAAAAAAGCTAGATGCAAATCGGTCTGTTATCAATATTTGATATGTAGTTGTACTGTTGCAGCTTGATTATATTATATCTATTGTGCACGTATGAAGGTTAGTTGATGCTAATAAATCAGAAATATGAGGGCGTTTGATCTGGGTTTTTTTTTTTTGCAATGAACCACCAGATATCAATGAACCGACTAAAAATCCATACTTTTCTTTTTTTTTCAAGGGAAAAATCCATACTTTTAACAGCAATATATCCGCTATATGAATTGTAAAGAAGGTTCTATTTACACCATTATATTGTTTCTCATAAATCAGAAAGTTTAATATATGAGTACTCCTTTAGTATAAAAAAAATTGGAATCTCCAATGCATGTTAATTTAATGAAGGACCCGGCTGCTGGCCTCCTCTCCTCCCTCAACACTGGGACCTTTCCTTCCGCCTTTCCTCCACCTACACCTTGCCCAGCAGGCCGCTCATCACCAATATTCCTCTCCGGTGGCGCAGGGCATCCGGGCGCGACCTCGGCGACCTGTACTTCATCCCTGCGCAATGTGATCGCCATCCTGAAGATGAAGCAGATGGAGAGATCACCGGGGCAGGGCAAGAGGCAGTAGAAAGCAGCCAAGTTGGCTGTCCTGCCGTTACCAGAGGCTAAGCTATGCTGCACGGACGGGTTCGACAGTGTCTCCAAATCAAAGAGATACATGAAGTTGCACGCTGACAGAGCAGCGCCGTTCCTAGACCTCCCGTTACATTAGCTTGGTGGCCAGATATCGTGACGGAAGGCCCTTGTCCGATGCCTCATTCATATTCCTAGCTTACTTGTACATATTTTGGCGGCCAAGTTTAAATGAACATGCATGACGCAGTGAAATAAAAAAAACATGATCTTTGTGAGAACTCATGCACAGGCTGTTGTATATATAGGTATGGACGCTAGTGTGGTTACTGTATCTGTGCTCATCACTTGTGCGGTAAGTTATTGATCTTATAGCCGCATTTGATTGTCTGTCATCACTACCGTGGTACATGTACAATACACTACCTTTCAGCCCTCTATGGGAAGAAGGCTATCTGCAATCAGTTATGTGCACTTGTACAGTTTCAGCTTGACAGACCTAGCTATTGTGCACGTACTTATGAAGAGAATTTCTATCAAATTGATCCTCTAAACGAAATTGGTAACATCAACGGCTGATAATAATCGGAGAGGGAGGAACTATGGGTTCCTCTCAAGCACCGTAGCAAGCCCTTATGAAGGTTCGTTAATGCTAACAAATCAGTAACATGAAGGCATTTCGATCTGTTCTTGCAGCCAGGTTTGTAAAACTGGCTTTGTAGAAAAATAAAAAGATGACCTTGTGATGACTCATGCAGGATTTTACATTTCTGGGGGCAGCGGTAAGGCAGGTCTAGAGACATCAAATTAATGGGTCCTGGTCGGTTGGCGACAGCTTAACAAGCTCCTGGCGCGAAGGCGGACTTTCCAATGTAGTACCCGCTGGATCCAGGACGAGAATGCTCGACGCGAGAGATCTTGCTCCGGTCTTCCGTTTCTCTGATTCTACCGACTCTCGAGCATCCGGCTGCCCAGGATCGCGCAAGGAGCTCGCCCGGAAGCAACCTGTTGGTCCGGCAGCGGCGCGGCGACACTGAGCTCAAGCTCAGTGCGCGCGTGCACTCAATAGCAAAGAAGCGCCCCTCCACGTATGCACATGGTACGAGGCAACTACGAAGTTCAGCGCAGCATGGAAGTTCCAGGGAAGATGCCTCAAAGCCCTGTTGAGTCTTTGCGCTGCATGCTACTTTTCCCGGTGGCTCCTAATCCTAAACTGAGCATGCATGCAGGTGCAGCAGTGAATAACTCAGTTAACAATGGATGATTCTGATAATACCGCGGAAATGTATTTGGGATAAGTCAACACAAATATAGGAGGCCTCTTCATTGTTCTTATATACATATATGGACGCCACTGTGGTCACTGACTCACTGTGCGTATGCTCGTCATTTGCGCACTAGGACACTGATCTGCCACTTCGAAAGTTCTTTACAAGTACATTACACTACCTTTCAGTCCTCGAAATAAAAGACTAGCTACATTCAATTTCTTATGCAATCGTACTGTTGCAGACTGACTGTTGGCAGCCCAATATATCATGCACGTATAAAGGGTTGGTTATAATAATAAAAGTTAGAAGAAATGCATATATATCCTTGTTAGCATGATAAGAACGTTCAAGTTTTTCTATTATGAAGCAATGCCAAGACCACTATGCATTTCCCCACTATATTGGAGAGCAACATCATTCCTTATCAACTTTGACCCTGTGAGACATATATATGTACTGATGGAAGTTAACCAAGTAATCTGAAGTAACCAAGTAATGCAGGACCTGGGTGCTGGGGTCATCTCCTTCCTCAACAGAGGGACCTGTCCTTCAGTCCAGCAATACCTTGCTCGGCAGGCCGCTCAGCAGGCAAAAGGTGAGCCAGCAGCACGGCCGTCATCTTCTGGCCTCATGAAGATGGAGCAAATCATGGAGGCCGTCAGCAACCAATTATGCTGCAGTGCTCTGGACAGACCACCACCGGGGCAATTGCAGCGGCAGGAGCAGGACGTTGAGCCGGCCGTCCTGCCATTACCGGCAGTGGCGGAGCCGCGAGATGGCCGGCCCGGGTGCCTCTCTCCATTGAGCTGCTTGCTCGAGGACCATGCCGCCGATCCACACACCGAGTAAGCACCGCGCATCCCGGTCCAGCAACCGTGATTCGCCCCTCAGGACTCTGTTGCGTCCTATGCGCCTGACCTCCTTGGCTACAGCTCCTTCATTGGGGACCGTGCATGCAGCCCCTTCCCTCCGCCTCGATGTGCGAGCACCTGTTTTACACCGTTTCTTTCTTGTGCACTGGCTCACGACAGCACCGTTCAAGAAGCAACATTCCCGGTGCTTCTAAATCCTACAACTATGTGGTCACTGACCAAGCTCTTTGTGAAGTTGGCTACCACGGAATGGGCTTAGAAAACGCGAGCATATTGTCGCTGGTGAGTGTACATGGTCTTAGAAAACGCGAGCATATCGTTGCTGGTGAGGCGTCATCCTCCTCCTGTAAAAACTACAGCTCAGCGTCATCCCTATCTCCTCAGCCATCTGATCCTCCTGGCCACGGATACAACCATGATCTTGAATAAATGATCAATACCACGTACACGGTGTCTAGCTCTTGGATGAGAAATACTCCCTCCGTTTTTCTTTTCTTGTCGTTCAGACAAGCAAAGCTAGTTCAATTTGAACTAGCAAAGGCTGTCCTAACGACAACATATAAAAAACAGAGGGAGTACACAAATACAGAATATTTTTTTCTTGTGACACTTCACACACAGCACTATTTTCGGTCTCACAATTATAACGACAAATTGATTAATTACATGCCTAAATAAAAACACTCATCACTATTTGAGACACGTTCAACCGCAAGACCCATGCAAGCCCATGTTTTGCCCACTAAAACTTGAGGAGTTTTAAGGTGCCCAATACCACTAGTATTATACTAGTGGTATCATGCATACCACAAGTATATAATTGTGGTATTTAGAATCCGATGATCCATATTAGTTCTCCTCCAACCTTCAATACCACTAGAATTCTTGAGTACATAGTATTAATAATATTTGGGTATTTAAGGAATAAAATAAATGCTGGAATGAAATCAGTGACGGCAAAAGGCAAATCAGTGAAGGTATAAGGTGGCAATATCATAAGTGGCGGCAGGGCAAGATCGTGAGGAGGGGGTGGCTATGAAAGGATTTAGAGAGCGGATGCGACGAAAAGCAGACAAATAAAACTAAAATGATTGTGTTACCCTTCATAATACCACTAGTATAATACTTAGTGGTACTAAGCACCGTAAAACTCATCCTAAAACTTACCTTCGTAAGGTTTCGACGAATAGCTCTGTCGCATAAGCTTTTGCCAAATCTTGGTTTCAGCATGCTAAACAACGTACTGCCAAAGCACGGAGAAAAAATATGATATTGTTTCACTTTAAGAAAATGACCAGATGCACAAAAAAGAAAATCGTTTGTTGCAGATGGCCCTGCTGCAGCCTTTCTTGCCGCATTGTTCCTGGGCTTCATGAGCTCGCCACCAGATCGCACTGCCACTGGCTGCAGCTCATTCGTTGGGGCATCGTGCATGCAGCCCCTTCCCACCGCCTGGATGCACGAGCACCTGTTTTACGCATTTTCTTTATTGTGCGCTGGCTCAAGAAAGTAACATTCCCGGTGTCTCTAAATCCTGCAACTAAGAATTGTCTCTGTCCAAGTTCTTTGTGGGGTAGATGGCTATCACGGAATAGGTTTAGAAAATGCCAGCATATATATATTGCGGCAGGCGAGAGCATACATATATGGTTGCAAATGAATTGCAATGCATGTGTACGCTCTCACATTCCCAGAAAACAAAAAGTTACTTCTTCTTTCACTCCCTTTTGCTTTGTGGCTCTGGTTACAAATTTAGTTTGCTTGCCATGCAGTTTTCTATTCCCAAAAAAAAGTAACCAGTTGCGGCTTGGAGTAATAAAGAAGAAAATTATGTGCGTACTCTAGAATAGAGCCTTGCACGTACTTTTTTTTAAAAAGGCTACTTAGCCTGCTATTATTGAAAGCTTGATATGTCATTGGCTTGGGATACTAGCTTTACATCGACAGGAGCAGGACATCGAGCCGGCCGTCCTGCCATTACCAGAGGCTCAGCTATTACATGTAGTTGCACGCTGATAGAGCAGTGCAGTTCATGAACGGATGTTACCTTGACGGAGGGCCCTTTTCTGATACCTCGTATTCCTAATTTACTCGTAAAAAGTTTTAACGGCCAAGCTTGAATGAACAGACACAATGCAGAGAAAACATGATCTTTGTAAGAACTCATGCACAGGCCGTCGTATATATAGAATATAGACGCTAGCGTGGTTGCGGTATGTATGCTCTTTTGTGCGTTAAGGTGCTGATCTGATAGCTGCTTTTGATTCCCCATGTTAACAACCGAGCGTGGCACAAACAGTACACTACCTATCTATTGTGAAAAAAAAAAGCGCTGCAATCGGTTTGATATCAATATCTGTATGTACTTGTGCTGCTGCAGCTTTGACAGACCTCTATTGTGCACGTACGAAGGTTAGTTGGTGCTAATAACACAGAAATATGAGTCGATTTATCTGTTTTTTCTTCTCTTTTGGCACGAACAAGGTCCAAATATAATATCAATGAACCGACTAAAATCCATAAATTTTGTACCAATATATTATTACCTCTTTACAAGAATGTATCGGCTGAATTCTAAAGAATATTTTATTCATACAATATATATGTTTCTTGGTCATAAATCAGAAACGATGTAGTCAGAAACATGAAAGTTTCCAGATGATTACAAACATGCATTTCCACTTGGGCATACTATCACAGGCGCCGTAGAGAGACGACTTTGATGAAAATTGTTCGCCCTTACAATGCACGATAGCTAGTATGACCCTTTTCTTTGTAGAGCATGACCACACTAGTAAAATTAACATAGAAAAGTCTTATTTGTTCAATTTCTTCCTCATCATCTAACGTTTCTATAAGTAGTATCCTAAAGCTGGGTTCATTGGTCAACTGGGTCCCCCATTTTAGATCATGAAATCATGCATGCATGTTATATGTCACGTTTCACGTGCCTATTATTTTTTTTACATGCATTCAACTTAATAGCATATACCTTTTTTTTAGATAATGTAATAGCATATAGTTAGAGTAATAATTCTAACCTACGGAAAATCCACTAACAAGTTATTGGTTAAAAAGTGGGCGTGCTACCGCCAGTCCAATATATGTACAATTGCATATTTGAGGTACGTTGGGACCCAGAAGAAAAGTTTCCCCAGGCCTATGCTGCAAGGGTTGTAAACATTTCAGTATCGACTTCCATTGGTCCACCTCAGTTTCGTTGATGCGTCCTCCATGGTGACCAAGTGACACTAATAATGGTACTTCTATCTTTCATTTTACACAACATTCACACGAAGTCGGCGCTGTGTATGGAGTTGCAATCTAGTATAGAAGTGCCATTCTTGAACTACCTGGTACACTCGCTTGGTGGCAAGAAACCATGACCTAAGGCCAACGCCCCCTAACCCTAGCTTGTGTGAAAAAAAAATTAGCGGCCTTGTTTTTGGAGAACTAAAAAATATGATCTTTTTTTTTTGCGAGGACGCATGGACAAATATATATATATATATATAGGTTCCTCAAAGTTTGCTCTTTTTTGCTGGAAATTTAATTTAGCAACTACATTGGTTTCCAGTTCACTAGCTAACCATTTACTACGTAGTCTGCATGGTAACCGAGAGGGATGCTGCCTTACTTGTCTTGACTCGAAAAAAGCCCCTCACCCATGAAGCACCAGAATATCTAGTGGACGTTTGGTCAAATTGATTGCTTCAGTATAGCGATGTTTCTTACTGCATGTTATCGTGACGGAAGGCCCTTCCGATGCCTCATATTCCTGGTTTACTTGTACAAAGTCGAGGTTGCATGTCATACCCCATTTTTTGGAGCATGAGTGCTCACCGTATCAGTCCTTGGATCAGACGCTGATACGAACACTTACACAGAATGATATCACAGAGTCATCACTTACATAAATATTACCGAGTCTCATACAAGCCTTCATACATAAAAGGTCTTACAACTCCTGACCAAGGGCCAATTTATTACATCAAGCATCAAGCTGGTGGGCTGCAACAGCAGAACCACTTAAACACTACTACAGTCACTACAACAAAAACCTTCTATAGAGGCATTTTGTTAGAGGCATTTTTTCTAATTCGCCTCTATTATCTTGTAGAGTCATATGTTTGAGGCATCTTCAAATATGCCTCAAGCCTTGAGAGAGGATCTGTGAAAATTCTGAAAAAAAAAAGTGCCACATGGATGGTAGAGGCATTATTTGAGGCATTTTATAGAGTGTCCACGCATAAACAATGTAGAAGCATTTTTTATCGCATCTTCAAAATGCCTATATCTTGTAGAGGCATTATTAGAGACATCTTTTGAGTTTGTAGAGGCACTTTTTTATTAGTTTGTGGCTGTTAATAGACCACTCATAAGACTACTAATCCAGCCATAGACACATTGTGATGTGTGGGTGAGTTGGCTAGCAAAACTCAATAAGTTATCATTAGTCTTCGAGGTCTTGAGTTCAAAGCTTGACAACAACAATATTTTTTACACTCTGCAGAGGTTGTACACAGTTCCCCACAAGGTACACCAGTCCTTCCCATCGTCACGGCTTGGGCTGGCATACTAATGGTCCCGTACCTACTTGGTGTCACCACGGCACCCCCATGGAAATACTGCAACCAGGGGCTTCACAATACCGTCATCATCATATAGAAATGCCTGAATAATCACCATATGCCGGATCCCAATGCCTGCTACATCGGGTCTTCTCCTAGCTTCCGCTGCAACTCCTGCCCTTCAGGTGGGTACCGGGTGAACACTATAGTAGGGTGTGGTTCCAAACTTTTCCCATTCAAGGCATGTGGTTGTACGAAAGGTGCTAGGCAAGGCGGCACATGAACCGGTCCTTATACGACCGAAGCAAGCATCTTCAATAGCTATCCTCAAAAGAGGAGTCGCATCCCAGAGATAGCCCTCCCCACTGAGGACTACCTCGCTTGCTCCCGCCAAGGAATATCCCCACTATGGGTTGCACAATTATCACTAATGAAATACCATCCCACATTTCATATTCACACACACTCCACCAATCACACACACATTTAACAAAAAAAGCATGTATAGCATGATTAATTAAGTACGCATGGTAATAAGTACTAAGCAGCATATCATGTCAACATATCATTAAAGAATTAATGATAGTGAATCCTAGGTCTAACAATGGAATTGGATATGCAATAACAAGGCATGGCAATCAACAAGTATAGGATCATACTAGCATTTAAATCACATTTGAACATCATGCATATTTATTTCTAAACTGGGCTCTAAGTTGGATCATTTGCAAACATAGGATCAACATGATCAAAGGGGTTAGAACTTGCCTTCACCAAAGTCTTCTTCTTCTAAGTCCTCGTAATCCGGATCCTCCACTCCTTCCTCAAAAGCTTGATCTTCTATTGATTTGCAAGCAAACAACGATTCGAATAAATCTAACGATCAAACAATTAACTAACAAGCATATAAATCCAAATGAAATCCAAACAGGAGATAACAACAGATGGTTCTGGCATGAACAGCTAGATAATGAAATTTGATGAATTTTGGCGAAAGATTCGTCAAATTTGGAGTTAAAATGAAGGAGTTATGGATTTTACAAGATTGCAAAGTTGGAATTAATTAGGATTTAAGCTAATTAATTAGCTATGGACTAAATCCTAATTAATCAGAGGTAAACAAGGTCTGAACAGTGATCTGGAGATAACCTAATATTATTAGGGATTTTATGGAATTTTTTTGCTGAAGGAAAAAGCTCGAAATAAGGCTCTGTGTGCAAACTGCGTGTAGATCTAGTATTTACAGAGACAGGTGTGAGACCGACAGGTGGGACCACAGAGGCGGGTCTGCTGCGGCCTACTGTTCTGTGGACTGCGTCCACGTGCGCGGTGAACCGGGCGTGCGCGAGAGATCGGTTCACGGTGCACCGGGCTCGTGCACCGGTGCTGACTGGGCGAGGGGCGACCGGGTCGTCGCGGGCCCGAGCGCCGACGTGGCGCGCCACGGCGGACGGCGGCGCGACGCGGTCAGAGCGCGCCGGAGCGGGGCGCGCGCGGCAGTGCGTCGTCGGGAAGCTCACCGGCGACGGCTACAGGGCACAAGAAGCGAAGCTAAGGGCACCTAGAGGATCTACCCGCGAAGGCGGACGCCATGGCGGGTGGTGTTGACGTGGAGGGTGACGGTGGCGGCGTCGCGGGCTCGCCGGAGTGCGGTGACGCGACATTGCGCGGGGCGCGAACGCGCGTGCGTGCGCGTAAGCCCAAATTTGTGAGGTTGTGTAGGTGCGCGGGGGCATGGGGTGCACGAGGCACGCATCGGCTTGGCCGGGCGTGGCCGGAAACCTCACCGGTGACGAGGTCGCGCGGCGGCGCGTGATGACGCGTTGTGCGAGCTTAGCTAGCATGCTCTGACGCGAACGAGAAATGGCGCGGAAGAAAGAGGAGAGGGCCACGGTGCTCACCGTGGGCTCGATGAAGGCGGAAAGGGTCGGTGAGCGCTCCCCGTCTTCTCGCGGTGGTCGGAACCCTAGCCCGTCGCCATCTCCGTGCTCCACGCTTCGGCTGCGGAAAGGAGAAACGGGACGAGGTTAGTCACGGCACGGCGAGGTCAGAGGAAGAAGAAAGGGGAGCCGGGGCCAACTGGTTCGTTGTCGGGGGCTCGCCGCGTTGGTCGCCGGAGTTGGAGAAGGCGGTGGGGAAAAGTGGAAATTGGAGCTTGTTGAGCGAGGAAAAGAGGAATTGGCCGTGTGGGAGCGTGGGAGAGAAGGAGAGGGAGCTCTCCTCTTATAGCCGCGGCCAGGAAGGAAGCTTCCCCGCAACGGCTCCTCGCCGGAGTGAATGCGGCTTCTAACGGGGAGCACGCGGCGCAGTTACGGCGGGGTGGCGTGGCGCCGCGGGCGAATGGGAGCGAAGATGCTCTGTTCACCGGCGAATAGGAGAGGGGGCAAGTTTAAGGCGCGGCCAGGCGGCGTGTTCGCCGTACTACGGCGGCGACGCACAGTAGCGCCCGGCGGTCCGAAGGAGAAAGACGCGTGCGGGGCCCACACGTCAGCGGGAGAAGGAAGGGAGTGGGGCTGGCGCGGGAGAAGCTGGGCCAGCTGGGCTGTGCGGTCCGCGGGGAAAGAAAAGAAAAGGAGAAAAGAGATGGGCCGCGGGGGAGAAAAGAGAAAGGCGGCCCAGGAGGGAAAAGAAAGGTTTAAACATTTCCCTGGATTAGATTTAGCTCAAATTTGAATGGGATTCAAATTTGAGAAAGGGACAAAACCAAAAGAACACATAAATAAAAACAGGAAACTCCAAATATGCAGATGGTGGGGTTTGATGCACATTAAAAATTCGAAAATCAAATTTGGGGTGAATTTACCATACTAGTTTGATTGCATTTGTTCTAACTCAAAAAGTTTAAATTTTTAGTGATTTTATAATATGGGAAAACACAGGGTGTTACAAACCTACCCCACTTAAAGGGAATCTCGTCCTCGAGATTCAGGCTCTTCCTCAAACAGGTCGGGGAACTCTTTCTTAAGATCATCCTCACGTTCCTATGTAGCCTCTGCTTCTGTGTGATTACTCCATTGAACTCGGCAAAACCGTATGGCATTCCTTCTCGTTAACCGCGTAGCAACATCCAAAATCTTGATGGGTCTCTCTTGATAACGAAGATCCGGTTGTAGATCCATTACTTCCGGTGGTACTATTTCTTCTGGAACTCGCAGGCATTTCTTTAGCTGTGAAACATGGAACACATTGTGGATATCTGACATCTCTTCAGGGAGTTCGAGGCGGTAAGCCACTGCTCCAATCTTCTTGAGTACCTTGAAGGGTCCGATATATCTTGGTGCTAACTTTCATCGGACTCTAAACCTTCTGGTCTCCTGCTTCAAAGCTTAGATCTCTGCGTCTGGTGTCTGCATAGCTCTTCTGCCTGCTCTGGGCTGCTTTCAGATTCTCTCTGATCAAAGCTACTTTCTCTTCGGCATCTCTGATGATTGCTGGTCCAAAGAAAGATCGTTCTCCAACTTCTGACCACATCAGTGGGGTTCTGCACTTTCTGCCATACAGAGCTTCAAAAGGTGCCATCTGTAGACTGGCCTGGTAACTATTGTTGTAGGAGAACTCCGCAAAGGAAAGACTTTTCTCCCAGTTCTTTCCATAGGCTAGTACACATGCTCTCAACATGTCCTCCAGAATTTGATTGACTCTTTCAGTTTGACCATTCGTCTGTGGGTGATAAGCTGAGCTGTAATCCAGTCTAGTATCCAACAGCTTATGAAGGCTCTTCCAGAATTTTGAGGTGAATTGTGCACCTCGATCAGACACTATTTTGCTCAGAACTCCATGCAACTTGAGTATGTGATCCACATACAACTGGGCATACTTGTCTCCTCTGTAGACTGTCTTCACAGGTATGAAGTGTGCAACCTTCGTTAGACGGTCTACTATGACCCATATCGAGTCATTCCCCTTCTGAGTACGGGGTAACCCCACAATGAAGTCCATACTGATCTCATCCCATTTCCATACTGGAACATGAAGTGGCTGCAATAATCCTGCGGGTCTTTTGTGTTCTGCTTTGACTCTGCTACAGATATCGCATCTGGCAACAAATTCTGCTATATCCATTTTCATTCCAGTCCATCAGTACTTTTGTTTTAGGTCCAAGTACATCTTGGTGCTTCCTGGGTGGATGGAATAAGCGGAGTTGTGGGCTTCATCCATGATGAGTTGCTGATATCCACCATTCTTGGGTACACAGATTCGGTCCTTGTACCATAGAGTGCCTTGATCATCGACTCTAAATCCTGAGGCTTTATCTTCTCCTGTTTTAGCTTTGAGCTCATGTATTCCCTCATCATCTACTTGAGCTGTCCGGATTTGACTTTCCAGAGTTGGCTTTACACATAAAGAGTTTATTTGACTTGACTGAGCAAAGTGAAGGTTTAACTGCTTGAATTCTGCCAGCAACTCAGGTCTTCTCTTATGTATCTTGACATTGTTGCAGTGAGCTTTGCGGCTAAGCGCATCTGCCACAACATTGGCCTTTCCAGGGTGATACTGTATTTTCAAATTGTAATCCTTGATCAATTCTAACCATCTTCTCTGCCTGAGGTTAAGATCTGCTTGCGTGAAAATGTACTTCAGACTCTTGTGATCTGTGAAGATCTCGCACTTATTTCCAATAAGATAGTGTCTCCAGATCTTCAGGGCATGAACAACTGCTGCTAACTCCAAGTCATGAGTTGGGTAGTTCTGCTCATGAACCTTCAGTTGTCTTGATGCATACGCTACCACTCGTCCATCTTGCATTAGGACACAACCCAAACCTTGTCGAGAAGCGTCGCAGTATACGACAAAATCTCGATGGATATCCGGTAGGGTTAGCACTGGGGCTGTTGTCAACCTTCTCTTCAACTCTTGGAAACTCTTCTCACAAGCTTCTGTCCACTTGAATTCTTTTCCTTTCTGAGTCAGAGCAGTCATTGGTCTGGCTAACTTAGAGAATCCTTCTATGAATCTGCGGTAGTAACCTGCCAATCCAAGGAAACTTCTGATTTCTGTCACATTGATCGGTTGCTTCCATTCTGTCACTGCTTCAACCTTGGCTGGGTCTACTGCAACTCCTTCTGCTGTCAGGATATGACCAAGGAAAGCTACTTCTTTCAACCAAAACTCACATTTGCTGAACTTGGCATAAAGCTCATGTGCTCTTAACTTCTCAAGTACAATCCTCAAATGTTGTTCGTGTTCCTCTGCGCTCTTAGAGTAGATCAAGATGTCGTCAATGAGGACCACAACAAACTTGTCTAACTCCTCCATGAATACCTTGTTCATCAGATTCATGAAGTAGGCTGGGGCATTGGTCAGTCCAAAGGGCATCACTGTAAACTCATACTGACCATAATGAGTGACAAAAGCTGTCTTGAGTATATCTCCTTCTCGAATCTTCAGCTGATAGTACCCTGATCTCAGGTCAATCTTGGAAAAAAACTTGGCACCCTTCAACTGATCAAACAAATCATCGATCCTGGGCAGTGGATACTTGTTCTTGATAGTGACTTCATTGAGTGAACGGTAGTCAATGTGTTAGAGATAAAGGATGTTCATTGTATTCTGATAGGACTCTAGTTAGAGATAGAGTCTAGATTGTGTTGTATTCAAATGTCTGACTTGTTTCACAAGTCATGTTGTAATCCAAACTTGTAAGCCACGCCATGCGGCTATTGCTGGCCTATATTAACACGGAACGCGGTGCGGACGATGCATACGCTTAACCCTAATCTTTACATGGTACCAAGAGCCAATTTCCTCCCAAAACACATCTAGCTTTCCACCACCGCCGCCGCCATGGCTTCAAGCTCCTCCGCGCCAGCAATGGTGAATCTCATCCCTGTCCCAGAGAAGCTAAACCGCACCAACCACGTTCTGTGGAAGGCGCAGGTAGTCGCCACCCTGCGAGGAGCGCAGATGGCTGGCTTCCTCGATGCGTCGAACAAGGCACCGCCGGAGAAGATCACCCTCAAGAAGGATGACAAGGAGACGGAGGACGTCAACAACCCGGCGTATGTCACCTGGTGCGCACAGGAGCTGCAGGTTCTCAGCTACCTGCTTGCATCGGTGTCCCGTGAGGTCCTGATCCAAGTGGCTTCGCTCCCATCTGCCGCCAAGGTGTGGCGGCACATTGAAGATACTTTCGTGTCGCAATCTCGTGTGCGCTTGATCAACACAAGGATGGCTCTCGCCACGACCTAGAAGGGGACGTCGACTGTGGAGGAGTATGTCGGCAAGATGAAAACTCTTGCCGATGAGATGGCTACTGCCGGCAAGAGACTTGATGATGAAGAGCTCTGCTCATACATCCTTGCTGGGCTGGACTCCGACTACAACTCTGTGGTGTCCGCTGTTGCGGCCAGGGTTGATCCCATCTCATTCAATGAGCTCTATGCTCAGTTGACTGCGTACGAGTCTCGGCTCGATTTGCAGAACCAAGCCGGGATTCAATCCTCGGCAAACGCCGCTTCCCGTGGGGGACGTGGTGGCTTCAGGGGTCGCGGTCGTGACCAGCAGAACGCTGGCGGCCGCGGCTACTCGGGCAATGGCGGCACCTTCTCCAACAACAAACCTAAGAAGCCCAAGTGTCAATTGTGTGACCGGGAGGGTCACACGGTTGTCAAGTGTTGGAAACGTTTCGACCGTTCCTACACCGGAGAGACAAGGACTGCCGGCGCTGCTTCTCGCTCCAACGATGCTGAGAACATCTGGTATGTCGACTCGGGAGCAACCGACCACATCACAAGTGAGCTGGAGAAGCTCACTGTGAGGGACAAGTACACCGGCAATGATCAAGTGCACACGGCTAGTGGATCAGGTATGAGTATCAAGCATATTGGTCGTTCTGTTATTCGTACCCCTTATCGTGATCTTGCTTTGAATCAAGTTCTTCATGTTCCTAGTGCAGCTAAGAATTTAGCTTCCATTCATCGTATTTCTTCGGATAATCATGTCTTTTTTGAGCTTCACCCTGATTTCTTTTGTATCAAGGACCGGGAAACGAGGAAAACCCTTCTTCAAGGCAGGTCTAGAGGGGGACTCTATCCGCTTCCGTGCAGCCCCTCTTTGAATAAACAAGTTTTTGGTGTCGTCAAGCCCTCCTCGTCGAGATGGCATAGTCGTTTGGGTCATCCTTCGTCGTCGATTGTTAGATTTGTGCTTAGCAAGAATAATCTCCCTGTCAACAAGCTAAGAGTCATCAATTGCCGTACCCCAAGTCTACTAGCACTTCAAAGTTCCCTTTAGAACTTATATTCTCTGATGTATGGGGTCCTGCTTGTGAATCTTTTGGGAGAAATAAATATTATGTTAGTTTCATTGATGATTTCAGTAAATTCACATGGATTTACTTGCTTAAGCACAAATCTGAAGTTTTTCAAAGATTTCATGACTTCCAAAACCTTGTTGAGAGAATGTTTGGTAGAAAAATCATTGCCATGCAAACTGATTGGGGGGTGAATATCAAAAGTTGAACTCGTTTTTTCAACGTGTTGGTATTTCTCATCATGTTTCTTGTCCCTATGCCCATCAACAAAATGGTTCCGCTGAACGAAAACACCGGCATATTGTAGAAGTTGGGTTATCTCTTCTAGCTCATGCGCATATGCCCTTAAAATATTGGGATGAAGCTTTTCTTGCTGCTACTTATTTGATCAATAGGCTCCCTACTAAAGTTCTTGATCTTTCTACCCCTATGGAGTGTATCTTTAATGAAAAACCCAACTATGAAGTTCTTCGCACCTTTGGTTGTGCTTGCTGGCCTAATCTTCGTCCCTTCAATAATCACAAGCTTCAATTTCGTTCTAAGCAGTGCGTCTTTCTAGGCTATAGCAATATGCATAAGGGTTTCAAGTGCCTCGATGTTTCAGCTGGTCGCATTTACATTTCAAGGGATGTTGTGTTTGATGAGACGGTGTTTCCTTTTGCTCAGTTAAATCCAAATGCCGGTGCTAGACTTCGCTCAGAAATTCTCCTTTTACCTAGCCATCTTCATCCTATCACCACTTATGATAATGGGGGCGATTTAGCAGTTGATCATAATGCTGATACTTCTGTAATTCCTGTTTCTACTGATCATATTTTGGATGGAGATGTCACTGCAGAAAATTCAGGAGAAAATGAGCATGTTTCAAGTGTTTTTCCGCTGCATGCACATGGCGCGGAGCACGAAGGAAATTTCCCAGGAACATTCCCTGGCGAGCCTGCACTGGATAGCAATCCCGGAGCAGATGCTGTCGGACGTGGGGGCGCGCAACTGTCGTCGCCTGGCGCTGTCTCCCCGCGTGGCACTCGTTCGTCCCGCGCGCGTGGGACTCAGGAGGCAGCGCTCGGATCTTCTGTGGCAGCGGGCGAACAGCCTCAGGGCTCCACATCAAGACACACGCAGGCGCACACGACGGAAGGATCCGGTGTGTTAGATCCTGTGGCCCCACCAGCAGGAGATGCACCGGGATCGTCTGCGCCAGGGGGAGCTGTGGCGCGAGCTGCTCCAACTCGACCAAGTACACGGCTTCAACATGGAATTACAAATCCAAAAGTTTACACCGATGGTACGGTGAGATATTTATGTTTCTCTGAAACTGGTGAGCCCCAGAATTATCAAGAGGCATTAAAAGACAGTAAGTGGAAAATTGCTATGGATAGTGAGTTTGATGCTCTCATTAGAAACAAAACTTGGCATTTAGTTCCACATAAGAAGGGTTCTAATGTTATTGATTGCAAATGGGTGTACAAAATTAAAAGAAAGGCATATGGTAGCATTGATAGGTACAAAGCAAGATTAGTAGCTAAAGGTTTTAAACAAAGATATGGTATTGATTATGAGGACACTTTTAGTCCTGTTGTCAAGGCAGCTACTATTAGACTTGTATTGTCTCTTGCAGTATCAAAAGGTTGGCACTTGAGGCAGCTAGATGTACAGAATGCGTTTCTTCATGGTATTTTGGAGGAAGAAGTCTATATGAGATAACCACCTGGGTATGAGAACAAGACTACGCCACATTATGTTTGTAAGTTGGACAAAGCACTTTATGGTCTTAAGCAAGCCCCTAGAGCGTGGTATTCTAGACTGTGTTCAAGGTTACAGTTTCTTGGTTTTACTCCTTCTAAGGCTGATACTTCACTGTTTTTCTATAATCACAGAGGTGTTACTATATTTGTGCTAGTCTATGTGGATGATATTATTGTTGCCAGCTCTTCACAAGATTCTACTACAGCATTGCTTAAGGATCTTGAAAAAGACTTTGCTTTGAAGGATCTTGGTAATCTACATTATTTTCTGGGAATTGAGGTTACTAAGATAAAGGATGGGATTTTGTTGTCTCAAACAAAGTATGTGAATGAATTGCTGAAAAGAGTTGGTATGTTTTCCTGCAAGTCTGTTAATACTCCTCTTTCTGTTTCTGAGAAACTTCGAGCCAATGAAGGAGAATTACTTGGACCTGATGATTCTACAAATTATAGGAGCATAGTAGGAGGTTTGCAGTATTTGACATTAACTCGTCCAGATATTTCTTATTCAGTTAATAAAGTTTGTCAATACTTGCATTCTCCTACTACTACTCATCTAACAGCAGTTAAGAGGATTTTGAGATACATTAGAGGCACGGCTGATTTGGGACTTAAAATCACCAAGTCGAGCTCAATGCTTGTGAGTGGTTTTTCAGATGCAGACTGGGCTGGTTGTGCAGATGATAGAAGGTCAACTGGAGGGTTTGCGGTATTCTTAGGATCCAATCTTATTTCATGGAGTGCTCGCAAGCAAGCAACAGTTTCAAGGTCCAGTACTGAGGCAAAATATAAAGCTCTTGCTAATGCAACAGCAGAAATTATGTGGGTGCAAACTCTACTCCGAGAACTGAAGATTGCTCATCCACTTGCAGCTTGTCTTTGGTGTGATAATCTTGGTGCGACATACTTATCTGCAAATCCAGTTTTTCACTCAAGAATGAAGCATGTAGAGGTGGATTATCATTTTGTTAGAGAGAGAGTTGCACGAAGATTACTTGACATACGGTTTGTGCCTACTGGTGATCAAGTAGCTGATGGATTTACTAAGCCTTTATCTCTGCGACAGCTTGAAGCATTCAAGAACAATCTTAACCTTAGTCGGTCATGATTGAGGGGGAGTGTTAGAGATAAAGGATGTTCATTGTATTCTGATAGGACTCTAGTTAGAGATAGAGTCTAGATTGTGTTGTATTCAAATGTCTGACTTGTTTCACAAGTCATGTTGTAATCCAAACTTGTAAGCCACGCCATGCGGCTATTGCTGGCCTATATTAACACGGAACGCGGTGCGAACGATGCATACGCTTAACCCTAATCTTTACACAATGCACATCCTCATACTACCATCCTTCTTCTTGACAAAGAGAACAGGTGATCCCCACGGGGAAGAACTTGGTCTTATGAAACCTTTCTCTAGCAATTCAGCTATCTGCTTTTTCAACTCTGCCAGTTCGTTGGCTGCCATTCGGTAGGGTCTCTTGGCTATTGGTGGAGTTCCAGGGATCAGTTCAATGATGAACTCTATGTTCCGATCAGGTGGCATTCCTGGTAGCTCATCTGGGAAGACATCTAGGTACTCACAGACGACTGGTACTTCCTCCAATGGTGTGGCTTCCAAACTGCATACCACAGGTGTGGCCTTCACTCTTCTTGGCTCACATTCAACCTTAATACCTTGATGGTTTACTAAGGAGACTTTCCTGGTATCACAGGCTATATTGCCTTGATGCTTGCTCAACCAGTCCATTCCAAGGATAACATCTATTCCGGTGGACTAGAGAACTACTAGGTTTGCTAGGAATGCTACCCCACTTAAAAGAATCTTAACCCGGGGACATCCCAACAAACACTCGATTTCCGCTCCAGGAGAGTGGGTTATCAGGGGTTGTTTGAGCAAAACAGTCGGAAAACCATGTGCAGTAACAAACTTTGAAGATATGAACGAATGCGAAGCTCCAGAATCAAACAAAACTGTTGCAAGAGTGGAATTGACAAGATACTCACCGAGCACAACGTCTGGTGCTTCCTCAGCTTCCTGGGTGTCTATGTGGTTGACTCTGCGTCGGCCAAAGGTCTGACTGTTCCTTTGCTGCTGTCCAGAGGATTGTTGTCCACCACGTCCTGCTCCTGACACTGCAGTCCTGGCGTTGCTTTGCTGATGAGACTGGGCTGGAGCCTGATTCTTGTTCATATAAGGGCACTTGGCAATCATGTGACCTGGTTCACGGCAGTTAAAACATGTCCTCTTTTCATTCTGAGCTGGCTGGGCAACACTGGGGTTGCTCCTCTGCTGACCACTGGCATTTTGGTTGCGGTAGAAAGGTTCTGCATTATACTGGTTTGATGCTGAGGTCTTGTACTGCATGGTTGGCTGGTACCTAGGCTTCTGAGAAAAGCTGCCCCTTGACCTCTGATTCCTTTCCTGCTGCTTGAACTTCTGTGCGTTGAACTTGCGCTTCCTGTCACTCTCGATGTGAGAACGTGCATCCTCCAGAAGAATAGCACGGTTCATCAGAGTGTTGAAGTCTGGATAGATGTGAGTGACCAACTGCATCTTCAAACTAAGACTCAATCCCTTCCTGAAGCGGTCCTGCTTTTTCTTGTCAGTGCTCACATCCTCAGGTGCATATCGTGCAAGCTTCATGAACTTCCTGATGTACTGGTTCACAGTCGTAGCGCCTTGCTTCAGAGAGCGAAACTCATCTGCCTTCATCTCCATGATACCCTTAGGAATGTGGTACCTCCTGAATTCTTCCTGGAATTCATCCCAAGTGATAGCATCAGCATTCTCTGCAGCTTCACGGTAGTTGTCCCACCACTCACTGGCTGCTCCCATGAGCTGGTGCGATGGCAGAAGGACTTTCTCCCTGTCATTGGCATTCACAACCTGAAGCTTCTTTATGATGCCTCTCACCCAATCATCCGCTGCTAGGGGGTTGTTGGGATTCTTCGGAAAGAAAGCCCAGCACCGGGTGAAGCACGGAGAGAAAGCGTGAGAGAAAAGGAAACGGCTTCGCGTACTTCAGAGAGAATCTGCGCAACACGAAGCCTAGGCCATCGCATTCACAGTTATGTTACATAGCAAGGAGTCGACCCCCTCTCCAGTGCACGGGAGGGGGTATTTATACCATTGATGATGGCTGTAGAGTGCGAAGTTGATTTTGTGTTGTCCGAAGGTCGAAAACGCGGTGAAAATATGGATCTTATCCGCACTCGCGGTTTTCGAGGGCGCATTAACTGCCCAGTTTTTACCCCCCCATATAAGGAGGGGAGGGGGCCGGTCATTTTCCGCGCTCACCTCAGTTTCTTTGTGATCTTCGGGTTTTTGCTGTTGCTTTCATGGCTTCGATTTTCGTCGCTTCTCCTTTTTAGTCTTCGTGGTCGTCTTGAGGTTTGTTGTTGGTCGCTCTTCGGGTTTCCGGATAGGTGCACGATGATTCCTTCTATAAACTTTGTCTTCGTGCAGCTTTAGGTTCTTTTGATGGCTAAGACGAAGCAGACTGTTGATCTCGTCGACGAGGAGCCGGCGATGTCTGGCGAGGAGGCGGCTTTCAGTCAGGAGGGGGCTATGTCCCTTGATGGTGATGGTTCAGAGGAGTTGTTGGACTCCCTGCCCCAAGGCGAAACTGGCTCCCGCGATCCGGAGGATGTCTCCGGCAGGCGCGAGCCCGGGGTCCCGGAAGCTGCCGTTGGAGGCAAGTCCGGAGGCCAACAAGCTCCGAAAGACGTTCCGGTTGAGAAACCCTCGACAGATGACGCGGACGCTTCGGCTCCGGTTAAAGGTAAGGATTTTGAGGCTAATAGGGATTATGAGATTTATATCGAGAGCGCTTATGCTGGGGACTTCGGGAGAAAACGCTTTAAGGCCGGCGTTGACGCTGGATCTTCGGCTGCAGAGGGGCAGGGTACTTCTGGTTACGGTCATTCTTCGAAGGTTACTGACGCTCGGATTCGGACACCTGCAGTTATTGACAAGACTTATCGTTTGAACCGCTCTCAGGTTGACGAAGCTGAGCTCGCCATGTATGTTGAAAGGGGGTACTTCGAAGCTGGAAGGGCCCGCCATCCAGGCGACGAGGAAATTCCGCAGCCCAAGCCTAATGAGGCGGTTGTGTTTCGGGATTATTTCGAGGCCGGGCTTCGGCTTCCTGCCCTATTCATCCTCCAGCGAGTGCTTACAGCGTATGGCATTCAGATACATCACTTGACGCCAAATGCCTTCGTGCAACTGTCGAAGTTCATCTGGGCCGTAAGAACATTCAATGCGAAGGTCAACGAAGCCTTTTTGCGCTTCTTTAGTTGTCACTTGCAGAACAAGAAGGTGTACTATGACAACGATGTCCTTCTTCTTCAGTATGGGGTCTGCACTTTCCAGCCGCGAAGCTTCAGTAAGAAGTCGAAGCTCGAGAAGGTTGCTTTGGTTACCGCTTCGAGGAATCGCTGGGATAATGATTGGGTGGACTACTGGTTCTACGCTGAGGTACCCGAAGGGGAGAATGATGATGGGTCTTTGTGCTACCCACTAGCCAGTTTGCTAGTTCCAGCGGAGCCCATTTTCTCTCCTGCTTTCACTGGCCGCGGCAAGACCTTCCAGCCTTGTTGCGATGCTTTCAAGAAAGCCTGCAAGATCATCAGCGGCCGTACCGTTGTAGAGGAGTTTATTGCTGCTGGTATTTGGCCTGTGGAGGGTGGCTGGAAGCCGGATGGCAACGAGAAAATTAAGCTCGAGGAGCGCAAGGTCACTTACCGCCGCCCGAAGTTCAATGGGCTTAAAAGGCCTGAAGGTCTTCGGCCATTGCAGTTTGTTGAGATGGTCGAGGAGTGCACTAATCTGCTCTGCGACCCGTTCAGTGCTGCCGAAGAGTATAACGTGGAAAACGGTCTTATCCCGAAGCGCCGTATCAATCGGATCTTCGATTCGCTGAAGATCAGCTATGGTAATCACGCCATGCCCTTAGGCAGAAAACGGCTCAAGAAAGGGGAGACGCCCGAGATTACGACGACTTGCTATATCAAGATGAGGGGCTGGGAAAAGAAAGCCGAAGCTCCCGCCGGCGGCGCTGGGTCTTCGGGTTCAGGTGCTGGATGAGGTCGGGCTCGGGCGGCTTCGCGTCCGCAGAAAACTAGCACTGTCGCTACGACGAGCACCGTGCAGGCCGAGCGCCGGAAACGCAACAGGGTCGTGTCTCGAGGTTCGAAAAGCTCCGGAATCTCGGATGCAGTTCGAGTTCCCGCTTGGCTTCGGGGCAGACTGAATTTGCCTCAGGTTCTCGCGGTGAGGATGAGTCTGTGGCTGGTGGTGCCAGGTTGGTTGGTTCAGGGAATGCGCCTGTTTCTCCTGGCTTGGAGGCGCTTTCCGAAGGCCGGGACGGGGTTCCCGTGATTGAGCTATCAGATACAGAAGAGTTGCTGGATGGCGCCAGCAGTCTTCGGGTAGATGTTGAGGAGATGCACTGCATGGAGCTGGGCCGGAGCGCCGGGGACATGGTTGGAGATGATGTATTGGGCTCGACCGGCATAGGACGGTCTGAAGACACCGGAAGCTCCAGTGCTTCCGAGAGCTCTGATGGTTCGTCGTCTTCGGGCGGTGACTCTGACTCGAGCTCCGACGCGGGGAGCTCGTATGGGACTACGAAGGATGATAACTCTCTCGATGTTTCGCTGGCGGTGATGAGTGGCTTAAGGGAGTACAATCCCGAAGGTCTTTAGACTTATGGCTTTAGTTTTCTTCGCGTTACCCTTTTATATATGTTTTTTGTTCTCACGTCGAAATTGTCTTGCATAGAGCTTCGGGCCACGCGGGAGGCAAACTCCGCTCCTAACCTCGCCGATTTACTGCTCCGGCAAGGCCAGATGGTAATTGGATTGAAGGATTTCTCTTCGTTTGTTTTGTTGACCTGTTGGTCTTTGTTAAAACTTCGCTTCTTTGTCAGATCACGCAGGCATCTCAGGTACTTCGGAAGAAGTTGGAGACTGAGGTGGGCTTCGGGGGTGTCCCCCCAGAACTCGTCGCGCTTCGCGAGGAGAAAAGTTGCTGGGAGGCGAAGGAAGCCAGCTTCGAAGAAGAGATCGCGCGCTTGAAGAAGGATCTCCGAAGTTGGAGACTGAGGTGGGCTTCGGGGGTGTCCCCCCAGAACTCGTCGCGCTTCGCGAGGAGAAAAGTTGCTGGGAGGCGAAGGAAGCCAGCTTCGAAGAAGAGATCGCGCGCTTGAAGAAGGATCTCCAGGAGAAAACTCACTCCTTCGCCGCCTATAAGAAGGATTCCGAAAGGAAACACGCTGCGGCGTTGGAGAAAGTGGAGGATAGAAAGGCCGCTCTGGAGGACACTTTGAGAGCGGAAACCGAACGGCTAAGGTCGGGGGCTTCGGCCTTGTTTCGGTCTTATTCGGAGCTTCTTGCTCGCTACGGCCGCCAGCCTCGCCCACTTCCCACCAGAGATGAGCTGAACCTCGACTCTTTTTTGACTTGGGTTGAGAAAGAGCTCCAGTCAGTGCCCAGCTTGGTGAACAACATGTGTGATCATGGGGCGAACACCTGTCTCTATGCGCTTCTGGACATCCTGGCAAAGAAGAAGGTTGGTGACTTCCATGAACTTGGTTACTCCACCTTCCCTTTCGAAGCCATAGAGGGTGCTGATCCTAACACCTCGGACAAGGGCGTTAGCGTTGTTGCGAAGCGCTTTTGGAGGTTTTACTGGAGCAAGCACGGCTCCGCGGCCGCCTGTGCTAGCGCCGTTTCTCGCGCGCATGAGGTAAGGGCTTCGGCCTTTTTTTTTTCTTTTTTTTTTTTGAGTTGAGGAACCATTGACCTTTTACAGGCTAAGGAGAAGAAGAGGAAAGAGGCTGGAGGTCCTGCTTCGTCTTCGAATCCTTCTTCGGCCGACGAGCAGGGGAAAGCGAAGAAGGCCAAGAGCGCTGTCGTTGCCGAAGCTTCCTCCGCTGCTCCTCGCTCTGCTACCCCGTCGGAGCCTGCCGCGAAGGTTGCTGCAAGCGAAGATGCTTAGATCCTCGGGGCTACTGGATTTTGCTTTTGTTTTGTAACTTTAATGGTCTGTAATTCAGAGACGTAATACTGTGTGCAGGTCTCCGAAGAGGGGGCTGTTGTTGAACCTTTATGCTATCAAAACGGTAGGATTTGTGCTACGCGCGCTGCCTATCATTTGGTTACGGAGATTGTTGGCAATGACGATCTTGGTCGCTTCTGGGGTTTCGTTTTCAATGAGTACTTTGGCGCTCGGGCCAAAGTGACTCAGTTGTTTCAGAGGGGTAGGCGCCGGATGCTTCGCGGGCCTCCGCCGGTCGTTCCGAAGGCCGAGGCTATGGAGTCTGAAGAGATTTATGACGTTCCGTGGGTGTACGACGATAGCCGTGGTGATGGGCTACCTGGGATGTTTCTTGAACTCTGAATTTCTGTTGTCGTTTTCGAATTTTAGGCTTGACTAAGTATTGGTTGTTTTGTTTCTTTATTGTTAACGATGATGCAATTCCTGTATTTGCTGTGAGCCTTCGGGAAAAACTTTCCCCCCCCCTAGCAAACGAGGGCGAGGTTGCTAATCGCGAAGCTTTTCGCTTCGGGAAAAACTTCCCTCCTCCCTGGCAAACGAGGGCGAGGTTGCTAACGCGAAGCTTTTCGCTTCGGAAAACCTTCCCTCCTCCCTAGCGAACGAGGGCGAGGTTGCTAACGCGAAGCTTTTCGCTTCGGAAAACCTTCCCTCCTCCCTAGCGAACGAGGGCGAGGTTGCTAACGCGAAGCTTTTCGCTTCGGAAAACCTTCCCTCCTCCCTAGCGAACGAGGGCGAGGTTGCTAACGCGAAGCTTTTCGCTTCGGAAAACCTTCCCTCCTCCCTAGCGAACGAGGGCGAGGTTGCTAACGCGAAGCTTTTCGCTTCGGAAAACCTTCCCTCCTCCCTAGCGAACGAGGGCGAGGTTGCTAACGCGAAGCTTTTCGCTTCGGAAAACCTTCCCTCCTCCCTAGCGAACGAGGGCGAGGTTGCTAACGCGAAGCTTTTCGCTTCGGAAAAACTTCCCTCCTTTATTAATCTGGGACGTGGGTTGTTACAACCGTGGTTCGGCTTTGTTACGCTTCGTCTCTGTGTGTGCGGCTCCTGGTCCTGCTTGCGACTCCGGCGTTTACTGGTTCCCACGGCTGCCGATTGTTGGGTAGGTACCTCTTTCTTGGGCGGCCTTGTTCTTCTTCGCCTGAAGAGATGTTGATGAATTCTGGTAATGCTTCTTCGTTTGGCGGCGCGACCTCCAGCGGCTCCGGGTCTTGTTGGTATTGTTGAATCTCTAGCCTTTGCTCTAAGTTTTGGTTTTGCGGGTGCTGGTTTTGGCTTTGGTTTCGCTGCGAAGAGCTCTCAAAAACCCTCAGGTTCTTCATTGCTTGCAGGTATTTTTCTATGTTCTTTCTGGTTGCGCCTTCGTCGCTCATTTTGTGATGTTGCCGGTGTGCTTTGTTAATTTGCTTGAGTTGTGGTTTATATAGGGGTTGTTGTTGCTCTTCGTGGTGCCGAAGAGTCAAGTGGCTCTTACTGTGGGTACAGTCGGTAGTGGTGGAACTGTGCTAGCTTTAGTCGTAGGCTGCTGTTTGTGATGAGCTAGATTCTTCATTTATGATGGGCGCACTACTGCGTGTTGGAGATTTTTTGCCGCTTGGGCATTTCATTCTTCTCGAAGAATGTTGTCGCTTTACTGGGCAATTATAATTTTCCCTGCTTGAGGAATGACTCAGGATTTCTTTACCCTGATAAGCCGGAGAGATACGCGTTTCTGCGTAGTAGCGTAGGTTTACGCTTCGGGCGTTTTTGCCCTTGAGATGTGGCAAACTCTCGATGGAGTTTGCATCGAAGTTTTTATGCTTGAGAGACAGATAGGGGAAAGTAGCTGCGTTAATTTGCAGGGATTACATTGGGTCTCACCTCGTTAAAAACCTCACCCCCTGGATGGGGTTCCCCTGTGAGGAAAAGAGTATGAGCCCTTAGTTGCAGAATTTAAATCTAGGCTACGGCGAAAAGTAGAAGAAGGACTTCGCTTATATTGCCGCGAAGCCCTGGTACATTTGCTATGTAAAATATCTCTTGAGGTTGTCCGCATTCCAAGGATGCGGGAGTTCGTTTCCATCCTCGTCACTGAGATGATAGGCTCCGGGCCTGTTGCTCTTGGTGATGATGTAAGGTCCTTGCCATTTTGGCTCTAGTTTTCCCTTGCCCTCTGTTTTTGGGCTCCGGAGGAGTACTAGATCTCCTGATGAGAAGGATTTGTTAACCACCTTGCGGTCTCTCCATTTTTTTGTTTCGGTTTGATATCTTTCTAAGTTTTGGATGGCACTGACTCTGTCCATTTCCATCATGTCTTTCGATATTGCTATATCTTCGGGATTTATCTCATGGGCTTCGGCTCTTGGGCCTTTGTATTTGATCTCTTCAGGTGTCATGGCTTCGTCTCCGAAGAGTAGCTTGAAAGGGGAAAATTTTGTTGCCCTTGATTCTGAGGTGTTATGGGACCAGATTATCTTCGGCAGCTCATCTGCCCATTTGCCTTTTTTCTGATTGAGACGGCATTTTTTGACTCCTGTGAAGATTTGCTTATTCGCATTCTCGACAGCTCCGTTTGACTCCGGGTGATACACAGAGGCGAAGTGTGCAGTTGTTCCGATGCTTCGGCAATATTCTTTGAACTCGTAGTTGTCGAATTGCTTGCCATTGTCAACTGTTATCTCTTGAGGTACCCCAAAGCGGCACACTATGTTTTGCCAAAAGAATTTGGGTATGGTTGGCGCTGTGATGTTGACGATTAGTTTTGCTTCGATCCATTTTGTGAAATATTCCAGAGCGACCAGGGCCGGTCCTGGGATTTTGGGGGCCCAGGGCGGCTCTAGTTGCCAGGGGCCCCTCTATATAAGAATCAAATTTTCGCGCATACATACATATAAATATAAATTTCTATTGCAAGTAAATGAATAGTGTATCACAAAAATATTCATATAGAAGTGTTTGTACATAATTGTTATTTTAAAATTTTCTTCTAACATTCCTAGATGGGAAGTCGTTGATAATGGTATCGATGTCAATCTCGTCCAACAATTTCTTCTCAATGCATAAAGTGTTCAAGCCGCTTTACCGTTTTTGAGACATTGTAGATCTTAAATAAATTCAACAACTTCAACTTTGAGAAGCTTCTTTCAGCTGAAGTCACGGTAAATAAGATCCTATAGGCTTTTTTTTTCTATTTTCACTGCTAGAATGATACTTTCTGCACGACGACGACATGATCTTCCTTAAAAAATTTAACAAAAAATTTGATCAATTCAATTAAGCGATAGCATTTTATTAGGACCTTCTTGTATACGTTACATACGTATCTCCAAGCTTGGTCAGCGTAGCCGACGAAACGAAGAAAGGGGCATGCTTGGACCCAAGATCACGGTGCAGCACCAGGTAGCTTGACCATGATCACACGGCGATTGCTCGTCGTCGGCGATCATCGTTGCGGCAACTTGCGGTGACAGCACAAAGAATTGCGATGCCAGGTGCCTCTTCGACTGCTATTGCCGTACGTGTCGGGCTAGAAAGGAAAACTCTGCAGGCAACAAGCCAACAACAGCCGTGGATGCCTAATGAGCCTGCTGAACTGCAGATGGTGATTAGCTCATTAAAGCTTGAGTGTTTAATTTGCAGTTTTTCTGGAATAAAAGGCCATGGGCAGAGATATCTATACGTATACACAATACACATACTTGGGGTGGGGCCCCATAGATTTGGGGGCCCTGGGCGGCTGCCCCGTTGGCCCTCCCCCAGGACCGGCCCTGAGAGCGACTACCGCGAAGGTGTAGTTCCCTTGTGCAGCGGGTAGCGGCCCGACGATGTCGATACCCCATCTCTGGAGGGGCCATGATGGTTGGATTACTTGTGTTGGCTGGGAAATGCCGTAGAGTTTATTTGCAAACTTTTGACAGGCTTCGCATTTTCTGACTAGGTCCTGGGCATCTGTGAAGGCAGTGGGCCAAAAGAATCCTTGGCGAAGGGCTTTGGCGCAGATTGATTTTGTTCCGGCGTGGGCTCCGCAGATTCCTTCATGAATATCGCGGAGCACTTGAATCCCTTCTTCGCGGCTGATGCACTTTAGCAGGGGTTTACTGATGCTGGATCTGTATAGCTGATCATTGAGTATAACATAGTTTCTTGCTCTTGCTTTCATTCTCTTTTCTTCGGTTTCATCAAGAGGTTCGTAGTAATCCCGAAGGTAAGACATTATAGGTGATCTCCAGTCTTCGCTTTGTATGATGTTTACGAGCTTGATTTCCTTCTCAGGCGTTTTTATCGATGGTGACGTTAATGTCTCGAAGAAAACGTCTGGCGGCAGGGGTTCTTTTCTTGAAGCTGCTCTTGCTAAGGCATCTGCTTCATGATTATCGCTTCGTTCAAGATGGACGCAAGAGTAGCCTCTGAAATGCTTCTCGGTGCTTCGAATTAAGTCTAGGTACTTGACCAGCTCTGGGTCTCGGGCCGTGAAGGTTTTGTCAATGTGGCTCTGGATGACTTTGGAGTCGGTGTGGATGACGAAGTTGAGGACGCCCAAAGCTCTTAGCTTTCTCAGTGCTAGCAATACTGCTTCGTATTCTGCGATGTTGTTTGTGCACTTGTCAGTTTCTTTGCTGAATTCAAGTCTGACTGCATATCTCAATTTGATGCCCGAAGGGGAGGTGAGGATTGCCGAAGCCCCAGCCCCTAAATGACCCCATGCTCCATCACATCTGATTTGCCAGGGTTGTTCGAAGACTGGGCCCTCGGTGTAGGAGCTAGGCTTAGTCCAGTCTGCGATGAAATCGGCGAGGACTTGCCCGTTGATGGCGCTTCTGCTTTCGAAGTCGACAACATGTTCAGATAGTTCAGCTGCCCATTTGGAGATTCTTCCCGATGCCTCTCTGTTGCCAAACATTTCTGACAGAGGCTGATTTGTGAGCACTTTTATTGTATGAGCTTCGAAATAGTGCCTCAGCTTTCTTGAAGCCATTACTACTGCATAGGCGATCTTTTCTAGCTCTGAATAGAACAATTTTGAACCGGAAAGGGCTTCGGAGACATAATAAACTGGGACATGAATCTTTACTTCGATTCCCTTCTTGTTTGTCTTTGCTTGGGATTGGACCAGGGCTGCGCTCACTGCTCTGTGAGATGCGGCAACATATAAGTACAAGGTCTCTTTTGCTTTCGGACTGGCGAAAGCTGTCATTTCTTTCAGGTACTTCTTCAGGTCAGCGAAGGCTTTTCTTTGAGATTCTCCCCATTTGAATCTTCCGGAGCCTTTTAACACTTGAAAGAAAGGGAGGCTTCTTTCGGCTGATCTTGAAATGAACCTGTTGAGCGCTGCAATTCTTCCGGTAAGCTTTTGTACATCTTTGATGGAAGTGGCCTCTTTCATGCTGAGGATTGCTTCTATCTTGTCGGGGTTGGCCTCTATACCCTTGATGGATACTAGGCAGCCGAGTACTTTGCCCTTGGAAACTCCGAAGACACATTTTTCTGGGTTTAGCTTGAGGTTTGCTTGTCTGAACTTGGCGAAGGTCTGAGCCAGGTGAGATATATGATCGCTTCGCTTATCGCTTTTTACGACGATGTCGTCGACATATACGAGTACTATTGTTCCTTCCATTTCTTGCAGTACTTCGGTGGTCATTCTGCAGAATGTTGGTCCTGCGTTTTTTAACCCTTCGGGCATTCTCACGAAACAAAAAGTTCCGAAGGGGGTGATGAAACTTGTTTTCTCTTCGTCTTCTTTTCTCATGAAGATTTGATGATAGCCGGAGAAACAATCCAGCAGGGACAGCAACTCGACTTCGGCTGCGGCGTCTACTATCTTGTCGATGCGAGGCAGAGGGAAATCATCTTTTGGGCATGCCTTGTTTAAGTCGGTGAAATCTACGCACATTCTCTATTTTCCATTCTTCTTCTTCACTGGGACTGTATTTGCTAGCCAGGTGGGGTACTTGACCTCTCTGATGACCCCAGCGTCGAGGAGCCTTTGGACTTCGGCTTTTACAGCTGCGACTCTGTCGTCTGACATTTTCCTTAGCTTTTGCTTCTTCGGTTTGATCTTTGGATCAATGTCCAGCTTATGCTCAATTGTTTGTCTGCTTACACCTTGGAGGTCCTTTGATGACCATGCGAAGACGTCTTTGTTTTTGCGGAGTAGCTCTATGAGTTCTTCTTCTTCGTTCTTCGGGAGGAGATCGCTTATTATCACTGCTTGGTCTAGGATGAGGTTGTCGAGCAGTACTCTTCTTGTTCCGTCTTTGTGGGTGATACGAGGCTCTTCTTTGTCGAGCAACTTTTCTGGTACTAAATGCTTGTGCTTTTCTTCTTTTTCTGGATCTTCGCTTACGATGTACACATTATTTTGCCCTGGGGTTATTCCCTTCTCGATGTTCCTTACTTCTTGCTGGTCCCCGAAGACTGTAATGACTCCCTTCGGCGAGGGCATTTTCATGACTAAGAATGAATTCCTGATGATAATATCGAAGGTGTTAATGACGCCTCTGCCGAAGATGGCGTTGTATGGGTAGTTCATTTCCACCACATCAAAAGTTATATGTTCGGTTCTGGGGTTTGACGTGTCTCCGAAGGACACGGGCAGAGAGATTTTTCCCAGCGGGTTGATTCTTTTTCCCCCGAAGCCATATAAAGGTGTGTCCATAGGTTCAAGGAGTTTCCTGTCCAGTTTTAGACGGTCGAAGGTACTAGCGAAAAGAATGTCCGAAGAAGCCCCATTGTCAACCAATATCTTGGTGACGTCCCATCCGTAGATGTTTGTTTTGATGACCATGGCGTCATTGTGCGGGTGCTTCTTGAGTTCGCAACGTGATAGGTCTTCTTCGGTAAAAGTGATTGGCACGTGAGACCATTTCGTCTTTCTGACTGGAGCTGCGTTAAAGATTGTGTTTACTGCTCTGAAATATTCTCTTCATTGTCTCTTTGACTCGAAGTCCGTCGAAGATCCTCCAGTGATTGGTAATATGGTGCCGAAGGATGGCAGTGGATCTGCAGGAGTTTGATGAATTGACTCGGTCTTCGGTGGAATTCTCGATGTGGATGGTGGTGGTGGTAGCTCTTCTCGTGTTGTATAACTATGTGAAGATGGTGGTAGCATCTTCGGGATGTGGTTTACTTGAGGTATTGGCGAGAAGTTGTTTGGGTGGAAACTCGAAGGCTGAGGCATTGTGCCTTGATAGTGTTGATGGTAAACTGGAGAGAGCTGCGGGTATGCAGGATTATATTGCGGAGATGGTTGCCAGTTGTGGTTTCCGGAAGTATTGTTGACAACTCGCGGTGGAGGTGCGGGTTGTTCCTTTGTTTTCATTCTTTCCAGGACTGTTTTGGTTTCAGGGCATTCTTTTGAGGTGTGTCCTTGGTCAGGTCCATGGAAAATGCAATATGGTTTGCGAGGTTCTTGGTTTCTCCCTTTGCCTCGTCCTCTTCCTCTTCCGTTTCTTCCTCCTCTGTAACTGTTAGACTCCGGAGGTGTTTCCGTCTTCGGGCTGTCAATCTGGTTGATGTATTGTGCTTGTTGTTCGTCTTTGTTTCGCCTTCTCGAGGTGTTCCAGTCTGGTTGGCTTCGTTGGTTGTTCGACTTCGCCGCTTGCTTTTGGCTGTTTTCAGTTGCCTTTCGTCTTCGATAGTCAGAATCAGCTTTGCTGTACTTCGCTAGCTCTGTGTATAAGTCTTCAATAGTTGCTGGAGTGTTCATTGTCAAATGCGTTGAACAAGGTCCGGCCCGAAGCCCCGCGATTGCTGCATCAATTGCTGAGCTATCTTCCACTTCTGGGGCCTGAGATCTTAGTTCTACGAATCTTCGGAAATAATCTTGAAGGGGCTCCCGCTCTCCTTGTACGCAAGCCCGCAGCTCTTGAGCTGAGACGGTTTTGCGCAGGAAACCTTGAAAGTTTTGAGTCAACTTGTCTCTTAAATTTTCCCAAGAGTATATTGTGCCTGGGCGAAGGGTTGAGTACCAGTCCAACGCTGGGCCCTCGAGTGCAGTGATTAGCTTTTTGGCTAGAACGATATCATTTCCGCCGACGGAGGAGATTGCGGCTTCGTAGCTCATGAGAAATTGCCTTGGGTCGAAACGGCCATTATATCTCGGGAGAGGTATTGGCTTGTACGACGTGGGCCATCGCGTGAGTTGAATGCCTTCGGACAATGGTGAGCTTTGGTCAAATTTGCTGATTATCCCTTCGGGTCTTGTGGTGTTATAGTTCGGTCTTGCTACCCTTCTAAACACTTGGTCTTGCTGTTCGGTATTTTGCTCTTGCATTTCCCGCAATTCTTCTTCCAACTGAACGATTGAGGCCTTCGCTTCTTCAATTCTGGTTTGGAGTCTTGTTTTTGAATGTTGGTTAACCTGTTCGAGACGAGCGCTTCGTATTTCTCGGAGCCTCTTCAACTGTTTCTGCAACTTAAGGAGGGCTCTGTACTCTTGCTCTTGGTCTTCGCATCTTGCTCGCTCAGCATTCTCTGCAGCTTCACGGTAGTTGTCCCACCACTCACTGGCTGCTCCCATGAGCTGGTGCGATGGCAGAAGGACTTTCTCCCTGTCATTGGCATTCACAACCTGAAGCTTCTTTATGATGCCTCTCACCCAATCATCCGCTGCTAGGGGGTTGTTGGGATTCTTCGGAAAGAAAGCCCAGCACCGGGTGAAGTACGGAGAGAAAGCGTGAGAGAAAAGGAAACGGCTTCGCGTACTTCAGAGAGAATCTGCGCAACACGAAGCCTAGGCCATCGCATTCACAATTATGTTACATAGCAAGGGGTCGACCCCCTCTCCAGTGCACGGGAGGGGGTATTTATACCGTGATCAGGGATTACAAATCAATGCCTAAACTACCCCTGATCACGGAGAATAATGTACAGGATATTCGGTACAAAAATGTCCGGAGGGCACAATAGACTTTTGCCATCTTCCCGTCGAGGGTACACCAGAAACCCTAGCCGCTGACGTACTCGTCCTCCGTGCCGCTCTGGGCCCACCTGCGGGTCTTCGGCTCTACACGAGGCACCCAGCCGAGCCTCGCCCGAAGTCCGCAGCCTTCGCGTGGCAGCAACCCTTCGGACGATGGATTGGCCTTTGCGCCCCGCATCAGATCCCGCGGATCTTCGGACATGCGCGAGGCGCCCCTCCGAGCTTGGCCCGAAACCCTGAGCCTTCGCGTGACGGAGACCCTTCGGGCGCTCGGTCCACCCTTCGCGCCCAGTATCAAGCCCTACGGAAGGAAAGAGAAACGACACACGAAGGATAATTTGGTTAGCCTGGCCAAACCCTTCGGTTTCAAGGAGAGGGCTGTCCGGGATCGAATCCTGCTCCGCAGATCCCCAACAGGGGTCTTCTTCGGCACTCTCAAAGGTCGGTGGCCTGAGTCTCATGAACTCTGGCATCTTGGTCTGGGGTCCAGGTGCACGGTCTAGCAGTCCCTGAGCAATGACTTCCATCAGGCGGGTCTGGTTGTCCATCACAGCGACAAGGTCGGTGACAGGCGGGTCAGGTAAACCTCCACCTCGTCCACCTCTACCACCTCTACCACGGTTCTGATTTCCTCCACCTCGGTTCTTGTTCTGGTTCTGGTTCTGTTGCTCTTCTCCACCTTCACCCTGGCCTTCCTGGTTATTCTGGTTGTCCTGGTTGTTTTGATTGTTCTGGCTTGCCTCATCTTCTTGGTTACTGCCTCCAACTCTACCTCCACCTCTGCCACGCTGGTTGTTAGTTCTTCCTCTTCCACGTCCACGTGCATTGCCCTGCCCCGGGGCATCCTCATCTTGTGCAACTTGACGTTCACGACGCTGCCGCACTCGGGCAGACTGCCTTACGGGAGGCATCTGTAGAGTTGATAGGGGACAGCGGGAGGTGAGAGCAAGTCGAGGTTGAGATAAAAACTCAGGCAAGGTAGCAAGATAGGAACACAGGATTTTTCTAACACACAAACAATAAGATCCAGCATCATTACAACATCACAGCATACATAAGCATCATAACAGAGTGCGATTAGACATACCCAAGCCCTTACACAGGAGGACTTGTCGGTACAACTAAACAACAGGACTCGACAACATGGTACTCTAGGATATAACAACACACATCTGCTGGACTACTCAACTACGGATACAAGCACTGCTGCCACCAGTGCAACTGATAACTGACTCCCTCTGGGATAGCTGCTCCTCAGAACTGGTCGTAGCCGTGGTCCCTGCGCCAAGCACGGTACAGGTCGTAGGGGTCGTCACCCATGGTGTGGGCACGAAGCAGCTGGTAGTACTCGAAGAGATCCACGTCTGCGAGCATCTGTGGTGCTGGGGCCTGCTGCGGAACTGCTGGGTAGAGGTGAGCTGGGGGTGCTGCAAGCACTGGCTGGTACGGAAACAGTGGTCCAAGTGCAACAAGTGCTGGCGGGTACTGAGCTGCTGGGTCTGCCATAAGAGCTAGCTGGTGACCTGCTGGTGGCGCAAAAAGTACTGACTGCTGCTGAGCTGGTGGTGCGACAACTGCTGGCTCCTGCTGAGCTGGTGGTGCCACAGGTGCTGGCTCCTGCTGAGCTGGTGGTGCAACTACTGCTGGCTCCTGCTGAGCTGGTGGTGCCACAGGTGCTGGCTCCTGCTGAGCTGGTGGTGTGACAACTGCTGGCTCCTGCTAAGCTGGTGGTGCCACAGGTGCTGGCTCCTGCTGAGCTGGCGGGTCGATCACTACTGGCTGGTCCTCGACGTTAACCCAGAAGTTGACGACGTTGCCTACCTCCTCCATCACTAGGTCGTAGTGTGGTGGTGAAAAGTCGATCAGTGGGAAATCGTCCTCGTCCATCGAATCTGAGTAGTCAGTGTCATTATCCGTCGGATAATCTATCTCGTGCTCGGTCTCAGTGTCCTCCTCACCCTGCAGAGGGTCCTCTAGCAACTCAAACTCAGGGTCCTCCTCTGCCATCTCAGCATCCTTGTCCTCTAAGGGGTCCTCGTCTGACTCTGCCAGGTAGCCATACGCTGGCTCTGGAGCTGGGGCTGGAGCTGGTGCAACTGCTGGTGAAGCTGGAGCTGGCTCAACCTCTGGTGGTACTAGAGCTAGTGCAACCTCTGGTGAAGCTGGGACTGGCAGCTGTGCTACTCCTGACGGTCCTGCACCTCCAGAGTCCTCACTGTCTCCTCCAGAGTCATCACTGCCAGTGGGGTACCACTCTGAGTCTGACGGTACTGCGTAGTGCTTGTGGTACTGAAGTCCTCTGACCCTCATAGTGTACCTGCGACGGGGTCCTCCGTGGTACTTGTGGCACTTCACCCAAGCACGGTCAACTGTCTTGATGAGGTACTTCGCGTCCTCCCTCCAGAGCTTCTTGGTGGTCTCAAGCTCTGTCGTCTTCTCTGCAAGCTGAGCCTGAGCTGCGGCAAGCTGGGCCTGAACATCTGTGAGCTTCTGCGTATCCTCATCCCACATCTGTGCAATCGTCTCAAGGACGTGAGCTGTCTGCGTAGACTGTGCCTGGGCCTCTGCGAGCTGAGTCTGAGTCTGCTGAAGCTGCTCACTGAGACTCCTCTCTCTGCTCTCTGCTGCCTCGGCTCTGGTGACACACCTGTCAAACTCCTTGAGGTGATCCTTGAACAGATTGTCGATGGCCATCATGTACCAAGCAGACGCTACCACAGTGGGGTCCTCCTCACCCTGCAGTGCACTCATCCGGTACTCCCAAGCTGCGTCAGTGTACTCAAAGAGCGGGAAGTAGCAACACGGGGTGCCACGTACTCCCAGCTCGTGGCGCTCGCAGAAGATCAGCAGGGTCTTGCGAGCTGCAAGCTGGTGGGCGTCTCGGGACTGGGCGCCAGTAGTCCTCACTGTCAGGGGCTGCAGGTCAGGGCGTGTGCGGGGCTGGAGAACTGTCACCTCCACCTCACACTTCTGGACGCCTCCCAGGACGACGTTGCGGGAGCGGTACTCTGGGTGGTCGGTGTAGCCAAACCTCTGCAAGGTCTCAAACAGGACTGTGGGGAAGCCTGCCACGCCGGTCTGGTAGCTGAAGGTCCACTGGGTGCTTGGCTGCTGGTCCTCCATCTGTTTCAACAAAAGTTAAAGATGGGTAAGTACAAAGTAACAAAACAATTTTGTAAAGTAAGAACAGAACAGAAAGTAAATTTTGTAATATAGTTTATATATATAAAATATCACTCTCTCACGATCGTTTCCAACCTAAGGTCCATCCTACAGTCAAGCATGGCACTGATACCACTCTGTCATACCCCATTTTTTGGAGCATGAGTGCTCACCGTATCAGTCCCTGGATCAGACGCTGATACGAACACTTACACAGAATGATATCACAGAGTCATCACTTACATAAATATTACCGAGTCTCATACAAGCCTTCATACATAAAAGGTCTTATAACTCCTGGCCAAGGGCCAATTTATTACATCAAGCATCAAGCTGGTGGGCTGCAACAGCAGAACCACTTAAACACTACTACAGCGGAAGACGGAAATGGGACTAGCACAGGCATCTTGAGTGCGGACGAAACCCTATTCTTCATCACCATCCTCCTGGTACTCAGGTTCTTCATCTGAATGATTAAAGCAAGGGTGAGTACATAAGGTACTCAGCAAGTCCTAACAACAAGGGATAAATGTATGCAAGGATACAACCAATGGATAGGCTGAGGGTTTAGTGTCTGAGCAGAAAGCCAGTTTTATGCAAGGGTCGTTTGTAAAACAAAACAGTTCGCAAACTACGGTCAAGATTATCATTGGTATTTAATGGGGTTGTTTGGCCCTGGGGGAGATGCAATTCATCCCGCCAGTTCCCAAGTTTTAATGCTGGCAGGAAACCAGCGCACGGTTCCACACCGGAGTATTCCGAAAACACACCAAGGGGTAACTCACACCGTTATACTAATCATTGTGTGGCATAAGCTTTCGCGTTGTCCATTACCGTGGAACACGGCTATCATGATAGGTTTTACACTCTGCAGAGGTTGTACACAGTTCCCCACAAGGTACACCAGTCCTCCCCATCGTCACGGCTTGGGCTGGCATACTAATGGTCCCGTACCTACTTGGTGTCACCACGGCACCCCCACGGAAATACTGCAACCATGGACTTCACAATACCGACATCATCATATAGAAAGGCCTGAATAATCACCATATGCCGGATCCCGATGCCTGCTACATCGGGTCTTCTCCTGGCTTCCGCTGCAACTCCTGCCCTCCAGGTGGGTACCGGGTGAACAATATAGTAGGGTGTGGTTCCAAACCTTTCCCATTCAAGGCATGTGGTTGTACGAAAGGTGCTAGGCAAGGCGGCACATGAACCTGTCCTTATACGACCGAAGCAAGCATCTTCAATAGCTATCCTCAAAAGAGGAGTCGCATCCCAGAGATAGCCCTCCCCACTGAGGACTAACTCGCTTGCTCCCGCCAAGGAATATCCCCACTATGGGTTGCACAATTATCACTAATGAAATACCATCCCACATTTCATATTCACACACACTCCACCAATCACACACACATTTAACACAAAAAGCATGTATAGCATGATTAATTAAGTACGCATGGTAATAAGTCCTAAGCAGCATATCATGTCAACATATCATTAAAGAATTAATGATAGTGAATCCTAGGTCTAACAATGGAATTGGATAAGCAATAACAACGCATGGCAATCAACAAGTATAGGATCATACTAGCATTTAAATCACATTTGAACATCATGCATATTTATTTCTAAACTGGGCTCTAAGTTGGATCATTTGCAAACATAGGATCAACATGATCAAAGGGGTTAGAACTTGCCTTCACCAAAGTTTTCTTCTTCTAAGTCCTCGTAATCCGGATCCTCCACTCCTTCCTCAAAAGCTTGATCTTCTATTGATTTGCAAGCAAACAACGATTCGAATAAATCTAATGATCAAACAATTAACTAACAAGCATATAAATCCAAATGAAATCCAAACAGGAGATAACAACAGATGGTTCTGGCATGAACAGCTAGATAATGAAATTTGATGAATTTTGGCGAAAGATTCGTCAAATTTGGAGTTAAAATGAAGGAGTTATGGATTTTACAAGATTGCAAAGTTGGAATTAATTAGGATTTAAGCTAATTAATTAGCTATGGACTAAATCCTAATTAATCAGAGGTAAACAAGGCCGGAACAGTGATCTAGAGATAACCTAATATTATTAGGGATTTTATGGAATTTTTTTGCTGAAGGAAAAAAGCTCGAAATAAGGCTCTGTGTGCAAACTGCGTGTAGATCTAGTATTTACAGAGACAGGTGTGAGACCGACAGGTGGGACCACAGAGGCGGGTCTGCTGCGGCCTACTGTTCTGTGGACTGCGTCCACGTGCGCGGTGAACCGGCCGTGCGCGAGAGATCGGTTCACGGTGCACCAGGCTCGTGCACCGGTGCTGACTGGGCGAGGGGCGACCGGGTCGTCGCGGGCCCGAGCGCCGACGTGGCGCGCCACGGCGGACGGCGGCGCGACGCGGTCAGAGCGCGCCGGAGCGGGGCGCGCGCGGCGGTGCGTCGCCGGGAAGCTCACCGGCGACGGCTACAGGGCACAAGAAGCGAAGCTAAGGGCACCTAGAGGATCTATGCGCGAAGGCGGACGCCATGGCGGGTGGTGTTGACGTGGAGGGTGACGGTGGCGGCGTCGCGGGCTCGCCGGAGTGCGGCGGCGCGACATTGCGCGGGGCGCGAACGCGCGTGCGTGCGCGTAAGCCCAAATTTGTGAGGTTGTGTAGGTGCGCGGGAGCATGGGGTGCACGACGCACGCATCGGCTTGGCCAGGCGTGGCCGGAAACCTCGCCGGCGACAAGGTCGCGCGGCGGCGCGTGATGACGCGCGGCGTGAGCTTAGCTAGCATGCTCTGACGCGAACGAGAAATGGCGTGGAAGAAAGAGGAGAGGGCCACGGTGCTCACCGTGGGCTCGATGAAGGCAGAAAGGGTCGGTGAGCGCTCCCCGTCTTCTCACGGTGGTCGGAACCCTAGCCCGTCGCCATCTCCGTGCTCCGCGCTTCGGCTGCGGAAAGGAGAAATGGGATGAGGTTAGTCACGGCACGGCGAGGTCAGAGGAAGAAGAAAGGGGAGCCGGGGCCAACTGGTTCGTTGTCGGGGGCTCGCCGCGTTGGTCACCCAAGTTGGACAAGGCGGTGGGGAAAAGTGGAAATTGGAGCTTGTTGAGCGAGGAAAAGAGGAATTGGCCGTGTGGGAGCGTGGGAGAGAAGGAGAGGGAGCTCTCCTCTTATAGCCGCGGCCGGGAAGGAAGCTTCCCCGCAACGGCTCCTCGCCGGAGTGAATGCGGCTTCTGACGGGGAGCACGCGGCGCAATTACGGCGGGGTGGCGTGGCGCCACGGGCGAATGGGAGCGAAGATGCTCTGTTCAGCGGCGAATAGGAGAGGGGGCGAGTTTAAGGCGCGGCCAGGCGGCGTGCTCGCCGTACTACGGCGGCGATGCACAGTAGCGCCCGGCGGTCCGAAGGAGGAAGACGCGTGCGAGGCCCACACGTCAGCGGGAGAAGGAAGGGAGTGGGCTGGTGCGGGAGAAGCTGGGCCAGCTGGGCTGTGCGGTCCGCGGGGAAAGAAAAGAAAAGGAGAAAAGAGATGGGCCGCAGGGGAGAAAAGAGAAAGGCGGCCCAGGAGGGAAAAGAAAGGTTTAAACATTTCCCTGAATTAGATTTAGCTCAAATTTGAATGGGATTCAAATTTGAGAAAGGGACAAAACCAAAAGAACACATAAATAAAAACAGGAAACTCCAAATATGCAGATGGTGGGGTTTGATGCACATTAAAAATTCGAAAATCAAATTTGGGGTGAATTTACCATACTAGTTTGATTGCATTTGTTCTAATTCAAAAAGTTTAAATTTTTAGTGATTTTATAATATGGGAAAACACAGGGTGTTACATTGCATTCGTCCATGGCGGCGGAGGATGACTGAGGCCGCAATGCTGCAGGATGGGAGCTGGGAAACGGCGCACGCGGACAGGCGAGGGGCGCGTCATGCGATTTGGTCGCTGGCGGTGAGGCGTGACAGCACGACGAAGCTAGGGCGGGCGAGCTTGCAGACGGCGAGGCGCGAGCGACATGGCCGTGCAGGATCGCGGGGAGCGCTTCGAATTGGAGGTCGCGAGCGAAGCACGACGAGGAGGGCTATGTCGACGGGAGGGCGAGCGCTTCATCGCAGCTAGTGCTGCGCGGTGGCCGTCCTTTAGCCGCGATGTCCGAGCTCGGCCACCTGGGCTGCGACGGCGAGGGCGCCATTGAGACGGCAGACTCGTCCCCGTGTCGACGGCAATGGGGAGCTCCGCACCTAGCCAATGGTAACCGCGCACACCAAGGAGTCGTTGACCTTTCGTTCGTTAAACGTTGGCATGTTGATCTTGTTATGTAGCTGTAGGCTTGTAGCGAGAATGATTTTGATATGTAGCAGTAGTAATTTCATACACTAGATTGGCAAGGAAGCTCTGTTTTCAGATGTTGCCTAAGGAATCATAATCACTTCTTGCATTGTAACTTTCAATACATGTACATCACAATTCAAGACTTGGCCAAATTCTGAAATTATTTTCTTGTTTTAAAATGTTGGTATATAAAGCATGCATGTACCGACCTTTCAGGTGCAGCAGTTGGCAAGACTCTTGTCAGAAGATGTTCGTGGCTCTCAACTAGCTTTGCAGAATTTGTTTTTTACTTTTACATGGCCAGACCGGGAAAACAGCGTTGACCTGAGTTGTTCGCTTGGCTATAACCTTAGTCTACAATATACATCATTTTTAATTGTCTCTTTGTTTGCAAGCCGGTCTGTTTTTGCAGCCGGATTTGTAGAAAAACGAAAATGATGATCTTTGTGAGGAGTCATGTAGGCATTTCACATTTCTAGTTGCAGCGGCAGGTCTAGGGACATCGAATATGTCCTGGTCAGTGGGCGTCAGCTTGACGAGCTCCTAGCGCCACAGTGGAATTGCCACTGCAGTATCCCACGCGCGGGTGCACCAAACTGCAAAGAAGCGCCCCTCCACGCATGCACAGGATACAAACCAGATACGAAGATGTGCAGCATGCAAGTTCCAGGGAAGATGACTCAAAGCCCTGTTGAGACTTTGCACTGCATATGCTATTTTCCCGGTGGCTCCTAATCCTTAAATGAGTGCAGCACTGAATAACTCAGTTAACTATGGATGATTCTGATAATACCACGGGAACGTATTGGGAATAAGTCAGACACAAATCTATGAGGCCTCTCTCTGGTTCTTATATACATGAACGCTACTGTGGTCACAGACTCACTGTTGCTTGTCACTTGCGAGTTAGGACACTGATCTGCCATTTTGAATGTCCTATCTTTACAACTACATTACACTACCTTTCATCCCTCGTAATAAAATACTATCTACATTCAATTGCTTATGCAGTCACACTGTTGCAGATCATCAAGATATTGTGCAACTATGAAGGGTTGGTTGGTTATAATAATAAAACTTTGAAGAAATGCGTATCCTTCTTAGCATGATAAGAACCTTCAAGTCTTTCTATTGACAAAACTGTCCCTTTTGTTCGTTCATCTCTATTTTCATGAGCAAAGAGTCGATGCTTTTGGGAGCTGTGTACAATCAGTATTAAGAAACAATAGAGGTCTACATTCAATGATATTTAAGAAATATATAACAGCTATGAACACAGTTAAATATATTTTCTTTGCTTGTAAAACAGTTGGTTTGCTTGAATACACGAGCACATTTGAAATAAAATTATCACTGAATATCACATATAACTCCCCATAGAAATAGAGAAGTGCATGGCAAGAGCATTACTCCAACTCTCAAGGGTATATGACATGGCACATCATATTTTTGCTTTCGAGGGCGACACTACATAGATATATTACGAAGCAATTAATGTTAAGATCACTACACCTCTCCCACTATAGTGGAGAGCGACATCATTACGTCTTTACTTTGATGCTGTATGACGTATGTACTGATGAAGTTAACTTAGTAATCAGAAATCATAGACAAGTTTGGATTAGGAATCTCCTATGCGTGTAAATTTAACGCACGACCCCGATGACGACGTCCTCTCCTTCCTCAATAGTGGGACCTCTCCTTCCGTCTTTCCGTATCACCTTGCTCAGAAGGCAAAAAGGTGCCACAGGGCATCCGGGGCGGCCTCGGCAACCGGTACTTCGTCCCTACGCGACATGGTCGGCATCGGGCCTTACCAATGTTGCGAAGCGCGTTTTCTGACCATGGAGCAGGCCAAGGAGGCCGTCCGGACTCAGTAACACATGCTGCCCAAGGGTCAGCGGCAGCAGCAGACCTCCGAGTCCGCCGTCCAGCCGTTATTAGAGGCTCAGCTATGCTACACCGACCGGTTCGACAGCGTAACCCGACCAAAACAGTGTGTTACATGCAGTTCCACGCTGATAGAGAAACGCCATTCCTGAACTGAGATTGGCGGCCAGATACTGTGACGGAAGGCCCTTCTCCGATGCCTCGTAATCCTAGTTTACTTGTACAAAGTTTTTGGCGGTCAAGTTATCTCAAAAAAAAAAGTTTGAATGAACAGACATGATGCAGAGAAATAAAAACTTTGATCTTTGGAGAACTCATCCTCCTCACTTGTATATATAGATATGGATGCTAGGGTGGTAACTGTATGCATGTTCATCACTTGTGCGTTAAGACACTGATCTGGTAGTCGCTTTTGATTCCCTATCTTTACAACTGTGGTACAAACAGTACACTACCTTTCGGCCACAAAGAAAAATGGCTAGCTGCACATAATTTCTGATACTCAGTTGCCTGTTGCAGCTTGGCAACATTACCTATTTCTTCAATGGAGGCAGCGGCGGCGGCGGAGGAGCCAGAGCCGCTGCCATACCGTCGTAATTGCTGCCTAATACATCAACTGAAAATATTAAAATACCCTTTATCATTTTTTAAGAAAATGAAAGTAAACAATACTTGGCCCACATTATAAGGTACTGGGCCACAACTTAAATTTCTTTTATTTGGTACCTCTCTATTTTCAATAGTTAGATTTAGCAAAACGAACGGTTACAATACAACTCCAAGCATCATAGCATTGCTAGGGATTTTTGGACGAATGGTAACGATTGAACAGATTAGGTTGAAACTTGAAAAACACAAAATTTTAAGGTTTCTGTGGAGTGGGTCAATTGCAAGTATGAATAGCATCCGAGATGCTGCCGCTGCCTCCATTGAGGCGGAGGAAACCTTAAAATTTCTTCAATGGAGGCGGCGGCGGCGGCTGAGGAAACCTTAAAATTTTAAAATTTCGTCCTTCAACAGCTATAGTAGCGGTAGAGCCGGACGGTGACTGCCTCCATGGCAGGGAGTAGAAGGATGCGGTTGTCGAACAGCAGCTGCATGTGACTTGCACAAATCGGCGGCGGATAACAGATGACGCGGCCCAGAATTCACGCCAAAGCCACTTGACCTTGCAACTGTCACAGCAGAACACCATGGACGAGGCTAGTTTATTAGATGGATGAACGCTTACAAGCTGAGAGATAAACCTACTCGCCATCCTCACGGAGGCTTTGAGTTCTAGGATCGATTATCTATGCTTAACATGATTTATTCGAGAGATCCTCATATATATAGCTCTCCTAGCAAACTTGCTACCAACTTAAGCAATTATTCAGCCGGCTAACAAATCCTCTCCGGCCCTTAACATAGTCAAACAAACTGAAACAAACTAGCCACTAACTAAATTATTGCCCTTCTTGGGGCTCTGGTAGTGATTGCAGAAGAAGTATGCCGGCGTCGTCGCCGTGATGGACTTTCTACTAATGCGAGGCGCGCCTCTTGAAGATGAAGCAGATCAAGGAGGCCGTCGGGAGCAAGTTCTATCGCAGTGCAGTGGAGAGATCACCGGGGAAGGGCCCGCGGCAGCAGCAGACCACCGAGTCGGCCATCCTGTCGTTACTGGAGGCTCAGGTATGCTACACCGAAGGGTTCAGTGGCGTCGCCCGACCAAGTCAGCGTGTCACATGCAGCTGCACGCTGATACACCGCGCCGTTCTTCAACTGCACGGTACAGCAGCTTGGTGGCCAGATACCGTGACGGAAGGCTCTTGCCCGATGCCTCGTGTTCCCAGTTTACTTGTACAAATTCCGGTCAAGTTTGAATGAACAGACATGATGCGCAGAGAAATAAAAACATTATATTTGTGAGAACTCATGCACAGGTTATATTGTACATATATATAGACAAAGGTAAGGTATATATGCTCATCACTTGAGCGTTAAGACCCGGATCTTAGCAACAGTGGTACAAGTACATTACACTACCTTAGAGTTTTTTTTTGTTTTACACGGTACAACTCAGACACTCACAACGCACGCACACCTACCTCTATGAACGCACATACGCAAACTCTACCCCTATGAGCGTCTTCGAATACTGAGCTGGCAATCTTCCAGATTGACGAAGTCATCACTGGCGCTTCGCTGTCGACGATCACGTCGCATACTACTGAAAGCACAATGCCATTAAATCCTATAAATTTCGCTTCCACCGGAAGTCGAACCTAGAACCTCAGGTACTACTGAGGCTCTTGTAACCACTAGGCTACAGAGCCCTCTCAGTGAAAAAGGCTAGCTGCAATCATTTCCAATACGCAACTGTAATGTTGCAGCTTGGCAGACCTGATTATTGAAGATTAAATGGTGCCAGTATATAAATCAGGAACATGGTTTTTTTTTGAAAGGACGAGGTTGAAATAAAATATCAATTGAACCGTTCTAAAATTCGGCAATCAGCATGTGAACGCAACGCTGTTTCTTTTCCTGCCGTTTTCACTCAGCAATGGGGCAGTTTCAGGGCCGGTACGTCCTGAGATTTTGGGACCAAGGCGAAACAAAAAAAAGGGAGCCTCAGGATAGACATAAAAAATATTTTTCTACATGTTTTAAAAGTTTCTTCTAAGATTCGGATGTCAAAATAATCATTGGAATGTCAAAATAAAAAAAAATTATCAATTTCTTCTCAAGTCATGGAGGTGGAGAAACTGAAAAAATAACATGTTAGTGATTGGAAACTAATGCAATATAAATGTACTACATATATATACTAAAGAAAATCTTACTGATTGTCACATCGTAAAAAATAACACATCAATCCCCATTCCGTGAATTATCCGTGCTGTGCAATCATCAGAATAAATTGCCCAAAAGAAATCATCATAATAAATTAGTAATTAATCCTTAAGGCTTTGGTGTGTAAGCGTCTCATACTCCTAAATTTTAGCGCTTGAGGTAGTTGCCTCGCGAAACAACCGCCTCTTTCTTTTATCTCGCTCTCTCTCTCTCTTCCACCTCATCAAAAATCCTACGTGGCGTTGCATGAGACGACCTATGAGACTGCCTACGTAGATCGTTGTACCTGCCCTAATCAAGAAAGAAACAAGGGATTTTTTTCTCGACTCTCTCTCTCTCTCAACGTCCCTAACCTTTGCCCCTCCCTTGCTTGCGTGCCACGCCGTGCCCCCGCCACTCACTGGCAGAGCCAGGCATCGGCCAGCCGGGGCCGCACCCCCCCCCCCCCCCCCCCCCCGGTGCGTGTTGTTTCTGATGGCTATTAATAGGGTCAGTACTACCGGTCACACCAGAACAAAGGAAAAAGTGCACAGTTCATCAACGTTTGCTCATTCCCGGCTGCATTGCTCGATCCAATCTTTAGGTAGTACTGATGGTGACCTCATCTCCATCACCATCGTCGTAAGACCCACTCAGCTATAGAAGTGCATGAACATGCACCGTAGCATGTCCTTCTTTGCTCCTATTTTTCTCAGCCTCCATCTAATTTAAGCATGCAGATCTAGGACCTGAGTGAGTTAAATGTTGCTTGCTTTCTTTCACTGTTTTTTTTTTTTTTTTGTTGCTAAGTGCTAAATGGCCCCTCAGTTTCGTGGCTGGCTCCGCCACTGCCGCCACTCCACTGCCGGGCTGCCGCACCGCCGTGCGCCGCTGCCCTCTTGCCGTAATACGTCACGAACCACAACAGCGCTGGGCTACTTTGTTGCACAGAGGGCAGGCATGCTCGCTTAACCTGATCTCAGCAGGTCCGTTAGTTTTTTGTATTCAACGCTAATGTCATCTCTCGTTAATTCCACCAAACGGAGCCACGAATTGAACCAGGCACCCCGCTTGGCAGGGGGTCTTTTCCACGAACCGTACGTAGTGGCGGGCACTGGCGGACTACTGTGAAGAATCAACAATCACCGAAGGCTCGTTTTGTAGTAGTGTTGTTCGTTGTGCCTGTGCCCTAGCCATTGGTGTTATCTTTACCGGCATGGCAATGGAAACTGCATTGGTTAATTCACATCTTTGTTTCAGTAGAACTTCCACCAAACTGGCATATTATATGAAGTTGCATGCTGATAGAGTAATACCATTCTTGAGCGGTGCATATCATGTGCAAATGCACTAAAAGTTGGAAATGTGAAAATACTCAACATGAGCCGTTGGATGGTTCATCCATGGTTTAGAAACAATTGAACTTTGCATATGGCCTCCTGCATGTTTTGGTAAATATCCAAATTCCCCCTTCATTTTTCTGAAGTCTTGAACTTTTGGACCTATAGATACACAAATATTGACCGTAGATGCACGATCCAACGTCCTAGATTGAAAATTTTCACATTTCTAACTTGTGCATTTGCACCTGATATGCACCCTCTTGAACAGTCCAACTAACTGTTGACTAGATACCCTGGCCGGGTACGGAAGGCCCATGTTGACGCCTTTTAACCCTAGCATGCATGCACAAAGTTTTTGAAGGAAAGTTTGTATGATCAGAATGTTGTATACTCATTACAATACCTTTAAGAATAAGGAGCGCTATTCACAAAATAGATCAAAAAAATTTTATGTCAGAAAGTTTACATTTTATAAAAATTTTGTATACCCAAACGTCAGGTTGATAAAATATTGCTTGGTGGTTTCTTCTGCAAGTTTCTTGTAGGCTGTTTGTTGTCAATTAGTTTATTTGACTCACGAGCTCTAGTCAAATTATACTAGGAGTATCAACGAATTCAAAAAATGACCAAAGAATATTAAAAGACTGTCAATCACTTGCAATTTTTTTGAGAATTATTAAAGAATATCAAATTAATTATTAAAACAGTCGCTTGCAATTCCGTTCCAGAATTAGAGAGTTGAGTTCTGAAGTAGCTGAACATAGGGCAGTCCAAATTCGTGATCCTTCGCTTGCTCCAATGGCTTGTTTCTTTCCTTCCCTGTCCGTCGTTCCAATGGACACAGCAAGCGACGCAAGGAGATCCATTCGAGTCTCTGTTGCTAGCTTACCCCGTACATGGACACGCACTGCACCACATGTTCCTTCAGCCAGTTTCTATTCTCACCAGTCCTCCATTTCCAATTATTACTCTAGTTGGTTGTTCATCCCGACTCTGGACGCTACCCAGCAGCGTTCTAGTGCCCAACTCTCCGAGAAAGCGACATCGCGCTGCATGCTACTTTCCTGGCGCCTCGTAATCCTAAACATGGCATCCATGCATCACTGAATAATTTAGAGTTGTCTATGGACTATTGTAACAATACCATGGAAATGTATTGGGCATAACTATGTATGAGGCCTCTATATATCTAAATAATGGTACATATAAATATGGACGTTGTTGTGCTCAATGTATGTACGCTCATCACTCGTGCCTTAAGACACTGATCCTATAGCCACTTTTAGTTTTTTATCTTAATTTACTGCGGTGGTACAAGTACATACTGCACTATCTGCATTCATTTTTTTATACGCAGTTGTACTGTTGCAGCTTGACTGTTGATACTTGACAGACTCAGCTATTGTGCTTGGTGATAAATAATTCGAAGAAATGCTTATCCCTCTTTCCATAAGGGCGTGCATTTTGATCTTTTTTTTCTCAAATTACCATTGAAAGCAATTTAAATCCATACTTGCCCTGCCTCTCACTAAAATTTTGTTTCTACAATAACATATCAGATATGTATTCTAAGTTCATGTTTCAATCAAAGGAGAAGAATAAGATGAAAAGATCTTATTCATAACATTTGGCTTGTTTCTAATCCATAGGTACAGAAAATCAGAAATCAGACACGATGTTATCAGAGACACATGTCTAGATATAGTGTTCATCAATCACGGATGTGACTGGTGAAATGTAAAAACAAATTTATTCTTACATACTGCTACAGCCAAACTCCGCCTATGTTTAAGTCGTCTCAACATAGCCAGTCCCAAGCCCAGATAAAGGAGGGTTGTGTTAGGTTTGGCAAAGCAACGTAAAAACCAGGCACTCTAACTGTTATACTGCCACAGCCACAATATCATGAGGTAGTGACTGAAGAGAGCTCTGTAGAAGAGTTTATAAATTAGTAAAAACTGTCTCCTAAGCATGATGATGGCATTTCTATGTTTACTCAAACAAAAAACTTGAACTTACCATTAAGTTTTATGAAAAACCTTTCTTGTTCAACCTGGAGTGTTCAAACAAAAAACTTGAACTTACCATTCAGTTTTATGATTAAAACCTTTCTTGTTCAACCTGGAGTGTTCAAGAAGACATTGACGTGTCCTGACATACCACATAGCCGAATTTTCCCGTGAGCCAAAACTGACTAAAGCGCCACGTAAATTATCCCCGTGGGTGAACCGTCACACAAAAGCACCTACAAAATTTGGCGCTAGGAAAAATCCCTTTTTCGTGGGGGTTGACCCACAGGAAATATTTTCGTGAGGGCAATCCCTGGCACTCGATCACCGTCATTAAAAAAATGGGATGCCGCCAGATTTGCACCGCAATTCTCATGGCGGCCAGTGTGTAGATTTTCTTTACATGTTTTAAAATTTTCTGCATACTGAAATCTCTGTTCAGAAAAAAGATATGCAAACATACAGAAAAATGTAGATTACTGGGCAGAAGAAAATATCAGAACATTGCCATATATCGATGTCGAATAGTGGTGTATCAAATCTGAAAGCCTTTGTATCGCACAAAGTTTGTTTGAGACGAAAAAGGCTTGATTTAAAACCACGTATCTCTATCTGTGTGTTTGAAACTGAATTAAGTTCTCCTACGGACTAACTTTCTTGCAGTTCGCATAGTTGTCTTTTAGTCATGGAAGATAAACTGACAGGCATGAGACTACCCCGGGATCCGGCCCCTTTATATTTTTGGCAACTATGTAACCCAACCCAAAGCCCACTTGACTGGAATACATGGTGTGACATTGGTCCAAAGAGTTTACACGGATCATTTTCTAATTATGTTGGACCGATCTATTCAGTAGGCCCCACCTGTACACAAATGACATATGAAATTGGATCTATTTGTTTGGCTCTTCAATGGTAAATGCTTCATCTATGTCGAGTGTGCTGGGACGTGTACATCAAATTAATAGAACCTCCGTCCTCGATGCCTTCTAAGTCCTCACCGTAAATGTGTGTACCTTAGGCCTAGTTGTTTGGTGGTGTGCATGTAATTCGCACAAAGTGCAACAAAATCAAGATAACATGGTTGAAATTACAGACTTTGTATGTCCTCACCGCGGCCAAGGAAATGCACAGGAAAATGAAGTTTCCTTGAGCGTCTCGAGTTAGCCCACAAGGAAATTGTAGATTCTTTGTTAGTGCAAACAAAACACAAGGAAATTGCACACAGAAAAAAAATTACATTAGATTCGCTCGCACGCCAAATATTTCCCAGTCGGTTTTTTATAACAGGGAAGATGTAGGAAAAATCTGGGAACGAAGGCACAATTTCCACACGATTTCTACACGAAGCGGACCACGTTATATATATGCAGTTGCACGCTAAGAGCAGTCATGTCCTTGAACCGCATATTCTAGTTTCCTGGAGGCCAAATGCCATGATAGAAGGTCCATCCCCAATGCCTCCTAAGCCCAGTATGCTTGTGCAAAGTTTTTGCATCCAAGTTTGCTGGAACACACATGATGAAGGGAAGAGAGGTCGATTGAAAATATAAGGTCTTTGCGTGGACTCCTGCGGTAATTGTATGGGCTACTCAAGTTGCACAATATTTCTGCTGGCACATTAATTTTGCAACCACTTCGGTTTTCAGTTAATTGATGACCACTTGTCAACTATGCACAGCTCCATCCTTCTTTATCTTGAAAAGGGCCTATGATTTAAACATTTAAATAACACATTTGTCCTGTTCTTTTCGTTCATGTGATTCTCTCACGTCACGCCATATGCAGTCACTTATATATAAACTCTATCTATATAACCACCACCCACTTTTTCTAGCTAATTGTATAAGCTTTTTCAAAGAATCTTTCCGTACATAACTAGATACCTTTCTGAAGATATAACCAGAGTATAGAGACTCTGCAACACATATGACAGTCACTACGTAAGAAAATGCTATTAGTGACGGGCTAAAACAATCATAGGTGACGGGCATTCAAGCCGTCACCCCTACGCCGTTACTAATGTCTTCCTGATAGATGACGGGCATTTGCTCGACACCCATTTTACTTAAAAAGGTGACGGGCAACATGTATTGCCCGTCACCTTTATCATGTAATAGGTGACGGACTTTTCTTGTAGCCCGTCACCTTTCCTATGTAAACAGGTAACGGGCAAAAGTGTTGCCCGTCACCTTTCCTGTGTATTAGGTGACAAACATCAATGTTGCCCGTCACCTATTAATATTTTGAAAACAAAAAAAAAATGGGAATGGGAATGGGAATGGGAATCACAGATGTACACTGCTTTGTGGAGCTAAATCTTTATTTTTCAAAAATCTACTGCTGGGTGACATTCACCAAAGCAGCAGTTCATTGGACAACTGAATATGTGATTTTCTGAATCTACTATTTTCCGATATCCTGAACTTTCACAAGACAATCTTTTCCATATCTAGATTAATTAAAACCAAGGCAGTCCAAACATGAGTCAGATGGAACAAAGAAATTTGTCTGAAATGGTACTATATGGACAGAGAAAAATACTGCTAACCAAACAATGTGTCTGTCCACTGAATTGATATAGCAACACTGAAGTCAAAATACAAGTAACACTGAAGTCAAAATACAAGCAACACTGAAGTCAAAATACCTACATTTCATTGGCTAATGATGCACGTGATGCTGGAATACAGATCTATGGAGTTCAATTAGCAATGGGGCATCTTGGTGATCAACTATAATAACACTTGCTGGGCATGCTGAGCATGCTAAAGCCATCTCAGGTTTGTCTAATAAGCACATGTCCACAGCTTGATATCCTACATTGATAAATTAGCAGCATTGAATAGATATTCAGTAGAGCTGGTAGAAAGTATAAATTAGAGAGAGAGAGAGAGATCAGACATCAGGGCTTGTAATCGAGAGCACTAGCTGCTCCAAACATCATCAGGTGTACCAGAAATTGACTCTGGACAGGAACCCTAATTAAATAGCACTATCATTCTTGAATTCAATAAAAGCCACAAGAGTAATAAAGGCCTAGTGAAGATCGATGCTAATCAAGGGCAATATGCCGAAAATGACGTTTTGCTCCCAGTTTGTAAAAACAAACTATGTGAAGAAACATCTAATCTTAAGATGATGCACACAAGCTACAGCAGCAGTAAGCAATATAAATCAGGAACAACCAAGCTATCTAGCGGATACAAGTCCCGACCCACCACTCGCTAGCTAGGTTCTGTGAAGTTAACATGATATTAGACAAGCATACTGAATTAGTAATGCATCTAAATGCATCCAAGTCCCATGGCCCATCAGCATGTACCATGTCATATCTGAGAACATGTCATGTTTTATCCAAAGTATCGAGTACAATTTATGATAGTACATAACATATCTGAGAACATGTCATGTTTTAGCAATGCATCTAAATGTATCAAGGGCAATATGCCAAAACTCAGGTCGGCGCTCTCTCAAGCTTAAGTAGAGGTATTGGAATCAAGATACATACCTTTCTGAGGCTCGCGAGTCTGCATACATTCCAATGGTTCATTACTTCCCTGAGATGACTTCCTAACAACTTGACGTCTCAGCTCATCGAGTTCTGCTTCAAGCAACTCTCAGTTCCCTGAGTGTAATCTGCTGAGTCCTAAGAACACAACATAAAAGTATGAAAGAAACTGATTAAAATTATTTGAATGGAGGTCCGTCTGCTGATTTGATGGATTTATTTATATGAAAACAAAAACAGCATTCATAAAACAATATCTTGTATTGCAAAGACATAGCAAGGCTTCCCTGATAGGGAGAAAAAGAATATAAACTACCAAAATGTCGAAAAAGCACTCACTAGTGCAAAAGGCTTATTGGAGATGTGATTCTTTGATTTTAAAATAGCAGACAGTAAGAATAAATAGTAAGCTGCTCTTGTTTATGTCAAGATGAGAGGCTGCATGGACAGGAAAGCTCCTGGAGTAGAAATCGACTGTACAAGGTGCTGTATCTCGTGCACATTTCATCGAACAAGTGTAGGGCGTCCTTTGTGCATATGATGCTGGTGTGCTGCTGCAATTTTGCCACCCGCACGCCAGTACTCACGAGGTAGTCAAGCAAGCATTGTCACAAACACGTTGCGTGCACAGAAGGGGAATGGGTACGAGGAGCATGCACCTGCGCTGTGGAGAAGGGAGGACGTCCATGGGGAGGCAGCGTTGACCGTCTGGACCGTGTTCCCCATGGCGAGGCTGCTGCTCCAAAATACACTCGGATTCACCATAAGTGGATGGAGACTGGGATGGTGGGGGTGACTTATACCTACGCGGCCAATCAGGCAGCCAGCGGCGGCGGAGCAGGAGCGGAGTCCTCCTCGCGCGCGCGCCCCATCCGCTGCATCTCTGTCGCAACCGCAGGCAGTGGCGACGGCGCCGCCGACGCGCAGGTAGGAGCAGCAGTTGCCCGCGCGGTCGGCGACCAGCACGAGTGAGGTGCGCACCAGGCGCCGCTGGCTGCAGCCCACGGCCAGTGCGCAGGGAGTAGGCCGCGACGACCGAGCAGGCGACGGAAGATTTGTTAGACTTGGTCTTCGCCGGCGACGCGGCCACGGCGGCCAGGAGCCGGCGGCGGAGAGGATAAGGTGGGTGGGGGAAGGGATGCTGGACCAAAAAAAAATTTTGCAGTGAACAATAATTTCGGGTCCGGTCCACGCGGGTGAGGAGAGAGAATGTGAGATGATGTTTTCCGGTCCGGGTTACGGCTCATGGGTTACGGGCAACGTCTGTGCCCGTGGTCTATCTCAATTGTCATAGGTAACGGGCAACAGTAATGTCCGTCACCTATTACATGACTGAGTTATAGGTGACGGATATAGATGTTGTCCGTCACTTATTACATGAAGACTTAGAGCTGGATAGAATAATAGGTAACGGGTTTTGATATAGCCCGTCACCCATCTATATTAGGTGACGGGTAACAAATGTCCATCACCTATTTAGCGTCACCTATGACGTGTTTTTACGTAGTGAGTATGGGATAGAATACTCTAAGTACCAAATATTCACTATCCCTCCCCCGCACCGCGCATGACGATCAATCAAACATTAGGAACGGAATATAGATAGCAAAGGTAATTGCTAGCTAGTAGCACAGAACTTCGTAGCATGATAAAGGATCAGACTTCTGAATGGCAGTAATCCTCTTATTAACTAGTTGATTGCTCCATGCGTTGCTGCGGGAAAATGTGGGAACGTTGAGGAGACATGTTTCAATCACATGTGGTACAAATATAATCAGAACCTAAATAGTTATTGACTATAGCCATGCCAATAAGATAGTTCTAAACATATTATGCCCTGGGTTATTACTACATGAAATGCTCTTAAATATGGATTTGCAACACAGCTACACATGATATATGTTTTGACTGTCTTGCAAGGACGGTTATTACTTCTCTGATTTTAATAAGAAAACCAACTATTGGGAATTACTGATGTACCAAAACATGATACATTATCTTTCAAAAACACAGCTAGCTAAAAGCAATCTCTTTGGATTCGTATTTAGTCGGGATATATTACCCTTTGTTGGCAATGTTCCCCTACATTGAAATAAATGGAGAAATCCCCTATCCCCTATCATTCCGAAAGGTAACAAATGATTAATATAAACTCCCATTAAAACTTGCATGCAGTTATATGTGGAGCAATTCGATAGCTTTTTTTTGTTTGGAAACTAGCAATTCCGAGATTGAATATGAAGTTATGTAGACAGAGGTTGGTCTGCGATGTTGCCGATTTGGTGCCCAAGTCCGAAGGGATTTTGCATCCTACAATTACAGATTAGGGGAAAACTGAATCTATTCTGCATAGAAAATATTTTTTCACTGGCTGATTAAAGAATTGAGAGCCTGCAAGTATGAAGCATAAACATTATTTCTTTCGGGAGCTGAGAAGGCAGTGCATGTTCGGCTCGTCTATTTTGTGGCTGTTCAGTTTTTTGTCAAGACATGGTGGTGCGTTACACATGAGTGGGCGTTTTAATGGAAAGAAAACTGACCATGATGGCGCTAATAAGTAAGGGAAGAGCGGTGCATGTTTGTTCCGTAGCAGAAGAAATGCTGCTCGAGAGGTGGGGGGTGGAGTGAGGGTAAATGGACCGATAGATTGGACCCAAATCTCATGATCTGATGTTGTGAATAATTGAGATGATGTGGCAGCATGAGAGTTGAGAGAAATAGGAGTTTAATGGGTTGCACTTTTCAATGTTTCACTCATTGTACTTCGGAAAAGATTACTGCTACAAGACAGCATAAGCAGTTCTTCACTACTAGCCTCTCATCTATTGCATCCTCTTATTAAGTTGCTGATAAGAACTTTGAAGCTTTTCTATTAACATAGGTCCCTTTCGAACGTTCATCTCTTTTTCCTTGAGCAGAGAGTCTACATTTAATGGTGTTAAAAAATAAATACTCCCTTTGTTTTTAATCATATGACACCGTTGACTTTTTTATTGAACTTTGATCAACAATATGTATGAAAATAATTAGTTGCTCAACATGAAATGTATATTGTTGGATCTGTCATCAAAAGCATTTTAAAATTAACGTATACATTTAGCTATTTGCACAAATATTTATGAATAAGACGAGTCAAAGTAACGAAAAAAGTCACCGGTGTCATATATTTAAAAAAGGAGGGAGTAGCATCTATGCACACAGTCAACAGTCAAGTATAATTTTCTTATAAACCAATTGCTTTGCTTGAATCGAGTACAGTTGAAATAAGAATATCGCTGAATGTCACCTATAACCCTAGATGAATCGACACTTTGCATGGCAGAAAATTACTCCAATGTCTCCAGGTTAAATGACATGGCAGAAACTTTTTTTTTGCGAAAACACAAACGCGGGCACCATGCTTTTGATCTTGAGGGAGACACTGCATTAGCTATATTACGATGCAATGTTAAGATCGACCACTATGCATCTGCCACTGTATTGGAAAGAAACATCATTAATTACCTATTCATAATGACAGTATAGGACGTATGTACTGATGAAGTTAATATAACTAAGTAATCTGAAATCACATTTGTCCTATAGACAAATTGAATTACGAATCTCCGATGCTGAACAGAGGGACCTGTACATCCGAGTTTCCTCGAGCAACAAATGCTCAGCAGGGCGCTCACCATGCAAAAGATGCTGCAGGGCGTCAGGGCGACCTGGACGATCAGTACTTCATCCCCGCAGGGCAGACGTTGCAGTTCGGTGGCGAGATCACCAGGGCAAGGCCAGCGGCAGCAGTTAACGGCAAAGTCGGCATGTTACATGCAGTTGCACACAGATAGAGTTACGACATATATGCTCATCACTTGGGCATTAAGATATATATACCGATCAGATAGCCGCTTTTGATTTCCTTTCTTTACAACCGGGGTACAAACAGTACACTACCTTTCAGGCCACAAACAAAATGGCCACAGCAGTCGTTTTGATATCAATTTCTGATATTAGTTGGAGCTAATAAATTAGAAACATGAGGGCATTTCGATTTTTTTTCCTTTTGCAAAGAACGATGTCCAAATAAAATATCAGTGAAGAACCGACTAAATTAAAAATGCATGCTTTTCATCCTATTATATTATTATTATCTTTTCTACAAGAATGTATCCGCCACATGTTAATTAATTGAACAAAAAAGCCTTGGTTTGCACAATAAGATTTCATTTAAGTTTATCAGTTTGTCAGGCATCTGTGCAAATTCCTATCTTACCATTTCCCTAAACCGAATCATTGTGTTCAAGGATGTAGGGTCGGCACGATGAGATGCCACTACTCCTCAGCCCTAACGGAGCATGGAGCAGAGCCCTGATGGGGTTAGAAATTCGGCGTCATGGCAAGTGAGTGGATTTACAGGGAGAAGGAGGAGCACAGGGCCATGAAAAAAAAAAAAAAAAGAGTAGCATCCGATCGATTTCTCTTGTGGCCTCCGAGGCGAGGTGGCGTGGAGACCCTAGATGGGCATATACGTACACAGGACACCATGGATGCAATGTGCCTGCTGCAGCACCATGGTGTCCTACAGCTGTTGTGTTCTGATCAATTCATGCGCTGCGATGGCAAAATTTAGGAGTAATCCATCTGACTTCTTAATTCGCCAGCTACATTAGTGTTTCTTTCACGATGGTTCTAAAACTTGGGGTACTGCAACTTTGGACGAGCAGGAGTTGAATTGTTTGTGCTGAATTAGTTTTCTTGTTCCTCACCTGTCCTCCGGAGCTATGGACAATTCAGAACCAAGTGTTAGCATCATCATTTTGTGTTGAACCTTTTTTGTGATGCAGAAACATACAGAAACCAACATCAGGTGTGTGACAGAATCTTGCCGATTTGTCGCTTGTGTGTCATGTATCTCCATTCACATGCAAAAGTGTGTACTTCTTTCCGGATGCATCCTAACCCCAGCATACAACAGTAATCCAAAAGATCTACCATGATAATATATAATCACAGAAAAAGAAACTGAGCATACACAAATCTATGAGATGCCATCTAGTGCATGTATATATATTTGTGTATGGAGACTCTTATGGTAGGAGATTTTTTATCATCACTTCTGAATTATGATACTATGATTTTGTTGTCCTTTAGATATCCATCATATCTTTATCTATGTGGCACGATATGTAAGCACCACATAGATAAGAAAAGATGTATTTCAGTCATTGAAGCAATGCTGCACGTTCTCATACATGTCTAGCTGTAGTGCTAACAGACCAAATATCGAAACTGATCAGATGTGTAACAGACCAAATATGGATAGTAGTTTTTAGTGTTCATCAGTTCTTGAAAAACTCTGTCCAAATGAGGACAATATATCTGCTGCTCGATGAAGAAACTTGAAATTACCAATCAGATTAACAATTTTTTTTTGGGGGGCGGGGGGGGGGGGGGGGGGGGGGGGTGAGGGTATATACATAGTATCTTCCGGATGTAGAATTTTGTTGTTAATATTTTGGCATGACAATCTTTATCAGTTATGTTGGAATCTGTCTGTATGGTTGTAATTCAGTGAAACGTATACACAACAACACTCACGCACTGTGGCGGCGGACGAAAAAGCTCTGCAGCGGCGGTTCCAGCAGTCCGCCGCTACGCAAGCGCCGCTACAAACCATTCTTGTAGCGGCAGTTGAAGCGTCTCCGCTTTTCACAGGATCGAGTCGGTAAAGCGCTGATGAACAGACGCAACAGTACAGCATATAAAAAGCACAAATTTGTATATTTAAGTTATTACAAGTCTTAAATGATTTAAAACACGAGAGTAGCACAGCGGAAGTCTCAACTATACCAAATCTACAACACTCGACGATAAGTGGCCGCACATCGAAGCCCGCGATGTGGACCTAGAGGAACTCCACCAAGCAACAGCGGAAGCAAAATCTATACCTGCACAAAAACATAAAGAGCCAAACCCTGAGCAACTAATACTCAGCAAGACTTACCCGTCAATGTGGCTAACTACAGCCGACTCCTAGAATGCAAAAGCTATAAGGGTAGGCTGACTCACTTGCTTACAAGTGCACTAATTACTGGGTCCTTACTTTCAAATTTTAATTTCAAATTAAGTACTTAACCAGTAAAGCAGTGTTCATATATCTAGAACAGGTATAAGTAACAATACATCAACGGTGACAGTATATATAGCAAAATATGTAAATAACAGTAATATAATAGACTAGCATCATCATCTCATCAATCATATCACACTACGATGTGACTCAGTGAGCAAGGTTGCTCTTGACCGAGAGCGGCGGCATCGATGTACATCCTGCAGGAGAAAACCTGACCACACGCCACACACGCGCAAAAGTCGCATGCAGCAACCGTTCGCAAAGGTCCCCCTAGAGCTGGCTGGGTCTCACACCTCCCGAGAAAGGCCTTCCCGCACGGTCCCCGTCCCAGACGTACGCCCCGATTGGGAAGCATCCTTTCTCTCCCGAATACCATGATAGAAAGTGCAAGTATCCGCAAGACACCAGGGCAACCTAAGCTACTAAGTTTACTAGGCCCATAAAAACACTAGCATGTGATCAGTACGTTCGAACTTGCTCAACAGGGCCAACAACGGACGGTCCTTAACCGACACAGACCGGGCTACACCACCGTGAAGGCCCAGCCTTCTCCAACCATCCTATACAAACAATTCCCCGTCCGGTCTCAACAAATTCTAAATCCAGCTAGTACAATCCAGGGGTCCCTATCATGCGAGTGGGACCTACCACTCGACTTCTACCGTCCGCTAGCCACTAAGCCTAGCAAGTTCTAACGTAACCTAGACCACATCTACAAAAATAGGACACAAGGTAGGATATAGAAGGGTAGTCCTAATGCAGTTCTAAGTTTTCACATCAACTCCTAATAAACCTAATGCACAAACAAGTACTAGCCCCAATCAAGTGCGAAAATAAAAATCCTAAATAGGGAGGCATGCACCGGGGCTTGCCTGGCTCAAGAACGACGCTATCTCTAGCACAGTCAGCAACGATCAGTCAGTGGCTCCTCCTGAGCGGCTCAGCATCCTGGTCCTCCACTTGCTCCTGAATCACCTCGAGAGCTATACGCCATGACAAGGAAATGCAAGTTAGATGCAATAACATGATGCAATTAAAGTTTATTTATTTATAGGACAGTCATTTACACTGTAAGTGCAAAAGATTAACTTTGTTAATTACTTTTGTCTGAAGTATTTCCTTAATTAATTCCTGTTTAAGTTAATTTCTCAATCAGCTTAAGTGAGTTAATTAACTTAATTAATTTTAAAAATTAATTTATGTCCAGTCGCATTTTTATGGTGAAGCACACCACTGGAAATGAATTATGGTGAAGCTTCAATAATTTTGGTTGAAGGAATTATTTATCATAATTTATACAATGCAACATAAGATTTAAATCATAGGAAAATAATTAAATAAGACATTACAGTAGAAAAAAAATGCTCTGTAGGTGTGTAATCAGATGTTTTTCAAGCATGCAAGATTTGGTGATTTATGGAGCAATAATAAATTTATAAGGAATTAAACCAAATATGCACATTTATAATTTTATAGAAAATAGGAAAATGAGTTGTAAGATTTTGACTTTTTATTTGGGTAGATCTGGGCATAAGGAAGCTAACAAAATTGGTTTCATAATTTTCTGAGTTGTATTTATTTTTCTACGTAATTTACAAGTTGCAGTAGATTTCTGAGAATTAAACTAATTCGAGAAACGAGTTAAAAATTGGGCGGGCCAATCAGACGAGGGCCACACAAAGGACCACAAGGTCTGGGCCGCACCAGATCTGGATCGGCCGCACGGGATCCGGCCAGTCGCGCGCGAGGACGCACGCGTGGCCACACAGTCGGCCACACCGGATCCCACGTAACCGCATCCGATCCGGGACTATGCGGTCGATGGTGCGTCGGCCGGAGCTTCACCGGAGGTGGGCGGCGCGCTCGCCGGAGTTGCGATTCCGGTGACCATTAGCGAAACAGAAGGCACGGAGAGGGGCAGCGTAGTCTGTGGAGCTCACCTCGACGGTCGGCAACACGCTGGTTGGACGGAGGGTGGTCGGCGTCGAGGAATGGCGGCTGGTGGCGCTCCGGCGTCGACGCGGGCTCGCGGTGGTCGACGGGGAGCTGCACCCGCTGGCGCCACGGCTTCACGGCGACGAGAGGGGGCGGGTCGTGGTACACGACGACGTCGAGGAGGCTCGGAAGGAGTGGTGCTCGACGGGGAGTTCTTCACGGTGGTCACCGGGGGCGGAAGGGGAAAAACCGATTCCGGCGACCCGGCTGCACAAGGGAGGGGGAAAAAGGTTCAGAGAGGAGCGCGAAAGTGAGGGTGACCTCCAGGCACACGCATTGAGCGAGACACTCACCGGAGAGCGGGTATTGCCCAGTGGCGCGGCGGAGCTCACTCGGCCGGGCTCGAGGAAGACGAGCTCTATTCGAGCTCCTCAGTCCGGAGCACGGTAAGTGGTGGCCATGGCGGGGTTTGAGGAACTCCCGGCGAGATGATTTGGAGAGCAGCTCGGCCCTGAGGGGTCTCGCTGCGGCGGCGTGACGGCGAGCACGAGCTCGAGGCGGCAATGGCGGTGCTGGCTAGGGTTAGGGCGACGGGGAAGAGGGGAAATGACGAGGGAGCGAGCCAGGAGAGGAGCGGGGCGTGTTTTGGTTCCGTTGCGGCGTCGAGGAGCGGTGGAGAAGCGCTCATCGTGGCTCCTGCCGGTGACGGAGACGTGGCGGTGAGATTCTGCGAGGTTCAGTGAGACGGAGGGGATGACAAGTGGGCCCTGCGGTCTTTTCCTTTTTCAGTGATTTAAATCGAGCGCAATTCACTCAATTATTTGGACATCTTCCTGGGCTCCAAAAATCCTCAAAAATTCTGGGGTGGTAGATTGTATATCCAGCTACAACTTTCATTTTGGGACCATGCAGGTTCGAGCTACAGAATTTGAAATAAAATTCAGAGAACAGTCAGATCTGCAACCTCTTCTCTGAATTTTTAGAGACACTTCCTGAATTTTAAAAATCCTAGAAAAATCTCCAAAATTCTTTCTTCTGACGTGCTTGATCAGGAATTTTTGGTTGGGTCAATTTGTTATTGAAAATTTTGAGTTGCTTCACAAGCAATGGTTTAACATTTATTTGAACAATTTGATTTCAATTCAGATTTGGTTTGCTTTGAATTTGGTTCAAATTTTTAGGGTATTTTACAGGCCTTAGACAGCAGTGACACAGGGGTGTCACAGCCCTCCCCCCTTAAAAGAATCTCGTCCCGAGATTAAAGAGAAGGAGGAAAACCGAATGGCGAAAGAGTGAAGAATAAGATGCAAAAATGGAACAACTAGATAACGCACCTCGGAGGAAGAAAACCGGGAAAATGGGAGTTCAAGAACTCTGCTGTCTCCCAAGTGGCCTCGGCCTCAGAGTGGTTGCTCCATTGCACCTTATAGATTCTGGTAGTGCTCTTCCTGGTGACTCGGTCTTTCTGATCAACAATACCAATAGGCTGCTCTGGGTAAGTCAAGTCTGGCTCAAGCTGCTCAACATCACTGACCACTCTGTCACTAGGAACCTTCAAGCATTTCTTTAGCTGCGACACATGGAACACATTGTGAACACCTGAGAGGTTGGAGGGCAACTCCAATCTATAAGCAACGGGTCCACATCTCTCAATTATCTGGAACGGTCCCACGTATCTTGGTGCTAACTTTTCCCTCACACCAAACCGACGTACACCCTTCATGGGAGAGACACGAAGGTATACGTGGTCGCCAACTGCAAACACCAATGGTCGGCGTCTTTTATCAGCATAACTCTTCTGTCGAGACTTGGCTGCTCTCAAGTTGGACTGAATGCGGCGAACAGTCTCCTCTGCTGCTGCCACTAAATCTGGTGTGGGAATGACCTCCTCATCAGTCACAACTGTCTCCTCTGCTGCAGCTGCGGGCTTTGCCTTGAAGATGACCCTCTCGCCGGCCTCGACCCAATTAAGGGAAGTCCGACAACGACGTCCATACAAGGCCTCAAACGGTGCCATCTTGATGCTCTCCTGATAGCTGTTGTTGTATGAGAACTCTGCGAGGGGTAAGCTCTCATCCCAACACTTGCCATGGTGTATCACGCAGGCACGAAGCATATCCTCTAAAATCTGATTCACCCTCTCTGTCTAGCCATCTGTCTGAGGGTGATAAGCTGCACTGCGAATCAAAGTAGTGCCCAAAGAAGCATGTAGCTGCTCCCAGAAACGTGAAACAAACTGAGGTCCCCGATCAGAAATGATAGTCTTGGGCACTCCATACAAACAGAGAATCCGAGCAATGTACAACTCAGCATACTTCTTCACAGTGTAACCTGTCTTCACTGGGATGAAGTGAGCAGACTTGGTCAGTCGATCAACAATTACCCAAATAGAGTCATGCTTCTGTGATGTGAGAGGTAAGCCAACAATGAAATCCATGCTAATATCCTCCCACTTCCAAGCAGGAACACTCAAAGGCTGAAGCAACCCTGCAGGCTTCATGTATTCTGCCTTGACCCTTCTGCAAGTGTCACACTCAGAAACATACTGCGCGACCTCCCGCTTCATGCGGGTCCACCAGAAGCGACTCCTCAAATCCTGATACATCTTGTTGCTGCCAGGATGGATGGAATACTTGGACTTGTGCGCCTCATCAAAAATCTTCTTGCGCAACTCAAAGTCCTTAGGAACTACCAATCTGTCCTTGAACCATAGGACTCCATCCTTATCCTCTCTGAAACACTGGACTCTCGCTTCCCCAAGCTTGAGTCTTCTCTTGAGGTGGTTCACCTTCTCATCCTTCTTCTGCGCTGCCACAATCTCATCTCGCAAGGTCGGAACAAGCGATATATTGGCCAAGGAGCCATAAGCATACACTCGAAGACTGGGCTCTGCCTCTGCATAAGGAGCTGCGATGAGATTGTTGCAATGAGCCTTGCGACTCAAGGCATCAGCAACCACATTAGCCTTCCCTGGGTGGTAGTGAATCTCCAGATCATAGTCCTTGATCAGCTCTAACCATCTCCTCTGTCGCATGTTCAGATCTGACTGTGTGAATATATACTTGAGGCTTTTGTGATCTGTATAGATGTGCACCAGATTTCCCAACAAATAATGCCGCCATACTTTCAAAGCAAGTACGACAGCTGCAAGCTCAAGATCGTGGGTGGGGTAATGCTCTTCATGTCGCTTAAGCTGCCGAGAGACATAAGCAATCACCCTGCCATCCTGCATCAGCACACAACCAAGACCAGTACCAGAAGCATCACAATACACATCAAATGGCTTGGTAATATCAGGCTGAGCTAAAACTGGAGCGGTAGTGAGAAGCTTCTTCAGATTCTGGAACGCCTCACCACACTGCGGGCTCCACACAAATCTCACATTCTTCTTCAGCAACTCAGTAATGGGCTTGGATATCTTAGAGAAGTTCGGAATGAACCGACGGTAATAACCAGCCAAACCCAAAAAGCTACGAATCTCAAAGATAGTAGTGGGAGCCTTCCAATTTAGAACATCCTGTACCTTGCTAGGATCAACTGCTATGCCCTCTGCTGAAATAACATGGCCCAGAAAAGGTACTTCAGTCATCTAGAACTCACACTTGCTAAACTTGGCATACAACTTGTGATCTCGCAGACGCTGCAACACAATGCGGAGATGCTGCTCATGCTCCTCCTCATTCTTTGAGTAAATGAGAATGTCGTCAATGAAAACCACGACAAACTGGTCCAACTCAGGCATGAATACTGAGTTCATCAGATACATGAAATAAGCTGGAGCATTGGTCAACCCAAATGACATAACAAGATACTCATAAAGCCCATATCTGGTAGAGAATGTTGTCTTTGGGATGTCCTCTGCACGAATCTTGATCTGATGATAACCTGAGCGGAGATCAATCTTGGAGAACACTTTGGCTCTAGCTAGCTGATCAAACAAGATGTCAATGCGAGGCAAAGGATACTTGTTATTGATGGTCACAGCATTGAGCGGTCGGTAGTCCACACATAGCCTGAGTGTTTGATCCTTCTTCTTCACAAACAAGGCAGAACAACCCCAAGGTGAAGAGCTTGGACGAATAAAACCCTTGTCCAATAGCTCCTTCAACTGAATCTTCAGCTCTGCTAGCTCATTAGGTGACATCTTATACGGCCTTCTGGAGATAGGTGCTGTGCCTGGCTGCAAATCAATCTGAAACTCTACATCTCGATCTGGTGGCATGCCTGGTAACTCATCTGGGAACACATCAGGAAACTCACACACCACTGGAATCGCATCAAGACTCTTGCCAACAATCTGATACACAACTGGCTTCTGGGCAGATGGAGAGCAAAGCTGAATGATCATCTTGCCATGAACTGGAGAATTAAGTTGAACAGCACGGGAAGGAACATCAAGCAAAGCGCCATGGAGTTTCATCTAACTCATACCAAGGATCACATCTATCCCTTGGTTCTCAAGTACTATGAGAGATGTCGAGAACACTTTTCCTTCCATCTGGAGAGGTGCATGCCTAACCCACTGATTGGTAACAATCTGTGCCCCAGGGGTGCGAATGATGTATGGAGACTTCATAACACCCATCACTAGCTCATGCTTCTGCACATATGACTTGCTAATGAAGTCATGAGAAGCTCCTGAATCAAAGAGTATGACAACTGGGTGGCCCCTGAGTGAAAAAGTACCCGCTAGAACTGGTTCTCCTTCTGGAACATCCTCCAATGTGGTATAGTTGACATGACCTGTCTTAGTTGGGGCTGCTTTTCTCTGAGGCTGCTGCTGACTAGAGGACTGGCGCTGAACTTGAGATGCCTTGCCCTGCGCTATAGGAAGAGTGCTACTCTGAATATGCTGCTTTGAGCGGGGTCGCTGTGCATACTGCTGCTCTGGAGGAGGAGGATAGACTGCAAGCTGCTGCGGCTGAGGAGGACATGGAGGTCTGGGGTGGTAGATTGTATATCCAGCTACAACTTTCATTTTGGGACCATGCAGGTTCGAGCTACAGAATTTGAACTAAAATTCAGAGAACAGTCATATCTGCAACCTCTTCTCTGAATTTTTAGAGACACTTCCTGAATTTGAAAAATCCTGGAAAAATCTCCAAAATTCTTTCTTCTGACGTGCTTGCTCAGGAATTTTTGGTTGGGTCAATTTGTTATTGAAAATTTTGAGTTGCTTCACAAGCAATGGTTTAACATTTATTTGAACAATTTGATTTCAATTCAGATTTGGTTTGCTTTGAATTTGGTTCAAATTTTTAGGGTATTTTACAGGCCTTAGACAGCAGTGACGCAGGGGTGTCACAGCAGTCGTAGGCAACCGCCGCTGCAGAGCTTTTTTGTAGCGGCGGATAGAGCCACCGGCCGCCGCTACAAATGGCTATTTCCAGCGGCGGGTGATGGTACCACCCGCTGAAAATAACGATTTGAAAAAACAAAAAAAAAAGCTAGCCGGGCCGGCGCCGCCCGCCCCTGAAACCCTACCCGCCACACCGCGGCTGCCGGCGCCGCCACGCAGCCCCGCCGCCTCGACGCCGCTCCGTCGCGGCCGCCTCCACGGTCCCCTGCGCGGCCGCCTCGAACCGGACCGCCGTGGTGGCCTCCGCCGCGCCTCGGCCGCCGTGGTGGCCGCCGCCGCTCCTCGGCCTCCGCCGCGCCTCGGCCGCCGTGGTGGCCGGCGCTGCTCGGCCTCCGCTGCGCCTCGGCCTCCGTGGGGGCCGCCGCGCCTCGACCACCGTGGGGGCCGCCGCGCCTCGCTCTCCGCCGTGGTGGTCGCCTTCGAGCCGCCATGGCACCTCGGAGGAGCCCCTCGACGGAGCCACGCGCAACGTAGTCGCACGCGAGCTCCGGCGAGAGGTGCCTCCAAGGCTGCCGGGTTAGGGTTAGGGTTAGGAGAGAAAGAGAGAAGGAGAAGGAGAGAAAGAGAGAGAGAGAGGGAGAAGGGTTAGGGTTTTGGGGAATTTTTATAGTGGCCGGAAGAGAGGAGAGCCGTCGGATTCGTCGATCCGACGGTCACAAGAAAGATGGGCCACCGGGATGGGCTCTTCCTGGGCCACCAAGATGGGCCGAGCCATCCCGAGTGACGGCTGGGGTGGAACCAAGTCCACCCACTCTCACTGACATGTGGTCCCGCATAAGGTCGGGGACCACATGTCATTGAATGCGGCTAGCGACGCATGGGTGGAGTGCGCGCCCGCATTTAAAGCGGCTGGTGAAACCCTAGTCCCGCTACAGATCCGGCGCCGCTATAGATCGGCGCCGCTACAAAGAACATGGCGCGTGACCGCCGCTCCCGCGACCACTGCCGCCGCGAGCGCGCCCTCCGCCGTCGCCGTCCCCGTCCCCATCCCCGTCCCCGTCCGCCGTCGCCATGGTCCGACCGCGCAGAGTCTGTGGACTCCTCGTGGTCGCCATGGTCGGCGGCAAGGCCATGGGGCCCGGCATCCCCATGGAGGCCATGGCCCCCGGAGCCGCAGCCGCAGCCAGAGGCGCCCCGGTCGCCATGGGCCCCGTGGCCACCGGAGGCGCCCGGGTCCCCATGGGCCCCATGACCACCGGAGCCGGAGCTGAAGGTGGAGCCGCCGCCGCTGGAGGTCGACGTCGACGCGGCGCCGGAGCCGGAGGTGGAGGCGGCTGGGTGGGGTGCTCTGCCGCCGGAGGTCCAGCCGGCCCCGTGGGCGCCTGAGGTGGAGGAGGCGCCGTGGGGTCCTTTGCCGCCGGAGCTGGAGGGGGCTTGTAAGGAGAACCGCCGCCAAAAAAGTATTTCTAGAGGCGGCTTGTAAGGAGAACCGCCGCCGCAAAACTGATGTTTTCTAGCCGCGGTCATCCTTCAAGCCGCCGCTATTAAACACTATTAGCGGCGGCTGTCATTTCCCGGCCGCCGCTATAAAACCTTTATAGCGGCGGCCGTTTTTAACAGTGCACCGGCTCCTCTATAGCGGCGGACCAGATGCAAAACTGCCACTACGTGTTTTGCTGGTCCGCCGCTATAGTGGACTTCTGTTGTTGTGATAATTGACTGGGACTTAATAGTTCGATGATCAAAAACAGTAACACTGAATTACAACGTGCCGTGCCAAAGTTATGGCGGTGCCACAGTTTGCTGGTGCTGCTTGGGCTGCATCTTCCCCACACTTCTCTTCGTTGTTTCCTGCCAAACGTTTGACGTCTTCTTCTTTTTTTTTTAACCATTTTTTTTCCCACAGGTCAATCGTCCAAGCCATGTTCAGACCTTCCCGAATCTGCTGCGTCGGTATATATAGGCCAAGCTACTCTGTAGAGAAATAAGCGCAAACTATTGTTGTTTGTATGGCTCTACATAATTTTATTAGGGACAGTGGCATAGATGACCGTGATTTTGACAACGATGAGGATGAATTTCCTGAGGGGCTGTTTGGCAAGTGAAAAATAAAAGGTTGGGATAGGGATTGGGAAATGGCATGAAAAATCTAGAACATTCATCCATTCACCATATTAAATCTCAGCCCTCCATTCCTTCAAGACTTACTTTCCAATCCCAATCCCACCTCACACATTTTCCAATTGCCAAACATCACCCTAAGGTTTTCATGATGACCCAAGCATTGGCTTTGATGAGTTTGACATGGGAGGATTTCGTGACTCCATTGCCGCCGCATTGGTATCATGATTGTTGTTGTGCACATAGAGTTGTATTTTGGTGGCCTTTGTTGCCGCATTGTAATCATCATAGCAAAAACTTTGTTAGTATAACTTGGATTGAGAAATTGTGATGACCTTCTTTTGTGTTCGAAAATATCAACATGGTAACCGAATTATTATTATTTGTGCCTTTTTGGCTATCAAACAAGTCATAACAGACTCTAGGGTCAAGAGCCTCATACAAAGACCCACAGGACGAAACGGGTGGGCTCGGGGTCACAGGTCCTGTGGGCAGCTCTTGAGCCAGCCGACCAGCGGTCATAGTGAAAGTGCACTGGCACTCTGCAGGTAGATTCCAAGCAGCCCGCAAAGGGTGCGTTCCGTGTTTTAAAGCCTAAAATTTAGAGAGGTCTAAACAAAAAAAAAATTGTTTTAAATAAAGTTTAATTACAAAACTAACTGTAGAACCTTCTTCTAAATCACGAGACGAATTTAATGAAGGTAGTTAAAACATGATTAGACGATATTTACTGTAGCATCATTATAGCAAAACATAGATTAATTAGACTTATTAAATTCGTCTCGTAAAGATGTACCCATCTGTAAAAAAATTTTATCATTAAACTTTATTTAATACTATTAAATAATAAAATTCTTTTTAAAGCTAAACTTTAGAGGGGTCTAAAGAGGACACCGAACGCGCCCAAAGAGCATCACAGTTGAAACGCTGGGCTTGGACAAGATGGGAAGCCCAAGAAGAGCTTCTAGTCAAGATTCAGCTCAGCGTTCAAATTTATCATCTTTCCGTGCCCTCAGGCCTCAGCTTATATTATGGTAGATCCACCAGCTTGACTTCTCCCAAATATCTATCAATGTATAACTGGAATCTTTACACTGGAACTCAATATTTATCTCCTTTTGCTTTCTAGATTTGTTTACAGAGAATCTAAAACACTCACTGGAGATACAAATAACACAACAAATCAATAAATCAGAACCTATCCCAGAGATTTACATGTCATCCTACACCTACCTAATAAGACAACCACACTGCACCGTTCTGATGGGTACATTAGTTGTTGGGTCAAGGTATATCATGACTGCCGCCTCCTAGTAATCCGCCTCACTGAGCTAGGCTCAATCAGCCTATTGACAGATGAAGGCTGAGGGGCATACAACCCCACAGATTCCGGTATGTCAAAATTAGCGTTTGCTGTTGGGCCGGCCATCTCCGGCTGCATATTTGACAAGGTGTGCAGTGGCTGAATCTGTATTCTTGATTTATCAACCTGAAAGGGAACTCAGGTTAATGATAGGGCACATTGCGTTGTGGAAAATTTGATCGGCATCAGACATCTATGGTCTAAATAGCTGATGACAGGGAGGCCCAAAAACTATTTAGGGCAGCTGGTTAAAACATCTATTAAGTGATGTTTGTGCGTTGGAGGCTTGAGAACAATAAATACTGACTTTTGACAACATTTTGCTAATAAACAATCCTACTGTCAATGTTTCAAATGCGATTCCAGGATACAAGTTTCGGGAAAGAAATTGAAACGTCTAAGTTGTGTTATTTCATTACTCTGCAGCTGTGTAAAATAAAAAGAAAAATTTGGGGTTTCAACACGGTAGAACCAGGGATCCTTCACAATATATTCTTTGAAAATTAACCTTTTGGTGTACTGAATTAAGGTACCTCCAGGCTACACACCTCATTTCTGAATCTTGTATGTATATTGCTATCTTGGTTGATTATGATACTTTGTGGGAGCTACCAAGGTGTCTGGCTAGATTCTGGGTTACAAAAATGCGGCAGATATTTTGGTATGTCAAACGGAACGTCAGCAATGCTTTCTGTGGCTGACCACACTAATTTAAAGCACAATTAAACATTAACATGCCCTTAGTCGTTATATATCGAGTTGTCCACACTTGAAAGAACGCATGTAACTTTTTTCATAAATGGACACAAGTATGTCAAATATTTCTATTAACATACCAGCTCCTGGTGAAACGCATGAGAATGAGCCTCAGCAAGTCTTCTCCGTAGATCATATTCTTTCTTCTTTTCATACTCAGAGTTCTCTATTTCATTTCCCCTCTCTTCCACTTCTCTATATAACTCTGTAATCAGGCACAAAGGTATATCAACCTCAACTTTCAAAACATGTTATATGACAAGATTTAATAGACAGGCTGTAAATCAGACACTACTTTGCATCGACCTCTATTTAAGAATATGTATGACAAGATGAAATAACAAGCCTGTGAAAGGAAATGAGACCACGCACTATAAAAACTACAAGGCACACTTTAGCACAATCGTTTTAAAAAAGAAATCGACACAGCATCTGACATACCTGTAAATACTGACAAAATCCACATTTGTGTGGGAACATCATATAATGTTTTTGCTAAGGTCAATGCCGACTTCAAGATCTCTCTAGCCTGTCCTGCATCATGTAGCTGAAGTGCTAGTGTACCTAGTATGGTTAAATATTGAGAAACTAGTTGGATGTTACCCAACTGTTGGTGTGCAATCCTCAAACCACTCGCAAGGCGATTCCTGCATTACATAAAAAGTTTTAGCATAGACAAAACACAAATTAAGTATTTGCAAACAGGCAAACAGCATGCTCAAAAGGAAAAGAAAACTAGGACATGATAAAGAAAACAATAGGAAACAAATTAGTGCCTCAAGTAATGTGGGCCTCAGCCTATCACATAACACATACATCACCTAAAATCTACAATATTCTCAAATTCGCTAGTCATGGAATCAGTGCACTTACCTTGCTTCTTGAGGATTCTGCTGCCTCATAAGCAGAAGACCGTAAACAAAAATGATACATGTCTTCTCTCGCACACCAACAAATGAGTCCATTGTTCTATAAGCAGGACCAACCAATTCTAGCGCCTAAGCAATAAATAGGCAAGCAATCTTAAGTCTTGTCAGCTAGCTTGAAACAGGAATAAACAAGTAAAAAAGTGTGAAATGATATCGAACCATATTGTACCTGTGAAGACGATTCTGCGTCACCCTTGCAAATGTATGACACTGCGGCATAGACTTGACACATTGATTGCATTGATTTGCTGTCTGTCAGCTGAAATCACAAGCAAATGAACATTAACAGACTTGTCTGATACATGTTTTTGCTTTGGCACTCTTAGGGAGGATTTACTAAAGATAGGACAAATGAATGACAAATCTGATACGAATAAAAAAAGGATGCAAGTATGCTGGCGGGCATTGCAGGATGACACTGCACTTCTTTTTCCCCCGTTTTGGTGGGCTCTGCTGGTTTCCAAAAGGGTACCTTCATTGCCTCGAGGAAGTGGAAAGCAGCCTCATCAAAGCAGCCAACGGAATGTGCATATTGTCCCCTTAACATCTCGATGGTACTTTCACAGCCTTGGAGAATTGTTGGGAAACGAATAAACCAGATTTTCATTTGTGCTAAAGCCTACAGAGAAACCAGTCAAAAGAAAAAAGAAATATTAGCGCAACATTCAGTCATCAACATCCCAATTCTGAGTGTGAGCTACTGGATGAGACATAACAGAGGTTATCCATCAAAGAATTGGCAGATGCCCACATAAGAAATGACCAAGTACCCTCAAAGAGCAAATAACAGAGGTTGTCCATCAATTATGACTGCAGCATAGGAACCTCGAGGAGGAATCTTTAAGCTCACTCGCCCCAAAATAAAGGACATAGGGCATAACAATGTTAAAAAAAATATATAATCATTATAAAAGAGAACATATTTCCGTCAAAAAAATAAATGATAACATAAAGCATAGAACTAGTTCAATATAAATATGCTTATGCACTTACATCTTGGGCTTCAACAAATTCAGATCTTGTGAGTTCAACAGCAACTTTGTTTTCCAGAAACTGAAGTAAAAGCATCAAGTAGATACCAGCTGTCCATATTGTTGAATGTTCCAAGTTTGCCTCTGCTTAACATGGCACGCAGACAATGAAAATAAATCAGTGAATAAACACAAGTCAGAAAAGACAAATGGAACAGACAAACAAGAACAGAGCATGTTGGTCTGTAACATTCATTTCTTCTGTAAGTTACAAAATAGATGCACATGCATCAAAGAAGCCTTGAACTGAAGTAACTGGCGGCATGGTACGTTCCAAAAGAAGATTATCAGTAGAAAATTAATCACTATATTGTTCATACTGCATACCATTTTCATCGTCGAAACATAAATAGAAGAAAGACTTCAAAAAAGGGGGCAGAAGAGCAGATGAATGAGAAAATACCAATAATACATAATGCAAGCATATTCAGTACCAAATACACGACACCAATAAATGGAAATATGTATATTAGGAAACACCAGATTGGAGAATGCACTCCCATGAGCCTAATCCTAGCATGACCCCAAATTTGAGCTTATGCTAGTTAATGAAAATAGTGTTGGAAATATTGCATGACAATAGCCTTGCTGAACCCATCATGGCAACACACAAATGAGAGATCTAAAATAAGGAAATACAATTGTAACACAAAAATGCTGTGTACTATGTCTTAACAAAAAAAAATTACCTGTCACACCATCCACGATACCAAGCTTCAATAGTTCATCTGTGGGGGAAAAACGAGTATCCATTATGTAAAAATAGAGATAAACAAGTTTCTATGGAATTTCAACTATACATGCACAGAAAAGAGTCTACCTAGATTATAACATCTAGAAAATCTAATATGCAATAAATTCCCCATGATATGTATCATACTCATTTTATTCCATTCCAATGACCACTATGGTTTAACATTTTAAAAGGAATGTTCTGGTGCCAGGTTGTGTTCTTGACACTTTTTCCGAGCAAGTAGTCATGGTACAACTGTAGAGATGACTGGACAGCGTTGAAACAGAGCAACCAAGGGCTAGCCAAGAATACATGAGGTGGAACACCATATACACAAATAATAATGATCCAGATAATAAATCGTCAAACGACCATATCACAACAATTTGAATCTACTGACTCTGGGACGACCAACAGCATATCTTAAAAACAGGTGATGCACTTTCATTGACTAAGCACAGCACCAGTATTATGCACCAGGGGTAAGGCCCACTGACTTAAAACAGCCCTATGCACCCTGGCAGCCATCATGCCTCCTATAATAGCACACTTCAATATTTTTGCTCCTACCCTAGCTCTAGTGAGTTATTACTTCTTACACCTCTTCTGCTAACAATGGACCTCTATTTCCTCCTTACAATCTTGAGTCTACTGGAATCTTGATCCAGTTTGCATGGATGAAAATGGACAGAAATTTGAACTAGACGTTAAATTTCACATCCTATGTAACACTTTCCGCCCATATATAGCATGCTTCATTTCTCAACATCCACCCTAAGTGACAAAGTCACGTTGCAAACACAACCTAGTCTCTAATGCAAAAGGAATGAGACTGTCATTTAGTTGAACCTGGCATTATCGAGCTCAACTGACAAATGGTCATGTAGTGTTGTCATACAGCTCACCAAAGAAAAAAAAAAATTGTGTCTTGAATTACAAGATTGGCTCTAGATCTCACCAGATCACGATAATGATGATGAACTCAATTAACAGATCCTGATCAGCACTAGAAAACCGGTGTTTCTGTCCGGTCCCACGGCCCACAATTTCATACTTGGCAGCTATTAGTCCACTAGTTATCTGTAGGCATGTATGTGGAAACGGTGGAAAGAATTTCATAGACAGGTAAGCTTTTTGTATGGGAAAATTTGTTCATTTCTTAAATGTTCAGGTAAAGGGAAAACAACTTAAAGCAAGTGCGGGCAGCTTCATATATCGCTATTAATGAAGACAGGACATGTGGAAGTGAACTAATACAAGTGAGGAAAGTTGTCACTGGCTCACAAGGGCAAGTATAGCAATTGAAAAATTGAAAAATCAATCTAGTAACAGGAAAACTAGCCACAAAAAGTGTGATTATTTGTAGCTCATTATTCAACATTAATTGACATGCACGCCTGGTGAAATAAATATTAAAACCAACACCAGTATATTCGTCACCCAAATGAACGGTTGGATCCCATACTTTAATGATAAACAGGTACTCCCTCCATCTTTTTTTATATGACGTTGGTTAGTTCAAATTTGAACTAACCAACGTCATATAATAAAAACCGGAGGTAGTATTATATAGTAATCTACTTGTGATTGTGAATTCGCCACGTCTATAAGTCTGCCTAAAAAGCTACATGTTTGGTGGTCGAACAAATACAGCAAATGAGATCCACGAGCACATACCATGGATGAGCTGGATTCCTGACTCTATTCTCTTTCCACATTCCTTAAATATCCCCTTGGGACGACCGACCATGACGACCATTAGATCCACGAGCACAAAAACGGCAGTCCGTGGGAGCCACTCTCCATTCATCGGCGGTGGCGCCAAAAGCAACTTATCCCCATAATCCAAGACATCATTCAATGAGTCGTAGCCACACAACGAGCGCAGCTGAGCCTTCAGCTGCCTCTGCTTGTGCGCCAGCGCCGACCTCTCCCGCTCCTTCAGCCCAGGCTGCCCTAGCGTCTTCTCGACTGTGCTGAGCTCCTTAGCAAACTCATGGATGTGTTGGCCCCTCTGCATCTCGTTCTTCATAGCCATGTCCAGACGCTCAACACGCTGCGAGGCGGACCTGTAATCGCAGATCCTGAGCAGGTAGAAGGTATGAAGCAGCTCCATGTAGAAGAAGAGCCCAATCCAGTGGTCCTTCTGCGCCCAAATCAGCATCATAGGTCAGATTACATCCGTAGGCTGCTATTTCCGGCAACCAGCAAATCCAGCATCGAGAACGGAACCCTAATCAGTAGTACAATTACCTGGTCAACCGGGAGCGCGTCCCAGAGCTGCGTGGCGTGCGCGACAGCACCCTCGACGGCGGAGCTGTCCTCCCAGCAGAGGAGGTTGACGTGGAGCGAAGTGGCGGCGAAGAAGAGCTGGAGCTGGGGGTTCCCGAGGTCGGCAGCGGCGGCGGCCCCCGCGGAGAGCGTGGAGAGCGCGGAGGCGGCGTCCCCGTCGATGGCAAGCGCGGACGCGAGCTGCGCCTGGAAGTTGCAGGTCCAGAGCAGCGCCGGCCCGCGCGGGAGGAGGCCCGACGCGGCGGCGGAGGCGAGGAGGCCGAGCCCGCGGCGGAGCACGTGCTTCTGCGAGGGTACGGCGCCGACTACCGCGTAGGCACCGGCGAGGAGGGAGTGGGCCAGCAGCTTGAGCCGCGGCGGCGCGGAGGGGAGCGGGGAGAGGAGGAGCAGCGCGCGCTCGAGGTGCATCTTGGCGGCGGGGGCCGCGGCGCCGGCGCCGGGGCCCGCGCGGCGGTTGAGGAGGAGGGACGCGAGGCGGAGCCGCGCCCGGGCCTCGGCGAGCGGGAGGAGCCCGGCGGCGCGGGGCGGGCTGAGCGCGGACTCGAGGCAGGAGGCGGCGGCCGAGAAGTCGCGCCGGCGCTCCGCCTCGTCGGCGAGCGCGAGGAGGCCTTCCGCCGACGCCGACATCGCTGCGGCGGGCGCGCGGGAGGGGAGGGGAGGGGAATTTCGGGGGTGCGGGAGCTTGCAGCGGAAGCAGACGGAAGTGGGGCAGGAGGGGGAGCAGGTGCGCCGCCGAGTCCAACGGGGTCGTGCGCTTGCGGGGCTCGGTTGTGGGGGAAAATGGGGACTGGGCGGGTGGGGCCCTTAGAAATTCAACACGTTGGCAGCCGTGATGTGGGAACTGAAAACTTGCCATCTTTTCCTAAGCGAAAACAAGGAATAAAAAAAACTTAACTACACTTAAAAACGTCGCATGCACCACGAATAATTTTTTTCAAAGACAAAGATAAAATTAAATATGACATGGTACCTTTCACATATATTAGAACAACACCAAGAAAGCCAGTACTTTTCCGGGCTATACAAAATCGACTTACCTATACAGTCGAGTTCCTCCTTTGCTCCTCGCCACCTGTTTAAAGGCACCACTTTCCTCACGTGCACCATGATTATAGTAGTATAGATGGTCAAACGGGCGGCCCGGCTCAGCACAACACGGGTCGTTTAGCACTGGGCTGGCACGTCGCTTGATGGGCTCAAGCGTCAGCCCACGGCAGGGCACGCATACACTGTCGGGCCAGCCAATTAGGCACGACCGTCCACCTAACATGCAGCCCATTTAATCAATTTAGGGCTCTTTTGGAACGCAAGAATTTCACAGAAATCTCATATGAATTTCACAAGAAACAGTTCAATTTCACAGAAAAAACGCAGGAAATGGAAAATTGTCCTTCAATCCAAACGAGCAGGGAACACAAAGCTAGATAGTGCAAAAAAAGGTGTGGCAGGGAGGATTCAAACTTGAGACTTGATTTATTTTACTATAAGCGGGCCATGCCGTGCCGCACCCTCGGCCGAAGCACGGCCCTACGTACGGGCCGGGCTGGCACGGCCAGTCTAATTTCGTGTCTGGCTCGGGTCAAAATTTTGTGCTTCCTGCTAGCCCATGTAACCCAAGCGTTTGGACATGAACTTATCAGGCTGAATATGTCGACTCAATCTGAATTTTCTCAGCTCCAACACAGCCTAACCCAGTGCAACCCCGGGATGTTGGTCGGCCGAGACGGCGAACCTTGAGCGGCCTCCCCGCCACCATGCGACCACAACACCTTCGGCCCGCTCTCTCAAGGTTGTGTTCTTTTCCTCTGTCAATACCAGTCTACGAGTACGCATATCTTACCAGCCTACAAATTCTAAATCTTCTTGGATGGTCTTTCAGGCAAACACAGCTTAAAACACAAATGCTCATAATCTTCTACACGTGGACATTTTAAAATGTTTCACAATGTACTAATCACATGGGATTACAAAATTTTACAGAAAACCTTAATTGATTTTTTTTTTTAAAAAGATAAAACCTGTGGGAGAAGCTCAATGTCAAAAAGAACCTTGCAGATCAGGTCTTCACTTTTGATAGCACTTATTACAGTAGCAATTTGCATATTAAGTCGCATGCAACTACCCATACTAAAACAAGTAATTAACAGTGGTGTGGAATATTTTTTGCAGGCCACAAAATTAGCTTCCGAGGAACTTAAAAGTTCAAAGTACTCAGATCTGCAGTGATAGAAATTCCTTAATAACTACTTCGATTTTTACCACTATTATATTCAACAATTACATTCAAATAAATATGTAATTTTGTAAGTTAAAATAAGTAACTTGACACATGACTGAACATGGATCCAGTGGAGCACATCAAGATACTACTGCTATCTCATGTAGAAACAAATTAATTACATTGATCTATTGGATCAAATGACATATTCCAGAGAATGAACAATAAGAGTCAGATGCAGTACAGATTATTCTCGAAATACCAACAAGCTCATCTCGCAATAGTACCACCAAATAAAACAGCACAAATTTTAGAGCAAGAGAATGTAAGCCATCAACCAGACATCAACTTGTGCAAAAGTTACACAAACGATTTGCAACTTTTAGCAACCATTTTCTATTTCTCAAGACAGATCATATGCAAGGTTGATAAATTGAAGCATCATTCTCAAGGACAAAAAATGACCATACTATAGTTCAGAGATTTCATTACTAGAACATTGATCTTCTACAGTGATCAAGGTTTGAGCAGCATGGCAGCATACTAGATCAATTAATTCCGAAATTACCATATCGATTCTGATAGGCAAACGTTTCCTTAGAACAGAGCAATGCGTTTGTCCAATTGAATGGAAATTGCTAGCGCAAAACAACGATCTGCAATAACCTCTACGAGGTACTGACACAATTGCAGAACCTAATTCGTAAATGAGCTAACCAGTCAGAGTGACAGAAGTGTTCTCGGTGCCGGCCGCCGGGAGCACCCAGCGTGTGCCAGGCGGCGGAGGCTGCCAACCCGGCGGCACGGGCTCCGGGCGCGTGCCGGGGGGCAGAACCTCACACCGGGTGGGGAGTGGAAGCAGAAGGCTTGTCCCCGTGCGCGGCGGCGCGCCATTAGCCGGCACGGGAGGACAGGCCACCGTCGGGGGCCGCGCCGGGCCGTTCTTGGTGTACTCCGCCGTCCAAGGAGCGGCCGCCGGGCCGTTCTGTTTCTGTATAATTATTCGATGCCTCGTCTGTGCGCCGACGGCTGCAATCTTGTACTCCAGCAACGTGGGCTCTTGGCCAGAGTTCAGCTGATGCCATCCGGCCCATGGTGCAGGCCCATTCAATCCAGCGACTTGGCCCGAACCTGGCCACATACCTGACAGGCGGAGGGCGAAGCTGCAGCCCAGGTCCTCGCGTCGCGGTTCTTGGACTCCAAGCTCCAAGAATCGACCGCAGGGAGCCGCGGCGACCCGGATGAAGTCGGAGTCGGAGCGGTCGCCGGACGCCCGCCGTTCTTGGCGAATCCCGCGGAAGAAGAAGACGCGGAGGAGGTCGGAGCAGTCGCCGGGCACCGCGTCCCGCCATTCTTGGCGAATCCCGCGGAAGAAGATGACGCGGATGTTGGGGAAGATATAATGTACGCACCCCTCCCCTCGTAGGCTCAACAAACCTTAAATTCATATATTTGCTCAATTGTAAATTTAAAAATAATTATGTAATATTTGTATTCCACTAAGAGTAGAAGAGGGATCCTCTTTTCTCCCCTTCCTATAAATACAAGGATCCAAGAGATCTCACAAGGCAAGTTGGCTCATTCACACTCACTCTCACTCTCTCCTATTATACTTGTGTATCTATCCCTCTAAATTCTATCTAGAGTCCCTTTCTTATGTGGTAGACATTAAAAAGATTCCTTTTGTACTATTTAGATTAGTTGGGGTACAAAAAGTCACGCAGGATTGAGAGTTAGAGTGAGTGAAAAAAAAAACAAAGAAGAGGCCGACGACCTAGCTGAAGAACAGAAGAAGCGCTCTGAAAAAAACATCCCGGAGGCCAGCCCGAAGGTGGTCCGCAGGCTGAAGCGTTGCGCTCGTCCGGAAGGCCAGCCCGAAGGCCATCACCGGCCCGAAGGTCGTGCGCAGGCCGAAGCCTTGTGCATAGAGATGGCAATTTTACCTATGGGTGTAGGCACCCGATGGGTTCCGACCCGATAGGTATGGTTATGGGTGTGATTTTTTACCTATAAATTTCACCCGCACCCGATCCGTAAAAAATAGGCGTGGGTATGGGTTTCATTTACCACCCATGGGTGACCCGATGGGCACCTGAAATCGGCCTAAGTTTATATTTTTCTTTAGACAACTCAATATTTGTCACCAATTTGTAAATAGCATTATGTCTAAAAGAGCATTCCTTACTTTGTTTTTAAGACCGGTTGTGCACACAAGTAAACATATATTAATTGAACATGAACCAAGACAAAAAAGAATTAAAAGTGAATTTTTATTTCTCAAATATAGTTGGTAGTCTAAGTAATCGCAAACCTGATGGGCACCCGAGACCCACCCGAAACCCGATGGGTGTGGGCGTGGGTGATAAATTTCACCCATGAGTGTGGGTGTAGGTGTCATTTTCCACCGGAACACTTTTTCTTAATGGTGGGTTTTTCTCCATCCGACCCGAACCCGACCCATTACCATCCCTAGCAGGCCGAAGCCTTTGTGCTCGTCCCGAAGGTTGGCCCGAAGCTTCGTCCCGGCCCGAAGGTACAGACGGCTCGGAGGTCCGCCCGAGGTTCGTAGGCCGAAGCCTTGTGCTCGCTTCCGGAGATCACAGCCCGAAGGTGGCTCGCAGGCCCGGAAGAAACTCCCGGCTCGCTCGACTCCAGCGAAACTCGTGGGCCGAAGCCCACCTCAGGTGAAACCCAACCGAAGCCTTTAATTTCCGCCAAAAATAGATCCTGTGGACAGGAATCGAACCAGCACCGTGCCGGCTTTGACCTAGCTGAAGAACCCAACCGGCTTTGACTTTAGCATATGCTCGGGCTACCATGCCACTATTGCTCTGCTGCTGCTTAGCCTTGGCATGTCGATTTATTTATTATTATTGCTGAAGACTGGCTAGCCTATGCAACTTGTTTACTTGTGGCATTGCGATTGCTGTTTATGAAGTTTTGCATCATGTGTGCAATGTCACTGGCCTTCGGGCGGAGGACCCTGCGAATCCATTTTTATGGCAGTAATCTTACCATGCTAGTCTGCTAGGTTGTTTGCCTTATATAGCACACAAGCGTTCAGCTGATATCACCTCTTCCAGTACGCGGAACCGGTTACTTAATTTGCATGAACCTTTGCTATGCCTGCTTTCCGTGCAGTTAACACCTGTAACTAGTACGCGTACACTGTTCCGCTCATTTAAATTTGGCACCTGGCAAAATTGTTCTGCACTATAGCCTTGCTTGCTTAGCCATAATCGGTAAATCAGTGAGCAGCCTGTGCACGTGGTACACGCCCGAGCAGCATTCCTTTTGCTCTAATACCTGCTATACGTATAGCCTGTGCTTATTCAATCCGGCCACATGTGTCCATTCGGGCTCGTATTGCTGTGCTAACCATGCATGCAGTAAGCCATTAATTGGGAAGAGAACGACGACGCTCCAGGCGATAAGCTTCCACGCTCGAAGGCGCTGAAGCTGCTGCCGACGCACGTCGGTCACCGTGACCAGACAAAGCATCGGCGGCGAGGCAAGCCATGTATGGACGTCGTCGAAACAACACCACCATGGCAGTCGGCGCGAAGACGTTGGGAAGCTTCCCATCGACGCACGCTGGAGACATGGCAGGGACACGGCGACTCGACACCATCACGACGAGTGATGTGAAGGACGCGAAGAACGGCACTGGAACTCGCTGCCGGAATCACCACCGAGGCACACCATGCAGCCGAAGCACAACGGAGATCACCAACGCCCACCACGAAGCAATGCTGCAGCAAGCGCAATGATGCTGCCACCGAAGTCAACTGCGCATCGCCAAGCCGATCGCAGTCGCGGCACAAGTGCCGGAAGACGCCTCGGCGCCACGCCGACCCAAGAACTTCCACAGGCACGGGAGACCGTCCCGACGCTCACGTACGGCAACACTGTATAAATTCCACCTCGACACCATCGTCACCAAGAGCGGCGATCCGGCCGATCGATACCCGTGCAGCCGAGGGTCCAACCTGACGGCGAGGCAATTAGGGACGGTTACCTTCCGAAGCCCGGTTGGAGTCTCCGGAGGTCAGCTCAAGATTCGTCTCCGGCAGGACCGAAGCTCCGTCCAAGAAAGCCAGTGAGGAAGCACGACAACACCTCGCTGCCTCAAACAGAGGAAGGCATCCTCGAGGCTCGCCATGCACCCGATGCACAGACGAGATCACCAGAAAAAATTATGAAGGTCACCTTCGGAAGCATCCCGAAACTCACGTTCGGAAACAGCGGAAAGCTACCCACAACTGACGTCCGGAAGTTGCCATCCAGAAGAATTCCCTGAGATTCCGAAAGACACCTCCGAAGTGTTGCGGCCCAAAAGATGCTCCGGAGGGCAGACATTGCCGAGGAACGGCACACACAACCACGACGTTACCTTACCGGAGATAGCGCCCGGTGCGGAACCCGATCGACGCTCCAATGGCTCGAAAATTGCAGCCACAATTAGACGACGAAGGTGCGTCCCAACACCAAGTTACGCTGTCTCGACAAACTGCGACATCACAGCAGTCAGGTGCCAACACCGTCACCGAAGGTTGCCCCCGATGTAGCCAAGTGCCGCGGCCCGGGCTCACCCTCGTCGACCACCTCTACATCATCAAAACCCGATGACCGTCAGGCCAACGGCCAAAAAGACGCTTCAGGACCACGACGGCAGGGGCTACCATGGGAGGCCGACCCGATGCCCATGGCAACACTGCCGCAGGAACTCCACTTCGACAACATTGTCACCAAGCATTGACACACGTTGCCGAATGTCACCCCCGACGGTGAGGCAATGCTCGGAGGGCATGCGCATACCAGGGAACCTTCCGAAACTCCTGCTATGGCTCAGAGGAGCTCCGACGTCGGAGACACGGCACGGACACAGTCGAAGGACGGCGCACATGACCAAGACGTCACCGATCGAATGTCGCGCCCAACGCAGAACCCGACGCTCCAATGGCCCGAGGCTTACGGCCACCAGGACGTCGACAACGCCCTAAAGTGGCACAGCCCGAAGGCGACGTTCGGAAGGACGGAGGGCATCTTCGGCAAAGTGCAGCACCAACAGGACGCATAACTCCTTCGGGAGACACACCAACTCCAAGCCATTGACGGGAGAACGCATTGGCCGAAGACGACGATGACGGAACCAGACCACCGACGGCCGACGCACTCAGCACCACGCCCCGTCGAAGATGCGCATGATGCATGGAGGGCCAAGACACAACGAAGCCGAAGGCTAGTACCGGCACTAAAGCAAGACAATGTCACTACGACGTCGGCATGACATCACCAACTTACATGGCGATGCTAACAGCAGCAAAGGCATGCATACTAGAGGATGCTTCGAAGCTTCTGCGGCTCAGTGCAGTTCGCCCGACTCGGCGCATACACTGCGGAAGCAAGATGCCATGAAGGCTCGACACCGACGCCCAATGTTGAACAGCTACGACGGTCAAGTAAGAATGTGCAAAGGTGTCAAGGCCGGCTGCAGGGCATCGGCTCGGAGCAAAAGGAAGGAAATGACGACTCGTTCGTCGAGGCACGACGCCCCGGAACTCGCTGCCGAAGCTCATGGCGGCCGCAGCTCCGAAGAACACTAAAGCCCAAGGGAGGAACCCGGAGGACCACGACCGATGCCCCTGTAGGCACTGCTTCGGGAAGTGCGCGGCCAACGCCGCGGATGGGAAGTCGCCGAAGCATCCACAACATAGAAGGAGACGGTGGCAGTTTTGAGTACGTCTTGCAAGAAGACGTATCAACCCAAGCCGACAACACGAAAGCAGGAGCCACGACAAGCACTTGTCAAAGCTAAGTGTTCCTCCGAAAGCACATCTGGAGTTAACCCTTTTCTACTCGCAATTTGTTTATGCTATACTTGTGGGAGCGTCTTTGCTCCACCTATAATTTATCTCATTCTTCGCTATGTGGCGTAAATTCTTGTTTCGGCGAATTCATGCCATGCATATCATATATGTGCATCATTAGCATGCACACTCATGTCGCACATACATACATGGCATTATGCGACACATTATGCATTTCTCAATTGCATGACAAAGGCCCTAACGTGCCAACCTTCGGGATCTTTGACATGTATCCCTCCAAATGAATTGTCGGGTAGGGACATACCTCACTCCCCGGAAGACGTCCAAAAGGACCTCACGTGCGACACTACTCTTGTCTTGCACAAGCCCCGCGCCTAAGGGTGCCGGGATGCCGACCGATGTATAGGCACACATAAGTCCTAGTTCCCCGAGCCTAAGGGTTTTCGGGATGCCAACGGATAGGTCGAAGGTGGAGGCGCACATAAGTCCTCACAAATCCCGAGAAATTGGCCCATAGTCCGAGGCAATACCTTCTGATGGCCCAACATATGCGTAACATTAACAAGGGAGGGACGCCTCCATTAACCCGATCTCCACACAAGGGAGGAGAGTCTTGCAGTCTAAGGACTCGCCTTAACACATGGGAGGAGCAGAACTCCTCCGATAGTCAAGAAACATCAACTACTTGGAGACTTGTCTCTATACAAGGGAGGAACATAACTCCTCCGAGGACAAAATGCCAATCCATTGCGGCGAGGCCCGCCCACATTGGGGTCATGGCATAGGAAGCTTTACACTTTACAACAAGGGAATGCCACTCACAAAGAAGATGTTATCCGAGCAATCACCCTCCATCTTCGGTGGCAAACCCGATGTCTCGAAAGACGTCCCACAAGGAAGATTCCTTCCCGGAAGTGGAAGATGCCTTTGGTCGAACATACCAAATGACGAAGCCAAGGCCCGGAGGAAGATCCCCCCTAGAAGAAAGGAAATTCCCAGAGGGAGAAGCCCTTCGGATGGTCGAGTCTTCCCGGAAGTGGAAGAGGTCTTCGGTGGACCAAAAGTTCCCCAAATAAAGAAGTCCCAGAGGAAGATCTCCTCCAGAAGAAAGGAAATTCCCGAAGAGAGAAGCCCGTCGGATGGTTGAGTCCTTCCTAGAAGTGCAAGAGGTCTTCAGTGGACCAAAGTTCCCCGAATGAAGACGTTCTGAAGGAAGATCACCTCCGGATGAAAGGAAAGTCCCAAAGAAAGAAGACCCTCTGGAAGAAATATATCACCGAGGAAGAATTCCTCCAAAAGGAAGACTCCGTCCCGAAAGGGGAAGATGTCTTTGGTGGAACATAGTTCCCCAAATGACGAAGCCAAGGCCCGGAGGAAGAGCTCTTACGGAAAAAAGAAACTCTCGTTGGAAGGAACACTCCGGATCATCAAGTCCTTCCCGAAAGTGGAAGAGGTCTTTGGCAGATCAAAGTTCCCCGAATGAAGACGTTCCGGAGGGAGATCACCTCCAGAAGAAAGAAAAGTCCCGAAGGGAGAAGTCCTCCGGATGATCAAGTCCTTCCCGGAAGTGGAAGAGGTCTTAGGCGGACCGAAGTCCCCCGAATGAAGACATTCCAAAGGAAGATTACCTCCAGAAGAAAGAAAAGTCCCGAAGGGAGAGACACTCCGAATGGTCAAGTCGTTCCTGAAAAAAGAAGATATCTTCGGTGGAACAAGTTCCCCGAAGGAAGAAGTACTAGAGGAAGAGTTCCTCTTGATGAAACAAGTTCCCAAACTGAATATCACTGCTCAGAGGGAGTTGCCTTTGGAAGAACTTTCCGAAAGTCTCTTTTAGAGGAGGAAGTGAAGATGAAGAACCTTCCTGTCGTAACCCATATACTTCAGAATTCCGAAGACTTATTTAGGGAATTTCCGAAGACTTGTAATATATGGAAAAGATCTTAGAGATAGACTCCGAATCTGTTACGATGGATCGGAAGTTTCCTAGATAAGTCCCAACCCTAACTTGTAGAGGGGTTCATACCCGCCTATAAATGTAAACACCCCTCCCCACGGAAGGGGGGCTGGCCGGTCTACGACCGAAGATACACAACTACACATCTCGCCTACACGGCAATAGAAGAACACACTGGACGTAGGGTTAGTATCCTTCGGGAGGCCTGAACCAGTATAAATCGTGTCTCTCTTTTGATTGATCTTCGTATAAGCAAAGTGCTCGTACCTATCCAAATATTTGCCGAACACCCTGTTCAATCGGGTGATGAAAGAGGCGCGCCAGGTAGGGGCGCATTGCTGAAGAATCCGTCAAGATAATCATCTGCAGCTTCAAGATCGGCAAGCGGCGGCAATGGGCCACGGCAGAGTCCTTGGCTCATGAGCGGATGACGTCGCCGACAACACGTGCAGGGCGCTCTTCTTCTATGGCATCAACAGTGCAAGGCTCCCATCGGGAATTCACGTGGCTTACGCTGTGGCTGCGTTGTATGCCTTGAAGACGCCAAGTCATGCTGGACGACTTGGCACTCCGTCGATTGTGTCGCCACTACAAAATTTCCACTAATCCCCGACAGTGGGGTAAGAAGTGGCCGACAGTTTATATGGTGTAGTACATTTTTTTTGAATGGCCTACAGTTTTGTAGTACAAGTTTCTATATTTCCCAACAGTTTTAGCAATTTCCCTACAAACTCATTCCCCACAAACTCATTCCCTACAGTTTTCATATACACTTAACAAATACACTAAAAACTGTCACCCACTTGTGGAAAAATTGTCGGGGATTCTTAGGAATCTTGTAGTGCACCGCACAAACCCCAGCACGTCATGAACCCGACGAGACCGATCCCGATCAGAACCTGATCTTCTGCCGGGATCACGAGACGGATACGTGCCGAAGAAGATCGTGGAGAAAATCTGCCGTACATATACAGAATACAGGGAAGATTCCTTTTTTTGTTAATTATTCTTGTTAATTAATCTCATGACTCATCGTCTTCCAATAAACACGCATGCATGCAGCCGTGTGTTTGCATGATTTTAGCAACAACCGATCTGTCCAGATAAGGAATTCATCGCTTTCCTTATTATATTGTTTTCTTATATCCAGATCCTCATTGATTAATGTTTGTTTGGAGGCTTTGTGCATGTTACGACCGGACGACACCTGATTCATGAGCGAATACATTCAAAAAAAAAAAAAAAAAAAAAAAGATTCATGAGCGAATACGTACGCTGGTGGACTTCATGAAAGCGAATACAAGCGAACCCGATCTCTCCGAACGCATCACCAAGCTTCGGGACGCGGAGTTCTCGCTGAAGGCATATGCTCTTCACGCACCGATTGCCTGGAGCTATCATCGGGAGTTCAAGTCATAGAAGCGAAGTTCGGGAAGCCTGAATCTCCGATCCCGCACCCGTGCTGATGCTTGACGAAGCTCATGCACAAGCCGACGGATGCCTCGAGCATAGTTAGCAACAACGTCGAACACTTTGCATGGTCCCGAAGAACGAGCCACTCAGCAACTTCACCGGGGGTCTCAGCTGTCTTCGGGAAGTCAAACACTTATCGGATCCAGAACGACGAGTACGGAGATGCACGCTCCAACCAATGCCGAAGGCCTCCTAAGATAAAGGGAAGATTTGTTCTTTATTAGTTTTGTCTTCCTGATTGCTTAACATGCCGATTTAAATATTTGGCATTACTTCAGATTTATTTATCAAACAAAATGGATGTGTGTTATGTGAACATGTCCGTCACTTGTTTTTCTTAACATCATGCTAATTAAAAGTTCGATCTTTGTTGATTTTATACACATGTACCAGACATCTTCGAGATTATCGGCGTGGAATTCGCTACTCAATGGACGACTTCATCGGGAGTTTCATGCAGTTCGAGTTGAACGATCGGGAGATGTCAACCAGCTGGCATCATTGCTGTCCTGAAGCCGAACGTCATGCTGTATTGTCGATACCGAATCATCAATTCCTGAAGTTATGCTTGGGGCTACTCAATAATCCCGAAGTTCACATCGAGAACAACTCTTCGAGCAGTGGGCTCCAGCTAAGTCGAACAAATCGCTCTCCTTTATTATTGGTTCTTATATCATATCTGCTCTTTTCTCTACATAGATGCATGTCACAGCAATCATAAGTAGAGCATCATGAGCAGCACCGTATTCATATTTTCTGCACGTGCTTTTCAAGTGCTTATTTAATTTATGCACATGTTAGCTGCATGATCAAGCGCCCTACATAGCAGAAAGCTTTTACTTTATTACAAAGTAGCATTTACTTGCTTGTTATCAGTAAATTGGGATTTCTCTAGCCCTATATTCTAGCTGATCATTTAAGCAAGATATTTATCTTCGGACATGATACTGGTTTCCTGGATATTCATCCTTGGCATTGATTTATCATCGAAATGATCATCCGGAATTTATTGAACATTTGGATTTTCATTCAAAATCGTCAGGATTTTCATCCAGAATATATTGATTATTGAGATATTCATCTCTATAATTTATTTATTATTGGAATCTTCAACCGGAATTTCAGTGATATTGGGATATTCATCCAGGAATTATCGGAATTTTCATCCGGAATTTTGTTGATCTTCGGAATATTCATCCGGAATCTTATTGATGATTAAGATATTACTCTCTGAAATTCAATTTCACTTTCAAGTCATTTCTGGCCATATGGGTATTCATTATCTCACTGGCTATTGGATATTTATCTTTGGGCATTCTATTGGCTCTTCAAATATTTATTGATCATATTACTTGGGTTATTGACGTTGGTTATTGCCCTACGGATTATCGGCTTTTCAGTCATATCAAATTTGTCCCTTCGGACCTATCAAATTTGTCCCTTCGGACCAAAAGGCCAAGCCCTTTGGCTAGTCTATTAAGTTTGGTCGCTGTCCTGGCCACACGTTTGGTTCACACGCGCGGTACGAACAGCCTTTTCAGGCACCAAAGTGTCGTAAGACTTAGTCACAATGGTGGTTTGATGAGTTACACGGCCCCCTTTTGAAAAGGTTTGGGGGGAGACCCTTAGCCCACTGTTTGGTTCATAAGCTGGCTCTCCCCAAACAGGTTGCACGCTCAACCAAATTTAAAACACTTAGGTGCTATTTGGTTCGATGATTTGTATCGTATTGGGATTACGGAGGGTAATGGAAACCGTTACACATGTTTGTTTGGGCGTGGCCCGTAATCCGTTACCATGTAATCGGATACCAGGCTATTCAAACCTGATTCCCCTGCTCCCCAACCGGTATCAGATTGATACCGCCGCTTCTTCTCCACGTTGCCGCAAGTCGACCTCTCCGGCTCCATGCGATCTACTCCTCCTCGATCCCTACGATTCCCGTGTCCAATCTCTCCTTCCCCACGGCAAGACATCGATTCATCTGCGCCGCCGCCGTCAAATAAATCTCCCGGCCGATGCAGATCTTGCGTAGTGCGAAATTGCGGCCTGCTTCCGCCGCCGCCGAAGAACAGGGCAGGGCAGCCGGAGCTCGCGGTGGACGGATTTCTGTCCGCCGATGGATTGTTCCAAATCGGAAGCGGTCCTTCTCCTTTACCCATGTATGGCGTTCGTTCTCTGATGCCAATTGACAAGCCTGTGTCGCTGTCTAGCAGCAGCTCTACTTTTCCAAATTTCATTACGGCGTGTGAACCAAACAAAGTCTGTAATCCGTTACTTTGATTACGATACATCTGTTTTTCGATTGCGATTGCGTTTGCGTTACCACTCCCGAAACAAACAGCACCTTAAATGTGTACAAAAAACAGAACAATCTACATGCCTTACTGATTTACTACTTTACTGCACATAATTGAAACTGTGTACTGAAAAGCAGGGGGGATCACACAGGCATTATACCATTGTTCAAATAAGGGCCTTCGCCCCATCATTAAAGCATTGTTTCAACAAGGGACTTCGCCCTATCATTACAGCAAAAGTTGTTTTAGTACATGCCTCTTTAAAGAGGATGAATTATTCTTGTCCATCATTGTTCAACATTGTTCAACTAGGCACTTATGGCCTGATATTACACCAGCTGCTCTATTTCTTATTTGAAGCTGACTTGAAGCATTCTGTTTTACACAAGTGTCGTTACCATGACCCCCGGGTACCCTCAAGACCAAAGGGCCGAGTAACCTGACAAGGGTAGTCGGACCAGCCCAGAAGAAATCGAGTAGCTCACGATACAAGATGGAAGGTTCTACTACTCGGCTGGACATTGGAAATGTTTCTTGCCTTGTACTCCAAGTATTTCCATGATGTAACCGACTAAAACTCTTTCCATGTAACTCTGTACCCCCGACTATATAAGGCGGGCAGGGATCTCCTCTCAAATATATACAATCAATACCACGACATACAGGACGTAGGGTTTTTATCCCCCGGGAGGCCCGAACCTGTCTAAACTCCTTGTCTCGTGTTCACCATCGTATTCTTGGTCCCTTCGCCCCCATAACAAATCTATCGAGGTCCTATAACCTCGACAGTGGCGCGCCAGGTAGGGGGTGCGTCGGGATCCTCTTCGTCGACTACGATGGATTGCTTCATCAACAACTTCATTCCAGGCGCCCGGCTTAGCTTCGGGAGCTTGGAGTTCGTCGCCGACAACATCGGCAACCTCGTCCCCGTCAACTCGCCGACTACCGGGGTCGAAATCGAGTCGGACTCTTCTCTTTTCGAGTTAGAGTCCGGCTTCTCCAGGCTTCAGATCGAGTCCTACTCGGACTACTCGGCAGCCGAGATAAGATCTGCTTTGGAGAACATCCGCTTCAGATCCGACTCGCCAAGCTTGATTTACTATCCGGCTCAACGCTATGGTATGTTTCCCTTCGGTTTGCGCAATTCTGCTGATACTTTTCTCCTGGGAGGCGTGCAGGATCTACTAGCATCAGAGGGAGACACGTCCTTCAACCTGGTTGCTTGCATCCGGGAAGATCACATGGACACCTATGATACCTCAATCTGGGACTCCATGTACGAGCCGACAGATCAAGGAACTAACGCCGGCTACAGCTCGGACGGCTCATCCTCGCCCATGCCGTATGAGTGCTTCGCCGTAATAGGTAATCTGACCGCTCAAGACGGTAACGCGGCTAACTTACCCGGACCCCCACCGGCAGCAAACACCGTCACTCCTGCCCTGGCAGCTACGACGGTAGCTGACGAAGCAGCCGCGTCGGCCCTAACTGCAATGAACGCCGAGTCCTCCGCTGCAGCTGCAGCTCGGGCTCAACAATCCCGACTAAACAATCAAGGTGCCCTCGGCACAATACCTGAGGAAGACGAGAATCCTGATGACTACAATCATTCTCCTAGAAGAAGAAACAACGGCAGATCTCGGGATCTCCAACGTTCACTTTTCGTTGACGTCAACGGTCATCAAGCCTTTCGGACACCGGAGCAGAACATGGTCTCCAACAGGACCATCCTTGACCAAGTCGAGGCAGCCATAAACGACCCAAACTTCTCGCCAGCAGCCATCACGCCTCTGCTCGACAAGGCTAAGTGTTACGCCGAAGCTGCCACCCTCCTGAGGAGTCAAACTCCCTCTCGGGCCCCCAGCTCATCATCGTCCAACAGAAGGCGCAGGCTCCTGGAAAATCCGAGTGACAACCGGCAACGAACTCCGGCAGCCGCGGAAGCACCTCCCCAGCAGAATCTTCACCGCCAGGTGATAGCTCGACCTGGGTTTGATGCTCGCCGAGATATCAACGCCATACGCCGCCAAAGATCAGAAGATCGAGAACGCGCCCGACAGGATGACTATGATCGCTTCGGCATCGGACGGTCACCCGGACGACGATCACCCAGACGATCTCACTCGCCGCGACGTCGCTCCCCTGACCGGTCACCAACCCCGCCAGCGCGATCGCCACCAAGGAGAACTCCACCTCGAGACACACCTCCTCGAGAGGCCCCGCGGAGAGAATACCGCCGACAAGAAGAGGAGCGGGACCGCA